>OZ010799.1:247269804-247869804 GCA_963932465.1 Maratus speciosus
TATTAGCCCTCCCCTGAAGTTATATTTTCTGATAAATCCTTCTGGGTTTTTTTTTTCAGGAAATTCCTTAAGTTTTTGTTTCCATATTTTCTAAATGAATATATCTTATGCAATTTTCTTTCATATCTAAATTATTTTACGTAAATTTGTTTCATTAATTTATTATTTTTATTAATCAAAATTACTTAGCTTCTATGGAAGGAAATTTTAAAACCAAAAAATATTAATTTGATCGGATTTTATTTTGCAAATTGTATAAATCATATGAAATTTCATAAATTTCAAATATAACCCTCTCAATTTTCCTATCATTTTCACAAAAGTTCCAATTATAACCCCCCCCCCCCCCTTAAAATCATTAGAATTTCCTGTCTGATAATAGGGAGGGGGGCTTACTTTCAGTACTTTACAGCAGTTTTTAAATTCCTAGCATTTTATTTTTACTTTTTTTTTTATTATAGCACAGTTATTAACTCACCTAATCCAACTAAGAGTGGACCCCCTATTCAAGGCCTGTTATATAGCACCGATTCTCCTGCCTCTGTGTCTGCTTTTGATTTTCCAGCTATAGGTACTCCTAAAACACCTTCAGTTCAAGGTAAAAAATAAGAAATCATATTTTTTATTAATAGTTTTTTCATTTTTAACTTGAATCACTTTTTTTTCTGAATGTGCTTTATTTTACTTAATCATTTATCATACTGATTATTGATTCTTCCTCAATTAGATGTTTTATATGTTTAGTAAAACTATCGATTTTCCAAAAAGTGGTTTTATTACAAATTTAATTGTATTTTTGCTGAATAATTTAGTATTTTCTTTGTAAATACTTCTTTAAACTGAGTTTTACCAGCTGATTATTAAAATCCACTGATTTAAAATCAAATATTCTTTTTTTAGGATGTTAAAAGTATGTATTAAAATAAAACATGTAACTGCAATATAAATATATGCTGTACAGAAAGCACAGTATTCATGTATGCATGCCGAAAATTCACAAACAATCTGTCAACATTGTATTGTGCCAAACTTATACAAAAATAATTTTGAAGAGTATGATGTTTATACGAAACACTGGTTATAAAATCAGTTGCTTTCATTCATTAATAATTAAAAAATGTTAAAAATCAAAATGTGATTTTTCTGTATACTGGAATCAGCCATTAAATGAAGGAATTTTTAATTCATAAATGGGATTCATTTATGCAACATGTACTATAATAAGGAAAAAATAAATAAAAGTTTTTATTTCATTAATTTTTAACTTACTAATGCAAAATCTCTATTATACTTTTCCAAGTTACATTAAAAAATAATGTATTGATGAGATTCTTGCTGTTGTACGCTCAATGAAAAATGCTTTATAACTGGTTCATATTTTTGTTATTTTTGCAAATATCCATATCTAAATTGGATCCATTTGCCATTTTATTGCAGTGACTTCAAATAAAATTCATTTAAAAATTACAGCTTTTTAAGTTCATATAGAAATGCAAAATACATGTTGAAAATGTTGCATAGCATCATCACAGGAAAAGAAAATTATTCTGATGTGTTAACTCATGCACAAATTAACTGCATTATTTGTGATAGTCTGTCCATATGGAATAAAATTATAATTTTAAAAGAGCATTATATAACAGAAATTAAAAAATGGATTTTATCTGTATAACGATTATCAAATTTAAATTTTTTGCATGCCAGAAAAATTATCTTACATGCCATAAGTATGCCAACCATGCTCTAGAGTAAAACTGTCTAACATGACATTTGCAAGTGCCATAGCACTAGGGATGCACCGAATAGTGATTTTGGCCAATTACCAAATATATTCGGCTAGCCGAATAGTAACTGCTAGGCCGAATATTTTTATATTTCAAAGCTTAAAGGCATTAAAATGTTAAATTTTAAAACAATTTTACATAGTATTTAAAACAAATTTTCATTCTAATAAACAAGAGCTTTTTTCAAGTAAACTTTATGCTGAAAAAAATCTGCTTTGAGTTATTTAAGAAAAGGATAGTTATAATTTTTTTTTAATTAATAAAATTTTTAATTTCATGGCTTCTTCTGAGAATTAAAACAAATGAATAAAATTAGCTTAAATTCTAAAAGAAACATTTTAAAATCAAAGAGAAATTGTGAAAAAATTGGAAGAAAAATCGTGCAGGATCATATATTATTTGTTTGTCAGGAAGAGACTAAAGTAAAAGTAAATAAATAATACAATCTATTCAAATTTTATATGGTGGCAACTTAGCAAGACTAACTGTTCTGCTCCCTTTGATTAAGCAAGGAAGTTTTTAAATGCATCTTAGATCAGGTCTGGAGTGGACAATCATTTTCAGAGATTGTAAACGTTGTTCTTAAAATCTTAGCAAGAAATAGATTATTTACTGGACAGTGTTCAGGAACTTGCATTTGAATCCTCGTGATTAGTTAATTTTATTTAAATATGATTCTGTTTCTAATTATTCTGAATATCTTTAAGTGGAATGTTAAACGTAGAAGTTATATAAGGTTTAAAAGTTTTATTTAAGTACTCGGTTCGGTTGAATATTTCGATATTCAAATATTCAGCAAGCCGAAGATTTTGTTATTCGGCATACTGAATAGCTTGATATTCGGCCAAACTGAATATTTGGTAACATGGCCAAATAGGCCAAATACCGAATAGATACCGAATATTCGGTGCATCCCTACATAGCACCCATTGAAATTATCTGGATGCCCCTTAATATGTTTCCTCTTACTAGCATTAATAATGCCTGAAAATCAAGGTGGAATCCATGCCCAAAAATTCCAAATTCTTCTCAAAAGAATTGCATATGTGTTAGCCTCCTGCCCATAAACCTTCATTTATTTTTGAAAATTTTTCTTTTTTGGAACAACAATGAAGCAGGAGCAATCGTGTAATGACCACTATGAAATTAATACCACAAAAGCTGAATGAAACGTAGTTAGTTTAAGACCTTCATGGCAAGTGTCTCATATACATTTTTTTAATTTTCGGACACCATTATTCTTGTATAGTAATTTTCAACTTAATTAGGTGAAAATTACTGCTCAAATATTATGGTATTCTAATTCAAAGATCAGGTGCACCATATATGGCACTCATACATTCAGCTCACTGTGAAATGTGAATTGATTAAGGGCACATAACATTCAATTCAAATTTTCTGAATTAAATTACCAAAGTTTAAAAAAATCGCTTTTGATTTTGAAGATTTCTTTATTACTCTTTTCATAAAATAATGGAATCAACTGTGCAATGAATTTTTTAATTACTTTATATTTCAGCTACAGCTGGTTCTAATACACATAATGTTAGTGGCATTTTAACTCCTAGTAAATCCTTTTCCATGAACAATTCTACATTTTTATCACCTGCCCAAATAGATCCCTTTTTCACCCAGGGGTAAGTATTTCTCATTATTTAATAATTATTAATTAAATTTTAATTATCTAATGTGTGTCGCATGATATGCTCTTAAAATTACTTAGATTTATGTACACTGCATTTCAAGATGATATGAACATCCAGTAATTTTGTGGTATCGTGGCAAAAATCATAAATAATTATCAGAAAATGCCATTCTGGTCACAAGTACAATCTTACGTAATACATAACGATAAAATTAAAATCATATTTTAAATTCATTGGAAATATAAAGTATTTTTTAAAAAAATTCTCTTGCAAAAGGATGTAAACGCTGGCAAATATTACTATTAAACAGGCATCTTAACTGTACAGGAGTATAGAATGCTGATCTGTTGAGTAAAAACCTAAATATGTAAGAGAGTTTAGTATGTAAAGATGCTTTGCAACCATGTAAATTTTCAAACGTGACTGCAGAGTGAGTTCTAAGAGTATATAGGTCGTAAAAGCGATTTAAGTGAGTCTGAGGAAGAAAGAACAGCACATGCAAAGAGTTCCTGAATAATGGTGTGCATGTGATACCATGCCCATGATTGCTGATTTTTACCCAGTAGAAAATGTGTGTAATCTGCTGGTTTTGAGTAGTTTTCTAAAATAGAAAGCAGTATACAACAATTTCAGAATTAAAAGCTTTTATCATCTCTGTTCATGGGTGCAAGACCTTCAGTCTCAGGACTGATTTCAGCCTTGGAGAAATTTTTGACTAATAGTAAATTATACTTTATGTGGTGAAATAATAATTTTACAAGCAAAAACTTTTAATCACTTTCTATGATTGTAAAAAGATAAATTTATAGCTCTAATGCAAGGCAATTTGAGCCTTCTAGCCCATTTTCTTTAATTATACCTAATACTTGGAAACGTTTTCCGTCTTGGCTTGAATGGATTTCTTGCAACTATGTCTCTGCTCCGTGTCTGATCGTGTTTTTTGCATTAATTAAAAAAGCTTGTTCATATACTGGCTGTTAAAGTGTTTGTTTGGTCAGTGTTCATACCATTATGCAACACCTCAATATGGAAAAATGCAGTTTTCTTCTTGTAGAAAATGATTGTTTAAATTATCTTCTGTTATAAAACATAACTGTTAGTGCTACTTCTAACATTCCTGTATCTTAAGTTTGTTTTATAGCTTTTTTTTTTCTTTTTCATTCTTCAAAAACCAGATGTTCATATTTTAAAATGCAGCATAAGCATAAACTAAAAAAAATAATTTATTTAACACTCATAAGAGCAGTTGCAAGCATGGGTACAAGTTTTCTGTCCACAGGACGGAATTTAGTGTTTTGAAAATGCCCAAGGACAGAAGTGGGACGGGGATAAAATCTTTTCATTCTTAGATTTCACAGGGTTCTTGAAAATATTTTAATATTTTTTCCTAATGTCTAGCATTACTCCTACCTCATTCCTCTTCATAAGAATCTGTTAATTCATTGATACCAATGAGAGCACGTCTTTCTTTGGCGTTTTCTTCAGGAATCCTTCCTGCTAAAAGGTTGAAAACAATATTTCTTCATGGCAGTTCAGCTCTTGAGACATTCTAAAGTACCTGATGCAATGGTGCATAAGGTCGCAAGAATTGAGATAGAGGTCTGCATGGGCCGAAATTTCCAAACTGACCTTCAATAGATTTCACAGGCTTCTTGAAAAAATTTTAATATTTTTTCCTAATGTCCAGCATGACTCCTACCCCAATTCCTCTTCAGAAGAATCTGTTGATTCATTTGAATACCAATGAGAGCATTGTTTTCTTCAAGAATCCTTCCTGCTAAGGATAAAACAATATTTCTTCATGACAGATCAGTTCTTGAAACAGTCTAAAGTTCCTGATGCAATGGAGCATAAGGTCGTAGGAATCGAGGTAGAGGTCTGTATGGGCTGAAATTTCCAAACTTGACCAATACAAAAAATGTATTGGCCCAGTTCGATACGGTAAAAAAAGCTAAAAGTTCAATCTGGTCATATAAAAACTTAATTGACACGGTCCGGCCTGACTGAATTTCTACAAAACATGCCAATATTGCTGAAGCAATATTATCATATAATTAAGATTATTTAAAATGCACACGCACTGATTTTATTTTTTTTAATTATGTTTGAAATTCATGGAATACAGAAGAGGAACAACATTAATGACCACATAGACAATTATGTATACATAAACACTGATTTTTTAAAAAATATATATGCACATAAACATTGATTATTTAAAAAAATTCCTTAGATAATTGCATTCAAATAAAAATTAAGTAAGAAAATCGTGGTAGTTTAGAATGAAGGAAAAAGATGATAAAAGAAAATCATAATTAAGCTCTACAAAGAAGAAAAAAGTTGATTTTAAAAAATATATATCTGTACTTTATTAAATCAAATTAAATTTCTAAAGATTTTGCTAAACAAATGCACAATAGCACTATAATTTTTACAAAAATAAATAAATAATATGCCAGCACAACATAGGTTGGGGTGGAGGAGGGATTTAGAGGTCTGCATGGGCCGGGTCCAAGCCAGATATATTTCATTGGACTCTAGCCGGATCAGGCCTAGTCAGGCCTAGACCTCATTATTCCTGGGACTGTAAATTTCAGCCTGTGCAGGCCTCTAGAAAGAATGATGTCTAGGCCCGGAGAAAAATGTCTGGCCCAATCTGAGGGAAGACTAGAACAGTGCTGTTCAGACCTCTAAATCGAAGATCTTGAATTCTAGAGGGGGGGGGGGGGGACTTTCATGAAAAATTATTTAGCTTGAGATATAAGCAATATTCTGCAAATATTGTATGCAGTGCAAGATTTTCATAGAAGCAAAGACTTTTCTTAACAAATTTTGTTCATTCAGCCAATCTGTAATTTCCCTTACTGCTTATCGCTATCTTATTCCATCATCAAAATTATTAATCATTGTACTAAAAAATAACATCATTATATATATCTTTTAACCTTTTTCTTTTTGTTTTATTTTTAGAATTGACTTATCATTTCTATAGCTTTCCTTATATCCATAATCAAAGATTCATATTAAAAATAAATTTATTTATATACATAAATAGCTTTTAGGCATTTACGTATTTTATAGTTGCAGATTTTTAAGAGTTGACTATAACTGCTTTAGAAATACACTATATGGCCAATGATGAACGGTCACTTGCGATTTTAGACATTTTCTTAAACATCTAGAAAAATGCATGAGGAATTATCCTGAAACTCCAGGTATGTAAACAGAATAGTACAAGTCATATATTTCCACAAAGATTTTTTCCCGAAACCTAATAGGGGACCACCAACAAATTGGAAAAAAACGAATATCTTTTGGATAATCAAAACTAATGTAGCAAAAGCGTTCAAACTGTAGATTGTGATTAAGTGGCTTATTGTAATAATTTTTCTTCATTTTCATGTATGCTCGAAGAGAAATTCAGGTTTTCATAAAAACAGTCTCAAATTTTACTGCGTGTTTTGCTTATAATTTGCAGAGTTCTTAATTTAAAAAAAAAGTTTTCAGAAAATATGAGAAACAACATTGTACACAATACCCTGCAACCAGAATTAAAATATAGTAAAAGTTGTATGAAAAATGAGCAGGCTTACTAAATAATGTTTCACTGTGCATGCCCGAATGCAATCAAAATATAATGTGTTAGCTAAATGTATAGAGCAACTTTTGTGAAAGTCTCAAAAATATACTTGAAAATTCTGAAAATTATTGTTGATAATAAGCTCAAAATCCATTGTTCCCAAAGTGAAGCAAAAAGATGAGGGGTTGTATCCATATATCCATTGATTAGTGCCAATATAGCATATGCAATATTGCACATCCTAATGTATTTGGATACAGCCCTTCACCTTTTTGCTTCATTTTGGGAACAACGGATTTTGAGCTTATTCTATCAACAATAATTTTCAGAATTTTCAAGCTATGTTTTTGAGACTTTCACAAAAGTTGCTCTATACATTTAGGTAACACATTATGCAAATTATATTTTGATTACATTTGGGCATGCACAGTGAATCATTATGTAGTAAACCTGCTCATTTTCCATACATTCTTTATTATTTTTTAATTCTGATTGCAGGGTATTGTGTACAATGTTGTTTGTCATAATTTCTCAAGAACTCTACAAATTATGAGCAAAAAACTTGGCAAAATTTAGGACTCTTTTAGGAAATTTAGGACTTAACTTTAATTTCTCTGCGAGTATGCATACTATTCTCATAAAAATGAAAAACTTTATTACAATAAGTCACTTAATCATAATTTATAGTTTGAACACTTTTGCTACATTAGTTTTTACAGGTTTATCCAAAAGATATTCGTTCATTTTTAATTTGTTGACGGTGCTTTATGGGGCTTCGGGGGAAAAATTTTCACAGAAATGTATGACTTGTACTGTTCTGTTTACACATCTGGAGTTTCAGGATACTTCCTCAAGTATTTTTCTAGATATTTAAAAAAACATCTACAATCGCAAGTGACTGGTCATCTTTGTCAATATAGTGTATGTCTGTATAGGAACTTAAATTTTCATAATAATTTCTCTAAAAATTTTTTTCTTGTTTTATTATTGTATTCACCTTAAAAAGTTCTGAAAAATATACTAAATTCTTTAACATTTTATTTGGGAATAATTTAACGAATTTTATGTTGTAGTGATGCTTTGAAAAATAGTGAACAGTTGGATGAATCTTGGGTCACTGTATTTGGGTAAGTTAAACACTTCATTTGAACAATTATTACAAAATATTTTTTGTTGTTGTGTAAAAATTTTATTCAATATTCTTGTAGGTTCCCACCAGCATCAGCATCTTATATACTTCAGCAGTTTTCACAGTATGGAAATATTATTGAGCATAAGGTAATATTTAAAAATGCATTACATTCTAAGTCATTATTTATCAAGTCAATGTTTATTGTTCTCTTTTACATCAAAAATGCTTTTGCAGAGTTCATACTCCTCAGGAAAACTGTTTCGATCTTAAAATATTGTGGGAACTCCAAGGGAAAGTCCGTAATTCCCCCCCCCCCCCCCCCCAAAAAAAAAAAAAAAAAAAAAAAAACACATGGGAAAACCGTTCAGTTACTCTAAAATATGTCCAGTTTATTTTTAAGTTCGCATTACCTTGTAATAACTGTTATTTGCCATGATTCATCATGATTGTTGACATGGAAAAATATTAATTTTGTAAAATTGTTCTTAGGAAACTCAATTTTTTTGTTTTATTTTAAATGAATATGAATACTATTTAATTACTTTTTTAACAGAATCATCAAGGTTCACCAAGTTATTTTTTATAATTAAAACAAGTCAAGCAAATATAAGTAACTCAATTTTGATTAAGCTTCATCAGCAAGTGTTAGAAGAATTATATAACATTTTTAGTCATAATCACTTGCAAAAAATTAATTACATTTTTTTTTTAAACATACCTGTTTATAGATTTTTATCTCTTATTACTTTGTTTTGTTGTTTTCTGCCTTGTTACTTTGTTTTAGTAATAAATATTTCCAAAATTATTTTAAAAAAAACTATCTTGTTTGTCATTTTGTAGTAATAATAAATAATCAATTATTTAAATTAACCCTTGATCAGAATCGCACTTCTCCCCTTCCCCTCCTTTTAGCATACAAACTTTAAAATCCTTAAACTTATTTATGTATTTTTTCCTATCTATTACTTTCTTGTAGCAATAAATATATAATTAATCCTCTAACTTTGCTTCTCTTTTGCTCCCATAAACAAAAGGATTATTCTTTCTCACCTTGCCCCCTCCCTCTATCTCTCTTTTTTTCTGTCTTTCCCTGCTTAGCTGTTTTCACCCCTGATTATAGTAAAACATGTGAAAATAGAATTCATGTATTATGGAATTGTACCTTAATTGCAGGGTTCCTAAGGGTCAGGGAATTTTTTATGTACTACTTTCCATCAGAATCTCAGTTATCATCGTAAATGAAAAAAAATTGAATTAATTATTCATCCAATCTAAAATATTTACATAAAACTTATGCAAGCTATATAACAATAGCATAATATGAAAGATAATTAAAAATCGGAAATTCATACAGGACATATCTTTTTTAAGCATTTATCTAGATTAAAGTTGTCCATTGTGGAAGTTTTTACAACAATATATAAGCCAAATTTTTATTGAGAAAGGTCATGGAAATTTTCGAAAAAGGTCAAGAAAAGTCAGGGAATTTTTTTACCAGAATTGTGTAGGAACCCTGAATTGGAAAATCTTGATCAACCGCTTCCACAACTACACTAGAACTCAAAATATTGTTACGAGTTACACCATTTTCGCTCAATTCATTAAATTATATAAATAATAATTTATATAAATAACTTTAATATATCTTGTGATATTCTTTTTTGTTCTTGTTGGTATCATAATTGTCATTTCTTTTATAGATATCACCTGTTGGAAATTGGATGCATCTGAGGTATCAGTCTAAACTCCAAGCTAAAAAAGCTCTAAGCAAAAATGGAAAAGTTTTCAGCGGAAATATCATGATTGGAGTTAAGCCTTGCATTGAAATGGTATTGTAGTAATTTTACTCATAATATAAATTTGATTATATAGTTTCTATGTAAAATTGTTCTCTCACTCACTCATAAACCAGAAGTTTGTCCGGGCTTCTTTGCCAGGGTCCCGTTTTTGTAAAATTCTGAACAGCTTTTTAATTTTGTGAATTTGAAATGATCATTATATTCAGGTTCATGTTTATACATTTTTAAAAGATCTATATATGTAATACTAGCTGTTACCCGTGACTGCGTTCACGTAACATTTAAAGAAGAAGAAATTCATCAATTAAGCAAAAAATTTCGATATTTAAAAGCATATATAATTAACCTTTTATCACATTTTATAGTAGAAACGCTTCTGATGATCCCAATTTGCTTATTTTTGTTTATGTATATAGGACCATTTAAATTTCTTTTGTGAGCATGAAATTTCATACACCTTTTCTAAGATTAAATGAGGAATAAATTTACATCTCTGTTATTCTATTTTATTATTTATATTTATTCTATTTTATATTTATTCCGTTCAAGGATATTGATTTATTTTATGTTTTCGAGACAAAAAATATTATTTAAAGATATATATTAATAAAGAATTTTAAAGGAAAGTGGTTATTAGTAGGTCACTTCAGACGTGACTTTGATATGATTAGAATAAGCAAAAAATCAACATACACCATTATAAGGTTATATTCCAAAAAATCACATTTTGGAAGAGAAAAAAAAAGATAAATGGCATTAAAAAAATAATCAAACATGGTGATAAAATAATCAAAGTTCAAAGTAAAAAGATAATCAAAGTTCAAAAATAAATAATAAGAGCACGGGAAATATCTTTAACGTTCAAATATTTATTACATTTTAATTTCATGGTACCACACTTTTATGAGCTCTAGATCTACCAATAATATCAAAATGTTTATCACGCTCCAAAGACTCTTGAGCCTAAATACTTATTATTAAAGCAATAGAGTTAACTTATTGCTTTCGAGGAATAAATCAATTTATGTAAAAGCACCACAATTATGAATAAACATTTTCATATCTATTGTGTGTTGTAATTTTGACTTATGAAAGCTTTGAAATTTGCAGGAATATGCTCCAATGGGGTAACAGTGATAGATTGTGTTTCAGAGAGATTTTTAACTATAGATTTCGATAATTTAAAATCTAAAGAAAATTTCCCTTCTTCTTTTGCGCTTATCGATAAACACGGTGCCTTTATACATTAGAGGGATGTGAAGTGAAAGGCAAATTTATTGCTTAGTTAAGGTTTTGGCTCTTGTGTACACGTAAATGATGTCACATGTAAAGCCTAATCTCAAATTGAAATTACTTGCTAAACTTTTTTAAGTTGACTTTCCTGTGCCATTTATTAAATTTTATTGAAACCAGTGTTATGGGAGATTGTACTGTAAAAGGATGTTAAACTTATATATTTGCGATTTTAAATTCTGTGCAAATCACGCCATTTTGTATAAAAACTGCTATAAAATGCTAATATTTTCTGAAAGAAAAGCAGCTAAGACTAATGTCAGATGAACGTCTTCTGCACGCTTTTTTCCTTGCGTATTATCCCTACACAATGCTAGCGGCATATACGTGAGAAAAAAGTGTGCAAAAAGACGTCCGCCTGGCATTAGTTTCATGATTTAAAATATGACGACACTAGGTTAGTTTTTCCTACGGAATGTTACTTGTTGAAATAAATAAATATATATATATATTCTTACACTTCATGAATCATTTAAAACTATGCATTTTAATTTATTTTAAAAAAAAGGGAAACCGATTAATGAAATCCAATATTATTGTACATTTAGAAAAACATTGGAAAATTATTTTTATTAAATATACTAAATTTCATGTAAGAAAATGTATTTAAAATGTAAGCTAAAATTTCATTTTCAAAGAATGCGACTTTTGATACAAAATTTTATTTCTGAAAAGTATATTGTTATTTTAAGATTTCGTTTTAACTTTCGAAGCTGGTGTAATGAAGACAACATTGCTTTGACGAAATTAAAATAAATCTATGTTAATGTTTTCGTATTAAAATTAATGCTTTCCATGAAAAAATATTACATCATTTTTAACCGATAAAAGCTTTTACTAAAAACGCCTTTGTGACATGTTTTAACTGCCATCTTTTAAAATTAATCAATTAAAATAGTATATGATTATTTTAATCAAGGCCTCCTGATAAGGGAGTCTTGATTTTAATTTTAATTCGTATGAATAGTGGGTAATAACTATCAACTTAAATGCACAGAAGTTATATTTACTCCTTGGTTGCGTCAATATGTCGACAGACGATTTTTGTTTCTGTGGAATAAATTCATTCATGAAGTTTTGATGTGTGTAAATATGTTTTCAATTTTGGAAAATTTAATTTAATCAAGTTTTTGCACCATTTATACTAATTGAAATTCAATTCTTTTTAATTTTAATGAGGAAATAGCATCAAAAAATATATTAATCTGTTTTAATTCCCCTTTTTTCCACCAAAAATATCTTCTCCTGATAATCATAACGTGAATTTTGAAAAGAAAACTCTCATTTATATGCAACTTACATTCAAACTTTTTAATCAGTATGGACAGTATTCCTGTGACGTCACAATTGGTAAAATAGCGGTTTTTATAGCCTCAAATCAAAAGCGAGAATAGGGTCCATTTGTAAAAAATATTTCTGTTATTCGTTTTGATATGACGTCATTATTTATCTATTTTCATTAGTTACTGATATTGATGCCCATTGTATTTTTAACGAATATTTGGAAATATCTGTTTTATTTCAAATTTGACGTCATATTTTTCCAATCGAATAACTTTATTAATAATATTATTCGTTTTCATTCTTTTTCCTTCTAATTATGACACCATTTTTGGCAGAAAACCCCTTATTAACGTAACCGATATTCATCCTTCATGCATAATAAAAAATACCCCATTTTTTGTTTCAAGTATGACGTCATATTTATTTTCTTTTGAATTCTTTTTATTTTAATTTTTAATTGTCAAGGAGAAATTATTATTCCAGATTTAGTTTTTCTTGGCAACAAGAAAGAAAGATGGTTAAATTTATCGGGAAAATGTCAATTGATTCTGTATGAAAAAGAATGAAATTTTGAATTAAGATAATTATTTGAATAAATTAAATAAACTATAGCCTATGTTCATTTCTGGGTTGTAATCCATCTATATCAGAAAAATACAAAAGCATTAATTCATCGTTTAGATGCTGACTTCATTCAAACATTCGGACACACGTTGACATTTATAATGATATATATATATATATTCTTTATATATGTAAAAGTGACAACAGATTTTACTTTTAAATGATTAAATTTGTAAAAGATTCAGTTTAGAGATAGAAAAAATTTATGCAAATTCTCTTTTTAGTACAAAGAATTTTGTGAAGGGTCATGTTTTCAGATGAAAAATCATGTGAAGGGTCCTGTTTTGAAATGAAAAATTCTGTGAAGGGTTCTTTAAAGGACACAATTTCTTCCTAAACAGATCCATGTAAACAAACAGACACACACTTCTTTTATTTATGAAGAAAACACATTTTTAGACATGAGATTGAAAATAAAATATAAAGATTTATTTCTGATTCCTTTCCTAGATTATGCATGCTGTTATACTTAGGGATGCACTGGATATTCGGTGTTCGGCCACCCAGTAGCAGAAACAGTGTAGCACGGAAGCGGGCACTGCAGATTATTTTAAATCTTGCAGATCAATCCACAAGCTAAAAAAGAAATGCTGAGCTTAAAAATTAGCTAAAATTTACTTTAAGACTCTAGATTTATGGTATTTGTGTTATCCTTTTATTATAGTTTCTTTATAAATGCAAATTTTGCTTATTTTATGGGTTTATATTATTTCTTACGATAGTAAGCTTAGTCTAGCATTGTTAGGTCGCAGCAGTGGCGTACCCAGGATTTTATTTCGGGGGGGGGGGGGGGGGGGGCAGATTTAAATTTCCATAATGTTCTAAATCTTACGAAACACTTTGAATTGTGTTATAAACAGAAATCCTTTTTGCCAATAAGGCCGTAGCCAGGGGGGGGGGGGGGGTGTTACTTTGTTCCCAATTTTCCGAAAATTCGGACTTAAAAAATATCGCGATTTTTGACATAGTCGCCAAAAAAAAAGTTTTCATCAATCGTTCGCAGAAAAAAAATCTCCAATTTTTTTAAAGGATCCGAAAAGGAAAAAAGCGAAATTTGTCATAGTCCACGGATAAAAGGCGAAGTTGGTCAAAGGATTGCGAAAAATAAGTCAAATTTTGTCAAATGATCAGGGAGAAAACGCGAATCACGTGAAATGCTCGCGGAGGAAACGCTAATTTCGTCAAATGAGCACAGAAAAAACCCGAATTTTGTCATAAGGCCGCAGAAAGAAAGCGAATTTCATCAAAAGTTTCCAGGGGAAAATGCGAATTTCAAAAAAAGATCGCTAAAAACACGCATTCCATCAAAGGGCTGCGAAAAAAAAGCTAATTTCGTAAAGAATCGCAAAACAGCTTATTTCGTCAAAGGGACAAGGAAAAACGTAAATTTCGTCAAAAGGGCATAGAAAAGTGCAAATTTCATCAAAAAGATGAGAAAAAAACGCTAATTTTGTCAAAAAGCCGCGGGAAAAACCGCGATTTCTGTCAGATGGCCACCGAAAAAGCGCGAATTTCGTCAAATGACCACAGAAAAAAACTCTAATTTTGTCAAAGGGGCGCAGAAAAAACGCAAATTTCGACAAAGGATCGCTAAAAAATATGCATTCTGTCAAAGGTAAGCGGGAAAAACGCGAATTTAGTCAAAGGGACACAGAAAAACCATGAATTTCGTCAAAAGGCCGCAGAAAAACGCAAATTTTTTCAAAAAGACGAGAAAAAAACAGCAAATTTCTTCAAAATGAAGCGGTAAAAAACGTAAATTTCGACGAAGGATTGCCTAAAAAAACGTAATTTTCGACGAAGGATTACCTAAAAAAGGGGATTTTCGGCAAATGACCACAGAAAAAACGTGAATTACGTCAAAGGGTCGCAGAAAAAACGCGAATTTTATCAAAAAGTCGTGGAAAAACATGAATTTTGAAAAAAAGATCTCTTAAAACACGCATTCCGTCAAAGGGTTGCGAAAAAAAGCTAATTTCGTAAAGGGTTGAAAAAAAAAAAAAAAATGCAAATTTCATCAAAAAAATGGGGGAAAACGCAAATTTCGTCAAAAATCCGCAAATTTCGACGAAGAATTGCATTTAAAAAAACGCGAATTTCGGCAAATGACCTCCGAAAGAGCGCAAATTTCGTCAGAGGGCTGCAGAAAAAATGCAAATTTGGACAAAGAATCGCTAAAATAATACGCATTCCTTCAAAAGAAAGCTGAAAAAGCGTGAATTTCGTCAAAGGGACAGAGAAAAACGCAAATTTCATCAAAAAGACGAGAAAAAAAGTACAAATTTCGTCAAAAAGCTGCAGACAAAATGCAAATTTCGACGAAGGATTGCATAAAAAAACGCTAATTTCAGCAAATGACCACAGAAAAAACACGAATTTCGTCAAAGGGCCCCATAAAAAACGCAAATTTCGACAATATGATCGCTAAAAAGACACGCATTCCGTCAAAGGGAAGCAGAAAAAACGCGAATTTCGTTAAAGGATCACAAAAAGAAGAAAAAGCAGGGTAACATAGAAGGGCCACAGAAAAACGTGAATTTCGTCATAAAGCCGCAGAAAAAAAACAATTTCAACAAACGATCTCGAAAAAAAAAACGCAAATGTTGTCAAAGGGCTGCCGAAAAAACGCGAATTTCATCAAAAGGTCGCGGAAAAAACAAGAATTTCAAAAAAAAGATCGCTTAAAACACGCATTCCGTCAAAGGGCTATGAGAAAAATGCTAAGTTAGTAAAGGATCGAAAACAAAACGTGAATTTCATCAAAAAGACGAGAACAAAAGGCAAATTTCAACGAAAGATTGCGTAAAAAAACCCGTCGTATTTTGGTAAATGACCTCTGAAAAAACGCGAATTTCGTCAATTGGCCGCAGAAAAGGCGCAAATTTCAACAAAGCATCGCTAAAAAAAAAACATGCATTCCGTCAAAGGGAAATGGAAAAAATGCGAATTTCGTCAAAGGATCGCAAAAAAGAAAAAGCAGGGTCACAAAGAAGGGCCACAGAAAAACGTGAATTTCGTTAAAAGACGGTGGAAAAAAGCGAATTTCGTCAAACAGCTGCAAATAAACGCTACTTTCGTCATTGAAAACGCGAATTTCGTCAAAGATCCGCAAAAAAAAAAGCGAATTTCATCAAAATGACGAGAAAAAAAAAACATGAATTTCGTCAAGAAAGCCACGGAAAAAAACAAATTTCGACAAAGGATTTCGTAAAAAAAAAACGCGAATTTCGACAAAAATCCGCGAAAAAAACTTGAATTTTATCAAAAACGCGGAAAAACACAAATTTTGACATGATCACGAAAAAAAAACGCAAATTTCGTCACAGATCCGTGGAAAAAACACAAATTTCGACAAAGGAGTGTGCAAAAAAACCGCGAATTTCGGCAAAAAGCCGCAGAAAATTTTTTTCAAAGGACTGCTGAGGAAACGCAAATTTTGTCATAAAACCGTGGAAAAATCACAAATTTTTGGCATGGAGATTCGACAGAAAAATGAAAGTTAATAAGCTACTTTTACAGTCACTCTTCCGCACCTCCGGTTTTCCGATTTACCCGAAATCGACTTGTGATTAGCTGTAGTGTTACTGTGCATTAACATACTTCCGCATTGACAATCTTGGTGCCCGCCGAATATGAGAAAAATTAAAAATCTCCTTAAATTAAACTACTTTTAGATTTGTCAAATTTACTTGCAGGTCTCTTGAACTGACCATATACGTTTTCACTTATCCCGTAAAACAGGCATCCAGCTATTTTTCAGTCATTTGAAAATTGATTTTGTGGTTTCAAGTAAATTTGGTCGCAGGACTGAAGAGGATTTTGGATTAACACGAAAAACAATTTTGTGGCATGCCAGAAAATAAAACAAATTTATCTGAAAAAGAAGGAATATCAGCTCTTTTTTCATTTCACTGCAATCTCTTTGGAGGTGGAATGGAGCTGTAACCTCATAACCCCTGACGCCATCGACTTCTTTGGGTGTATGCTGGGGCATTACTGTGCACTAGTATATGGGACTAACCAGAATAGCTGCATCGCACAAAAAATATTTAAATTTATCTCAAAAGAAAGAAAAAAAAGTTTTTTTTCCTTTTTGATTACTTCGAAAGGGGGGCCTATAAACCCATCAGCCTCCTTCCCCTCATTGGGTATACAGTGGTGTAACTGTGCGCTGATATGACACTAGCCAGAAAGTCTAGTTCGTTGTATTGCAGAAAACAATTGCAGTACAAATCTCAAACAAAAAGAAAAAAAATCACCACTTTTTTATTTCATTTTCAACTATTTTGGGAGAGGAGGAGGGCTATTGGAATTACAGCCCCCTCCCCATCTTTGGGTGTGCTGTGATACCAATGTGGACTAATATGGAGTTAACGAGAATGGCTATTTTGCTGTATGACAGAAGAAAAAATTACAGATTTATCTTTAAAAAGTAAGGAAAAACACTTTTTTCATTTAATTTTTCGACTATTTCTGGTTTAGGGGGGTGGAGGGCTGTAACCCTGTCAGCCCCCTTTCTCTTCTTTGGTGTCAATATGGACTACTATGGAACTATGCGAAGGAAGCACATAGTCTGTTGAACGATAGTGAAAAAAATGCAAATTTACCTTAAACAGGCAGAAAAAATTCAGCACTATTTTATCATTTCATTTTCAACCATTTTTAGAGGAGGGGGATGAAATTCCATCAGCCCCCTCCCCATCTTTGGGTATGGTGCGATGTCAGTGTGGACTGATATGGTGTTAATAAGAATGTCTATTTTGCTATATGACAGAAGAAAAAATTACAGTTTTACCTGAAAAAATTACTTTTTCATTTCATTTTTCGACTATTTCGGGAGGAGGGGGGGGGGGGGGGCTGTAACCCCGTCTGCCCCTTTCTCTTCTTTGTTGTCAATGTGAACTAATATGGGACTTATGAAAATGGCTAGTTTTCTGTATGATTGAAAAAAATTAAAATTTTTTCCAAAAAAAGAAAGACGAAAAAGCAGCACTTTTTCATATCACTTTTGAAAATTTCGGGAGGGGGGGGGGGGGGGGGGGCTCTGAAAAAATTACTTTTTCATTTCATTTTTCGACTATTTTGGGAGGAGGGGGGGGCGTAACCCCGTCTGCCCCCTTTCTCTTCTTTGTTGTCAATATGAACTAATATGAGACTTATGAAAATGGCTAGTTCGCTGTATGATTGAAAAAAATTAAAATTTTTTCCAAAAAAAGAAAGACGAAAAAGCAGCACTTTTTCATATCACTTTCGAAAATTTCGGGGGGGGGGGGGGGCTGTAGCCCCATCAGCCCCCCCCCCCCCCCTTGGGTACGCCCATGGGTCGCAGATAAATTTTAGTTTGCTGCAGACTGGCACAGAAAATTCTGCTTCTGGGTTCGGCCATACTGCCAAATATTTGGTTTAATGGAATATTGAAATATTAGACCATACTGAATAATGCTTTAAAAAAGCCTTTACACAACTTCTACTTTTAACTGTGAATTATTAAAGATATTCAGAATAATTAATAAATAGAAAGAGAATGAATGCTTTTACTTATTTATTTGTCGTTTGAAAAGCGACACTTAGGAAAATTAACCATTAATGATGACCTTCATAGAAATTAATAATGTGCAAGTGACAGTTTTGAATATTGTCTGGTAATAATCTGTTGTCACCTTTTCTTAAAAAGGGGGGTTACTAAACAAAATGAAACACACTTAGAGTGATAATAGGTATCAAGATAGACAATTTTTATTCAGGAAATCTGGAATGTAATCCACTTATTCAGTCAAAAAATACAGTGTATCTCACTTCAGGCAGAACTTTGATTTTTGTTTATTACTTTAGAAATAATGGACATACTGTAACACTATTTTCAACAGATTTCCAATATCATCACGTTTCATACAAACACAATTAATATAATGAAAATCCCGCTAAAAAAGTTTCATTAATCATAAAGTTGTGAACAAAAATTCAACTTCAACTTGTATTTACACATGCTGTATTTTTTATTGAATATATTGTATTTTTCATGGAATAAGTGGGAGATACTGGTTTTTTTTTTTTTTTTTTTTTGTACAAAAAATGTTTGTCTTGCCACATTATCTTCCTTGATAGTTCCAAGATTTTAGTAACACTCTTTATGTTTCCAACCTCTGAAAATGATTGCCTACTACAAATACTTCTCTTTTGGTGCATTTAAAAACTTCCTTGCTAAATCAAAAGGAGAGGAAAAGAAAGTTATTCTTGCCGAGTTGCCACCATTTAAATAGATTATATTATTATTTATTTTTTTTACTTTAGTCTCTTCCTAACAGAAACTGTAAAATTTTCCTTCTAATTTCTTCAAATTTAGAATATAAGAACATTTTGTTTCTTTATTTTATTCACAGAAGTAACCATGAAATTTAAAGTTTTATTCATTAAAAAAGTTTTAAGACTATCCTCTTAATAGGAATAACTCAAAGAATAGATTTTTTACAATGTAAAGTTAATAAGGAAAAAGAATTTCTTCATCAAAATTGAAGTATTTTTGTCAAATATTATGTAAAGTTGTTTTATCGGAGCTTGCGAAGGTTGAACTTCTTGAAGTCAGTTGTAATGTCTAATGTGCAATGAAACATGATACTTTCAGTACGAACCCCTCACCAAGGAGCAAAGCTCAGTTTGGAAAGGACGACCGTCGACATCGACACCAAAAAAGGTGCGGTTGCAAAAGTCAAGAATCAAGACAATGCTCATTACTTTTTCGATGCTGATGGCATCATTCACAAGGAGTTCATTCTTGAAGGTACTTACTGTTACTGGATGTTGCAATTTCGAAGTGTTAAAGCGTTTCATGGCCTGTGTACGCAGAGTTCGTCCTCATTACTGATAGCAAGGCAGTTGGTCGTTATTGCACAACATCGCACTAGCAAACACTTAATGACTGTGTGAGAGTTTCCGACATCTCCTTACCCCCCAGATTTATCTCTTGTGACTATTTCCTGTTTCTCAAGTTGAAATTACATCTAAAACGGATCACCTTTAACGGCATTATATGCATTCAAGCGACTGCGGCCAACTATTTGACGCACATTGCAAAGGTGGTCTTTCACAAAAGTTTGGATGACTATTACATTCATTATAAAAAGATTGTTGAATCCAGCAAGAATTATTTTGAATACACATAGGAATTTCACATAAAATTTTTATTTCAGTTCTTAATTTTTTGTTTAGGATCAATCCGGGAAATTTTGAGACGGACTTCGTATGTAGAAATTGTGAATTGCTCAATTTCTCTGCACCATCATAAATTTTAGCTTCTAATTGAATGATATTTAAACATGGTGTCTAGTCACCTGGAAGAGACGGTGAAATTTATATGGACTGGAAAAGTTAGGGAAATTTATCATTCTTGAGGAAAAGTCAGGGAAATTTGAAACGTTATAAAAGTTTGGAACTTCCAAGAAAAAATTTATTATTATAAAACTAATGATTTGAAATTGCAGCGTCGAAAATCAAAATTTGCTCTTTATAAGTGCTGTAAAGAGTATTTCAACATGTTTTGTCTCCCTTTTTCAATCCTTTTAACTCTGAGATTTTCAACTCCAGCTTCACTGAATCTTTGTACTGAATGTTATAAGATTAATTAGATGTTTGTCTGTTTACTTATCTTTGTTTTGGAACTGAACATTTGTTAGCTTAATTTATTTTATATTTATTATCTGTATTAAAATACGTCTAAGCAAAATGCGTTTAACTGTGATTGGTGTGATAAAGAATTTCATCCTGATTGGACGAAATGGATAGAATCTGATGCTAAAAAATGTGTTTGCAAAATGTTCAGCATGCAAAAGGTTCAACAGTTTGTGAATTTTGCAAGAATTTGATTAACAATTCAGTAGTTGTTACTTCAGAATCAGTTGTGGAAGTTCGACTCTCAAATTCACAACTTTTAAGAGTTTTTGTGTGTAACAGCCCAAAATCTCGATACCTGAAAAAGTCAGGTAAATTGTTAATAATCTGGAATAGGCACCCTGTTGTACAATTCAACAACAATTTAAAAATTTTTGTTTTGAAATTGCAACAGTTGAAAAAGATGGAATCCACTCCTAATTCCAAATATCAGCAAGTTTCTCTATAGCTTAGTTATAAACATAAGAGAGGGTGTGTACAATTCAACAGCAATTTGACAATTTTTGTTTTGAAATTGCAACAGTTGAAAAAGATGGAATCCACTCCTAATTCCAAATATCAGCAAGTTTCTCTATAGCTTAGTTATAAACATAAGAGAGGGTGTGTACAATTCAACAGCAATTTAAAAATTTTTGTTTTGAAATTGCAACAGTTGAAAAAGATGGAATCCACTCCTAATTCCAAATATCAGCAAGTTTCTCTATAGCTTAGTTATAAACATAAGAGAGGGTGTGTACAATTCAACAGCAATTTAAAAATTTTTGTTTTGAAATTGCAACAGTTGAAAAAGATGGAATCCACTCCTAATTCCAAATATCAGCAAGTTTCTCTATAGCTTAGTTATAAACATAAGAGAGGGTGTGTACAATTCAACAGCAATTTAAATATCCACATCTTCTGCTTACAGTTTTGTCATTGCTTTGCCAAACTCTTTCAGAATACAATCAGTGTTCAAAATTAGCAGTCGTTAGTTGTCAAATGCACTAAATTATTGCATTTGACGACTACAAAATTATTCCCAGGTCGTCAAATTTGATGCTAGCTTTTAAAAAATATATTTTTGGCTATTATTTTAATGGTTAACACACACACACACAAAATTAGTGCATCTTTTGATTTCCTATTACGAGATTCAAATGTACATGCATTATATGATTTTTTGTTTTTACTAAATTCAATTGTAATTATCAACACGAGATAAAATTTTGTTTTTGTTGTGCTAAAAAGTTTACGTGATTAAGTGCATTTTCCTATTAATTTCTAAATATAGCAGTAATTAAAAATGCTTTACACTATTTTTTACAGTTGCTTCAATTATTATAATCTTGGAGATTAAGAACTTCAATGATTTTAAATAAAAACAAGTAGTACTTTTCTAAAAAGTAGTATACAATATTACAATAATCTTAAAAATGAATTTTAGAAATTCCAACTAAAAATTTTAATTTGACGCCAAAGATTTTTACAGTGGTCATCATTTGACGGCTACCTTTTATTTTCCAATTTCCATCACTGAATACAATAGCTGCATATCTAACTTTCTCTTTTTCATTTTCTGGAATTATTCTTAACATTGCTTTCTAATTTACATTCTTTCTAATTATGAAAATCACTGTGTGTAATATAATTGCAGCAAGTATTTAAGCATTGTAATTTTTATACAGTGCTGACAATATTTTGATACATTCTCTATTAGTCTTTTATTAGTTTTTCATGTATTATGCTGACTAGCCAATTTAACTGAAATTTTCGATGCATGGTTAGATTAAGATTTCCTCACATGGGGTACCACTACCTACGAAAAACCATATTTTCTGTCTAAAAAAAGGTAAAAGTTACAATTTGGAAATAGTGATAAATGTGTGTCTGACTCCCTAAAATACTTAGTTGTATTCTGTTTCAAACCTGCACTTGATGCATCCACTGATCTGAGATAGTTTCTAGATCTAGCTTAGCTAGTTTGAAAATTTAAGCTGACATAAATAACATACACATGTGTATAACAAACAACATACATATGTGTATATAAAACTATGTTTGTCTAACATTGTGTATAGCAAACACAATTTTGTTGTATGTTGCAGTCATTGTGAAATTTAGATGCCCGTGGTACTGAAATGGGCAGTCTTTTACAATCAGTTGCTTTGCTTGCACCTCTACAGAAGAGTTTCACTAATACTACGGTACAATCTCTATATGAGATTGCTGATCTACTGTGAATTTCATAAAGAAAACTAATAAAATATTAACATCTTTTTACTGCTAGCAATATTCTGCTGTCCTCAAAAAAAATTTATAAATTAAAAAAATGTTTCTATTTTAAAAATTGTGCCACCCTGTGCGATTGCACATTCCTGGATGCTGCCCTGCTTGTACGCTGTGAAAGTATGTGTGCCTTCGAATCATAATAACATGATACAGATTTGATGATAATAAACAAAATTTACAAAATTTCCTGTAATTTTTGCTTTACATAAACACACTAGTATGCAAAACTTAAGCAACAAACACAAAATGTTAATTTCTAAACACGTGAGTACTCAAAAGAAAATTCTTTAAACAGCAAGTGTAAAAAATAGGTGTTATCCTAACATCATAGCCAGTCTATAGGAAGTCTCCATGACCTCACAAAGGGTCACAAGTGTCACAGTCATTACACTGGACTGAAATGTGATATCTTTCATTCGTTTCATTCTTAATCTGATTTTATCACTCCACTGAGAAGTCACCATGACTGCTGCTTTATGACGAGTCACCAGATGACTTTACAATGAAGTCACCTTGTGACACCCCCCCCCCCTCCCATGTGAACGTCATTTGGAGACTCCATTGTAAAATCATCACGATAGCTGTTTTGTGACGAGTTTCCAAGTGATGGAAAATGAAATCATCTGGAAAATGAAATGTAATTACTTTTCACAAAGGAGTGCACTGGTGACTTCACAGTAGAGTCTCGGTCACCTGAAAGTCACCATGTGACTTCATTGGGACATTACTTGGAGACTCAGCACAATGCAATGCTCATGGTGACTTCAACACATGTCAAAACTAAGTCTTCAAATGACACTCACATGAGAATCAAAAGGTGACCTAGTTGTAATGTCACTAGGACTCATCACAAAGCAACAGTCACAGTGACCTCTGAGTGAAGTAACCATATGACGATCATTTTACAGTAATAATGAGACGAATGAAAGATTTCAAATTTTGTTTCTGTAAGTGACTGACACTTGTGGCCATGCGTGACATGAAGGAGATGTCACATCAACTAGTTGTGTTGTAGATATAATACCTATTTGCTACACGTGATATTTATATCATTTACTTTTGAGTACTCATATGTTTGAAAATTAGCATTTTATGCTTGTTGCTTAAGTTTTGCACACCAGTGTAGTATTTCAGATTTTTAGCATATCTGAAATACTTTATTTATTCTTGCAGGATTTGATGGATTCTACCAAAGAAAATACAGTTCTCAGTGTTACTAGTCCTTTAAGTAGTAGTGCCATTAATGATAGTTTAGTTGAGACTCCTTCCAAGTTAAATTTGAAAAATATAAGGCCTTTAACACAAGCATATGAGTCTCCTAAAACTCCAACACAGGTAATATAACATTTAACATTGTTTATCATTAATCTAATGTTTTAATATAAGCATTTTGTACATAAAAATTGGAGTAAAATGTTACTTTTACCAATAAAACCTAGAATTTTATTGTAGAAATTTTAAGGCATTCTAAGCTAAACAGAATTGTCTAATTTTTTGTCAGAAAAATACCAGTTTAGTTCATTAAACATTTTCTTTAGATTGCATTATCTTTTTAATTTATTTTAATCTGTGATTCAATAAGAGAATAAGTTAAACAAATTATTTTGATTTTGTTTTCCAGTAACATTTAACATTGTTTATCATTAATTTAATGTTTTAATATAAGCATTTTGTACATAAAAATTGGAGTAAAATGTTACTTTTACCAGTAAAACCTAGAATTTTATTGTAGAAATTTTAAGGCATTCTAAGTTAAACAGAATTGTCTAATTTTTTGTCAGAAAAATACCAGCTTAGTTCATTAAGTTCTTTAGATTGCATTTTCTTATTAATTTATTTTAATCTGTGATTCAATAAGAGAATGAGTTAAACAAATTATTTTGATTTTGTTTTCCAGTAACTTTTGTGCTGTTAGTGTGAAAATATTGTCATTGTTTTTAATTTTCAATGCGTATTGTGTAACATTTAATTGTCATATGAATTAGCACAACTATGATTTGCCACAAATCTCGCCAATAGCATTTTTAAAAATCAGTTTCCCATTTGTAAATTTAAATTGGAAACAATTCTTTGAAATTTAAATAAAATGTTTTGATTTATGGTATTATTCATTCTTTTTTTTCTGCTTTATTATTTCAAATTAAGTTAATAAAATACATGAATTCTACATGCATATATAAAGGTAATGAGTGAAAGGTTTATATTTAAAATGAAAATGCAATAGTGCATATAGTGCAATATAAATATGGTATGGGAACAATATTTGGCAATTTGTCAGCTGCGTCCGGCTAACATTAAAGTATCAATATTGTTCCCTCCTGTTGCCTAATACTTTTCTGTTTCTTCCCCTCTTTTTTCTGCATGCAATGTTGGTGAGGGAACCAAATGTTCCAAAACATTTTGTTCCATTTCTTATGACACATTTTTTTTTATTTTTTTTTTTATTGTGGACATGGATAAGTACAGTACCAGAGAAGTAAACATATATAATGTTAAAAAAAAAAAAAAAGTGTTGAAACCACAGACTGATTTTCAAAACCTTATAATTAATTGGCTTGTCACAGATCATGAAATCTGTCGTTGCTAAATATTGAAAATTTTTGAAATTTTATGGGCTTGAAGGCAAAGAATAAAGTGAAATTTTCACCAATTTAGCAACTTCATTTTTCTTCCATTTTGCATTCTTTAAACTTGCAAAGGAAAAAGACGATATGGATTAATTGTTGCTCACTGTCTCTAATAGCAATAAATAATAATCGAAATTATCCCCCACTCCAATATTTACATTCCTCCCTCTGTCTTCCCAGCATACGAAGATTTAAAAATCTTTATAATTAAACAAAAAAAAAAAAAAAACCCTCTTGTCCTGCTTGTTGCTCCCTACTGACAATAAATATAATCAGGCTTATAAATTACCCCCTACTTCCAAAATTTCTGCTTCTCCCCTTCCCCAAATCCCTCCAGCATACAGAGTTTCAACACTTCCAGCATACAGAGTTCAACACTTTATTTTAAGAAAAAATAGTTCTGCCCTATTTGTTGATCACTAGTATCAATAAATAATAACCCACCCCTTCCTTCCAAATTTATGTTTAAAACTCGGTCAGTGAATTTTTTAACTATTATCTACAAATAGGAAATTTGATGTATTTCTACCCAATGCAAACTGAGATGCATCTACAATATTCATTGCAAAAGTTTAGCATAGCAGTTTCTCCCGATGAGTAGGTCAAAGCCAAAATTGATTCAACATATTTTTCAAAAGAATCTTGCATATTAAATTTGATGTAACCATCTAGCCCTGTACAGGTCAATTTGTACCTGACCTTGGCACAAAAATTCCATTTCAAGTCAACCCAAAACTTGACTTGAACCCGAAATGGAAGAAAATCCACATTTATATACAATTATATCTTATTATCAATTTTATCTTTTATGTTAAAAAATAAATGTGTTTGTATATATATATATATATATATATAACCATTATAAACCAAAAAATAAAATCACGAATATAAAAAAATAAAATTGGAAAGACAATAGGACAAACAAAAACTATGAATAATATATATTGGGCATTCTCACAATCTTTTGACTTTACGGGGAAAAAATCTGGTGAAATTAAACTTGCTAAAATAACATTTTAAACTGATAGACGAATGCCTTAATGATTCAAAATAAAGAAAAAATGGTCAGCAGCGAAATTTTTTTTTTTATTTAACTGAGGTTTAAGTTAAATTTGCAAGTTTAATTTTCCTTACCATTTTACCACTATAACTTTTTATTTTCTTCTAAATTTTTACTTATAATGAATTTGCATAGTACCCACAGGACACAGGACATTCTAATAAGAAATAATAAAATGTAGTACTTTTAATACAGAATTTTTGTATAACAATGTCTTAAAGGGGTGTTAAAGAAGGGACGGTAAGGTAAAAAAAAAGGGGGGGATGGTATAGGAAAAAAAGGAACAAAAAGGGATGATAAGGATGGAACGGTAAGGAAAATTACCACCTATTTTTAGGCAAATCATGCTAAGACTAAGTGATAGCCACAATGTTCATTGATTTTTAGAAACAGTTGTTAACATCGGATTAAATTAAATTATTTTTTTAAATTTACCTTGAAAAGTGCAGGAATAAACCTTGAGGTCAGAAAACTACCAATAAAGCCACGATTTTGAAATTGATATTTAAATGCTGATTTAAATTCTGCAGTAAATTTCCTGTCAAAAAATTTTAGACATTCTTTTTCTAGCATACTTCTGCAGGAGAAAAACCTTGAAAAAAATTCTGTGGTTGCATCTGAAGGGATTTTCTGTATAAGTTTAGCAAGAGGGACGGTGAGGATGAAAAACCCAGGGACAAAGTTCAAAAAATAATATCAACCGTAAAAATGTGTGCAGGTTAATTTTTTGCTACATATTTATATAAAATAATTGTCCCAGTTTCGGAAAAAAATTACATCAAATTACTTTTATTGAAACAATTTTATACAGACAGCTCCAAACTTAAAAATCAGCATCAGGGACACGGGACGGTATAGGAGTTTTCCAGGTATTTGGACCCCCAACATCGTCCAAAACTTATTTATCTCATTAATATTGTTATGCAATCATGCAATGGTATCCAGTATATCCCCAGTATATGAAATAAAAAAAAAACACAAAGTGTATTAAAATAAAAATTATTATTCAGGGACATGAAAGTCAAAAGATTGTGAGAATGTCCCATATATGTATGTGTGTGTTCAAATATATAGTTTTTTTCCATCTGAAAAAATATTCTAGACTTTTTTTAAAAATCTGGTCAATCTGAACCTGACCTAAATCGAAACCAATTGATCAACCTGACCTGATACTAAAAAAAATAGCATCAATCCAACACGACACAGGACTCTAAAAATTAAAACATCACATAGGTGCTAAGATATAGCTATTTTTGATATCATGTAAAACACAGCAATGCAACCTCACCTTTTCAGTGCTTTACACCAAAATCTCATCGCTATTTTTTTGTGTCAAGGTCTATCTTAATATGAAGTTCGATGAAATTCCATACATTAGTTCTTGAGCTAGGGGCCACAAAATTTGTGTAACATACAAATAGACAGGCTTTTTCCATAGATAGTTAAATCATATCCAGGACATCCCAAAATGAGTAAATTCATCACAAAACAGAAGTTAGAAAATTTTACAAATCCAATACTTTTTTCCTTATGCGTAAATATGAAAATGAGTTGCATTTAACATTATGGTAACTGATATTGTAAATGCTAAAATAACACTGTGAAGACAGTTCTTCTGTCCAGTTAATGCAACTTGGGATCATTACTATTCATCCACCAATATGCAAATGGAAAACACCCTACTTGTATAATAAAGATACTTGTGTATATTAAAGTCTATTGATGATTTAATTCGAATTTGATGATACAGTAGAATCTCTTTTATCTGAAACTCTTGGTTGACCGAAATCCATTTCTAAGTTTTTATCACATTCCTTGTGTCCAAAATCCATTTTGAAAGGTTTTTTCTTTTTTTTTTTTAAACTATCATATTCTTTGTGTGCAAGCAATCCTTTCCGAACTACTACTACATATAAATACTTCGACCCCTTTTCTTAGAGTTCTTTTGAATTAAACTTGAGCTCCCATAAGCTGTGGAGTGGAACGAAGAAAACAAACAAATTAGTAATTCTGAAGCTTTTGAATGTTTTGCAAAAAATTTGGCATGGCTGGATTAGTAGAAAGGCTGTGATACTGATGAACTAATATTAAAAAACTCTCTGATAGAGCTTCAAAGCAAAGGTGATTGAAACTGCAACAAAGAAAACATTGTTTCAAACCATTGTGAAATATGTAAAAGGTACTTAGTTTCAAAATTAAATTCGGGTAATTTATTCCTGCTCTATTTTGCTATTGCTTTATTTTAACTAAGCAATTGTTACCATAATAAGAAATAGAGCATATATTTCTCCTTAATCTTAAAATTGAAGTATTCTCGATTATACCAAAATTTCAATTTTCAGAAAGAGGGTCGGTCCCAGTTATTTCGGATAATCGAGGTTCTACTGTATATTTTATGCATAAATTTCAGGAAATTTGTGTATCAATAGCGAGTCAACAAATTGATTTGGAAATTGACCATCCGCCTCACCCTGAATTTAAATATTCTTAAATAAATTTTTCCACTCACCAAAGTCCCATTCCTGCTACTATTCTCTGTTTAACCAACAATAAAAGAAATTGTGATATGATGGATTGTTTTACTTGTTTAAAAGAGAATTTCTTGTTTATGAAAGATTGAATTTGTTTCAGTTTTTGTGATTTCTAATGTTATTTTTACTATTTTTATGAAGAAATTAAATATAATTTTTTTTCTCTAATTAATAACTAATTTTTAGCTTCATTAAATTTCTAAACCATATTCTTTACAATTTTTTAATTTCAAATAAATGATAGATAATTTTTCCATCTATATGTTTTATTTTATTTTAAATCATAATTTTATTCAATTTCCTGTAATTTATAATCTATTTCTTTTAATTAGTTCTTATTTTAAAATCCTTTTACGGTCTGAAGTGATATTTATATTTTTGAGATGATTGGACAACAGTTCTTGCACTTTATTTAGATCTACGGAAGCCATTTTTCTTTCACGTTATTTTCAAAATTTTGTACTTTGTTGCCAATACAGCAGCATAATTCTGCTATTTTATTCACTCTGTAATCAAAAGTACAAACCAACTACATTTTCAGTTTCACAATTAAATTCTGGTCACCAATTCAATCGTTAAACTTTTATTCAGTAGCATCGAAGCACCAGCGATTTAGGTAACAAACTGCAAGTGAAAATCTTTAAATACAATTTTTTTTTATTGGTTTATTTAAAAAAAAAACCTGACTTATGACTTATCACAGTTGATTTATTTGTTCTTCTTGGCTGACTTACAGTTTTATAACTAGCGAATCAGGATGATACATAAAATTATATAAAATATAAACCCTGTATTTATGCTTTTTATGGTTTCAAAATATATAGAGTATTTATCAAATTGTATAATTTTTATTATTAGTTTTGATAATAAGGTATTTTATTTTATTATAGGCAGCACAAAAATCTGGAGGCATAGTCTCAAAAGCAATGGAATACTTATGGAAGTTATAATCCTCTAAACTGTGTTTAATGTCATTCAATCACAATATATGTTTATTACATTTTATGCTTTCAAATTGTATCATGTTAGAATGATTTTAATTGGTGCTTTTATAGTTCAGATCTTTGTTACATTAATTGTAATTTAGATCAGTTTTGTTTAATAAAATGCTGAATTTCAAAGTTGGATTTTTTTACTACTTTAATGCATTTATCAGAAAATTTACGAATTTGCTTTCTTAGATATATGCTGAGAAAGTTTAATTTTCCTCTATTCTACAAAGACTGAAAAAGTTTCGGATAAATTTTAAATCAGTGGATAAATTTCAAATATCTCCCATAAATGAAATTACAGTTATATTCAAATTAATTGTTGGAAAATGAAATATTTTACATAACAAGTGTAGTTTTCATCTCTTTAATATAAAAAATAAATTTATTAATATCAAGTTTCTTTTTAGAATTATCTGCTTGTGAACCTTTTTATCCACACATTTTTTTTTAGCAGGCAGTGTGGGGACTGATAAAACTAGAAGCTGATATTGTTATTACAAAACACTGTTTATATTTTAATATTCTGTAATAAATCTAATGCAAGCTTTACTAAAACTAAATAAAATTTGTAAATTATGCAATACTAAGGTTAATAAGAGGTTAAAGTAATAGAATTCAATGGAAAAAAGAAATATTATACAAAAGAAACAGTGTGTCTTACACAACGAGTTAACATGAGCACTAGCAAAATGAAATTCAATGTGAGGCAAAATTTTTGAATTAGATGTGCCAGTGTTTTGCATCTTAACCACTTTTAAATGGAGTATATAAACATGAAATAAAGTAAGAACTAGATAGTACGCGTCAAGATATAACGGTATTTAACTTGAATGGAATTTTTAATTAGTTCCTTTTAAATTAATTATTGAAATCGTGGCAAATTTTTATATTGCATAAGTGGTTCCTATTTCTTGAAGGTGAGCTAGGGAGTGCTGTCAGTCTAACCTATTGAATGAAGTGAAAGAACTTTAAGTTTATAATTTACAACCAATTATGCTTGCCTTTTATCAGAAATTTACCAAAAAATACTGGGCAGAGCATTTTTTTTTTAACTACACTGGTTACCAAAAATTAAGGAAAAATCGCAAAAAGAGCGATAACTCGTTCAAAAATTAACCTATCCGTATGAAATTTGGATATGTTGTTAACTAAAAGATGCTGATTAAAATTACAAAGTGCAAATCAGTGGCGCTGCAATCAGATTGCGTCATCTGTGCGGAGCATAAAAATGCATGCTAGAGAGTACGGCTGCTGTGAGGTGGCGCTGTGATTATGAGACAAGAAAACTGAAATAGCCAATTCATTAGTATGACCTCGAGGTACCATTTGTCCACATAACTGCGATATAGAGCTATTGGAAGATTGGATGTAGGCTAAAATCAGACAGTGGTGGCGATATTGCAAAATTTGAGTTCTTATGTTGTTCATAGGCTTTGGAAACAATTTCAAAGCACTGGTTTGGCCTCCAGAAGGTTTTTCCAAAGACGGGCAAGAGCTAAAACAAGCACCAATGACCGATATTTGCAGTTATGTGTACGAAGGAATAGAACAGCAACCCCCTCTCATCTAAGAGCCTTCCTTGTTGCAGCCACTGGAAGGTTGGTACCAACGTCTACTGTACATAGAAAGCTTCATGGAGGTGGTCTTTACGTGATGCGACCATACATTTGTGTGCCGCTTACCTTATGTCACCGGAGGGAACGTTTAAGGTGGGCACGTCAACATGTCAGCTGGACGGCTGTTCAATGGAGGCGTGTTCTCTTCACAAATGAGTTCCAGTTTAGCCTCCAAAGTGATAGTAGGCATTATTTAATTTGGAGAGAACAGGGAACAAGTATCATTCATCAAACATTCATAAAAGAAATTCGTATGGAGGAGGCAGTGTTTGTTTGGGATGGTATCTCTTTGGGCTCACGTTAGGACTGGACGATTTTAGGATTTCTACATCACAATGTATCATTGAGATTAAATCGCGATATAATAATACATCGCGATATCAGACTCTAGGTATTATAAACTACAAACATTGTTACAATTTTAATACAAAATTTAACAGTTTTACATACTCAAGCTCGTTTTATGCTTTAAAACAACTTTTTTTATAAGTAGAGGTTTATGTACAACAAATTTTGATTAAAATTTGTATAATAAATACTTTAATTAAAAAATGGACTTTACATATCTTAGGCTTACATATTAATTCCATATGCTTATGCATTATGTATTCCATATGCTTTTGTATTTTCAGCAGATTTTTTAGCACATATGGAATTGTGGGGGGGGGGGGGGGGGGGGGAGGCGTGTTAATAATATTGTCATAAGACATTGTTTTATTAAAATAAAAATATTTTTACCTTTAAGTATGATTTTCTTGGAATGTTTAATTTTTTAAAATCAATTGAGAAATATTTTTTATATCATGACAGTTAAGAAAATATTTTAAAAATTAGAAAATAGAGAAATAGGGATATTTCTCCTTGTATGTGCTCATTATTCAGCTTAAATAATATGCAAAGTGACTTCTTTGCTTTGTTTTTTGAAGCAGTTATTCCTCAGAGTACCAGATTTATATTTATAGATAATATTTATATTTTGCGAATTTCGTCAAAGGATCGCGAAAAACGCAAATTTCGTCAAAGGATCGCGGAAAAAACGCAAATTCCGTCAAAAGATCGCGGAAAAACGTGATTGTTTTCAAAATATCACTTAAAAACGCGAATTTCGCAGAAAAATCTCGGAAAAATTTCACATAGAGATCGCTTAAAAGACGAGAATTTAGTAAAAAAAAATAGTCACAGGAAAATGCGAATTTCGTCAAAGAATTGCAAAGGGAGGAAAAAGGATTGTCATATGTTTTCAGCCCAGGGGCGATTCTGTTCCGAATTTTCCGAAAAATTGAGGCAGTCATTTTCGAAAATAAAAAAAAAATAGGTCATAAATCTGAAAATTCGGAGATAAAATATATCGCGAATTTCGACAAACGGTCGCCGGAAAAATCAATTTCGTCAATCTTTCCAAGAAAAATCGGGAATTTCGTCAGAGGATTGCGAAAAAAACGCAATTGGCAAAGTATCGCGAAAAAATTGCAATTGGCAAAGGATCGTGAAAAACGGCAAGTTTCGTCGTAAGATCGCGAGAAAACGGCAAATTTCGTCGAAAGATCGTGAAAAACGGCAAATTTCGTCGAAAGATCGCGAAAAACGGCAAATTTCGTCGAGAGATCGCGCAAAAGTGACCAATTTCTTCAAAAGATCGCGAAAAATCGGAAAATTTCGTCAAAAGATCGCGAAAAAAACGGCAAACTTCGTCAAAAGAGCGCGAAAAGAATTGCAAATGTCGGCAAAAGAGCATGAAAAAAAAACACATAGTGGCAGGAGTGGATTTTACCCCCTCCTCTCTCTGTTGTAGCCTTTCAGAAAATTTGCTGTGAACTTCAGAAATTTTTTTTTTACTCAGAATCACAACTGTTTCAACCTCTATGTAGGAAGTTAAGCATTTCAAAGTTGATTTTTGGATAGTTTAATCTTTCTTTCTTTTTTTTAAAATCTAATTTTTAATTCATTTTTTTTTATGTTTTGCTGCGATTTTTCCACATAAAGGAAACCAGTTTCGAACTTATAGTTCAATTTATTAAACTTTGACTTCTTTTCAATAACATTTAATCTGAATTCGTACAACGATTTTTGAATTTTTCGCGGTTTTTCCTCGCATTTCACAGAATTTTTCGAAATTCGTAACACACAGAAATCCGATTTTAATTTATAGTAAATTTTGAAGTATGCAATTTTTTAATTTTAAACTTTTTTTTCTTTTTCCCCGGTAATTTAAACGGGCTTTTTTTCGCGTTTCACATGTAATTTCTCTACATTAGTAAAAGTAATCCAGTTTCAATCATTTACCTCTATTTAATAAATTCGTTTTTTTATGCAATTTTTGTCTTTTTTCGGGATTTGCGGGGATGTTTGACGTTCATAAAAGGTTGTAATCTTTTAGCCCAATATAATAAATTTTGTCCTCTTTTCAATAAAGTTTATTCGTATTAATACAGCGATTTGTTTCCGTTTCGTGCAATTTTTTTGTTATATTTGTAAAAGGAATCCGGTTTCAATTTTTTAGTTTACCTTTTTGTTCCAATATGATTTAATTTTTATGCGATTTTTTGCGTATAATTTCGCATATTTTTTTAAGTGATTTCTGATTTTTTCGTGTTCTGTAGGTTTTTTAAATTCAAGATATAAGATATTTATCGAAAAAAGGAACACGCTTTGCAATTATAAATCCTTTCAATAGTCAAGGCCTGAAAATTTAATTCCCTTTAAGTATAAAAAGCCTTCCGCAAAAGTATCAGAAATTTTCGCGTAAAAAAAAAAGAAAGAAAAAGTGCAGCAAATAGAAATAATGATTAATAGAAAAAGAACCCTTGATTTCCTTACTATTAAAAAAAAACAATTGCTATCTTTGTTGCTAATTGGCCGATTTCTTTCAAATTTTTACCAAGTTGCAATAATAATAAATTAAGCTGTGTGCTAAATTTTTAAAACTTTCCATCCATTGATAATGTTTTCTTTTGCTGCTGCATAGAATTAAAGAAAAAAGCATTTTATTTAAAATAGGAAGTTTTCTATATTTATTTTAAACACATCAATTAGTTTTTTGCAGGATAATCATTCATTTTTTATTAACATCTTCCTTTAATGGCCATTTAGGTTGTATTAAAGGCATAAACTAAAAAAAAAAAAAAAAAATATTCCAGTTGAATTTAGAAAACATGTCGTTCTGGGACAATTTTCAAACAGAAAATGCATTTATCTAATTTTGATACGAGTATGACTGACATATTAGGACTTTGCGTGCGAGTCATACAGAGCAACAAAACATCTGGTTTCCAAAGTCCACATGTTTTTGCCGGGAAAAAAAAACAAAGTATTTAAAAAAAAAAACTTTAAAGTACTGGCAGAAAGAAGATACGGGGAAGAGGGGTTGGGCACGGCGCCCTTTGAAAAACATCAAAAGGGAATGAATACCTGTCACACTTAAATGAAATTTCAAATTTCTATTATAAAGCAAACACGGCGATTTACCGTAGATAATTATTGGAGGGCTGTAGATTGCAAGAACATAAAAACTAAATTTCTCAAAAATAATATAAAGAATTTAAAAAGTAATATTCTGAACCAGATTATTTGCAAATCTTGAAGTATTTATTTCTAAGTAACCAAAAACATATAGGATACTATAGAAAAAAAAAAAAAAAAAAAAACGTTTTTAAAAAGTAATTTGAAATATTCGATAGAAGGATCATTCCTAATTTCGATGATAATAAAATACATTTTTAGCTAGATTAATAAAAGCAAATTCGGTCTCAATTGATTAAAAGTAATATGAAGTGTTTTTAAATAAATAATTAAGAATAATACAATAATTACAATGCTCCCCAAATAAGTTGAAATTCCATTAAAAAATAAGCTAAAATAAAAGTTCCTTACTAAAGCTTTACAAAATTATGAAGTATTTCTTACTAAAACTAACAGCGTCAATTGTTATTTAATTTATTATATTAATTGACTACAATAGGTTTTGAAATAACTAATTCAGTGGGAAAATGTATACTTGACATATCACATCGCCGATTTTTCTCATATATACATCGTGATCGTAGTGTTGATCGCCGATCATTAAAAAAAAAAAAAAAGAGAGAACTTGTAATTGAGAATGTGGCGATTTATGATTGACATCGATTTTGGATAATCCCGATGTCTAAATGAAAGATTCGATCGCGATCTCCATTTAAGCAACAAGTCACGCGTGCATTATCTATGATCTACTTCGGAGATCGTAGAAAAAAACCTGTCTTGCTCATCATCAATGCGATCTCCATATTAGTGATGCTTCACACGAGTGTTTGAAGATCCTTGGAAAAACTGGTCTTACTCACCGATCTCGCTCATCATCCATGCGATCTCCGTATTAGCGATGCATCACGCAAGCGTTCGAAGATCGGAGGTGAAATCGGGCTTACCCATCGGTTTCGTTCGTCATCGTACTGGCGTGATGCATCGTATGGCCACGATTTATCGCTAAACGAAAGATCAGGAAATCGGTTTGACGATTTACGATTTAAATCGATATCACACGATGTATCGATGCATCGCCCAGCCCTAGCTCATGTACAGACCTCCAAGTCTTTCCACGTGGAACTGTGAATGCTCACATCTATAGAGATAACATTCTTGATGCTTATGTGCACCCTTATGCCGGTGCAATAGGTAATGATTTTCTGTTACAGAACGATAACGCTATACCGCACAGGGCTCGCATCGTAGAAGATTATCTTCAGCATCAAACAATTCAGCGCATGAAATGGCCAGCGCGATCACTGGACTTGAATCCCATCGAGCATCTTTGGGATGCTTTAGGAAGATGTGTCTCTGCTCTCAACCCCTCTCCTCAGACCCTTGCCACTCTTACATCTGCTTTACAAGAGCAATGGCTCGCACTTACCAGAGAACTTATCGATCGCATAATTGACAGTATCAAACATCGCTGCATGTGCTGTATTGCTTCTAGGGTTGATCATACTCCATATTAAAGGTACTTTTCCTATACCAAACTGACACATTTATTTTGCCAATTTTATACTTGTATTGATTTCTGAAACACCACAATCGTCTGGAAATTTATTTTAATATTATTTTATACCTTACTATGTGTTGTACATTGTCTCAGTTTTATTAAAATCGACTTGTAACATTTTGAGTAATCGCTACTTTTGTTGTTTTTCCTTAATTTTTGGAAACCAGTGTACATGACTTTTAAAAGCTGCCATGAATTTTATTTATATCAGTCTCATTCTCTGAAAGCCTAATTTTGAAACTTGGTGCAACTTACAATTTATAATATATATTCTTCATTACTTGAATTTTATTATACTTTTTTCTTCATTTTTTAAATATTAAACCATGGATATCAAGATAATTTCTTTTATAGTTCTTATATGAATATTTACCTTTCTTTCCATTTTATTATTATTTTATGGAAAAGAATGGCAAACTTTTCTTACTGACTCACACACCTATATATTCTTGATACTGGTCAGAGAATGTAAACAAAAGTTGTAGATCAGCTCAATTTATTCAATTGATAATTTCATGCAAAATACTTTAGGTTAAATATTTTAAATATAAAATTATTATTTTTTCAAAATATTTTTGAGTGTTAAATTTTGTTAAATGATAAACCATTCAAATAATAAAATCAAATAACTTCTCCTTTTAATAAAATATGTCATTATCGGAATGAATTATCACCAAAAATGGTATAGAAATAATTTTGCCGGTCATTGGGTTCGAACTTGGGTCATCTGCAAAAGTTCAGAGCTTTAAACTGGTGCTTTAGAACACTCTATCCAGACCTGCTCTTCTTTTCCTCGAAATGGAAGATCTAGTAAATCTAACTTCACACATGCACAAATACGTGAAATTTTTGACTGATCTTACACAATCAGGTTTACATTTTAATATATATGATTTTTTTGTCATAAATCTCCAGTGCAAAGCAATATTTAAACATACCATTCATCTTATCTTGATAAGATTCCCCAAACATCTGTAATTCTCAGAAATGCGGTTCACATTTACAAGACAACTTATTGATTTAAAAACTTTGTCAAGTTAAAAAATTTGTTTAGTTTAAAAAGAAATGATAGGGGAAACTGTCCCAAAAGGACATACCTTGTGTTTCTTAATGTTGTCGCTAGAAGCCAGCACTTAATGATACGCAGTTATGTTGTGGAATCGATTGGCAACGATAAGCATTTAATGGTGAAGATTTCAAGTTTGTATTTTTCATTGTTAACAAAGAAATTGTTTGCATCTTTGTCAGAAATTTCTTGACACTTATTTTTGGTGCTCCCAGTGACAGAAACACGGCGACATAGTCGCGGATAAAAAAATCTTTTGTGGACAATTATTGTCTGCACTAATGAAATCAATTTTTTAAAATGTCTGCAACTTTCGGACAATTTTTTCCCACGAAAAAAAACGCGAATTTTGGCAAAATATCGCGTAAAAAGTGTCAACTTCGGCAAAAGATCGGGTAAAAGCGTGAATTTTGGCAAAAGATCGGGTAAAAATCATGAATTTTGGCAAAAGATCGCGTAAAAAGCGCGAATTTCGGCAAATGATCGCGTAAAATGTGCGAATTTCGACAAAAGATAGCGCAAAAAGCGCAAATTTCGGCAAAAGATCGTGTTAATAGCGTGAATTTCGGCAAAAGATCGCGTTAAAAGCTTTAATTTCTGCAAAAAATCGGGTAAAAGGTGTGGATTTTTGGCAAAAGATCAGGTAAAAACGTGAATTTTGGCAAAAAAATCACGATAAAAGCACGAATTTCGGCAAAAGATCGTGAAACAAACGCGAATTTCGGCAAAGGATCGTGAAACAAACGCAAATTTCGGCAAAGGATTGTGAAACAAACGCAAATTTCGCCAAAGGATCGCGGACACAACACAAATTAAATTTCATCAAAAGATCGCGGAAAATGTGAATTACGTCGGAGGATCATGAAAAAATGAAAATTAAAAAAAAAAAAACGCAAATTTTGTCCAAAAATGTGGTTCTGCTTATCCTTCACACTTTAGAAATCTTACAAGAAGTTAGATGATGAAAAGTTATAAGCAAAATTAATGAGAATGGATCATGCTTACCATGTTTTAAATAGAATGATAAAAAATTCCTAGTTTAATTTATTACTTATTCATTAAAATGACATGCAAAATTTGCAGACAGATTATGAAATTTTAAAAGCTTGTCGCAGACAGCTACAAAACTTTCTGCCACTGGGATGGTGAAGATTTCAAGTTTGTATTTTTCATTGTTAACAAAGAAATTGTTTGCACCTTTGTCAGAAATTTCTTGACACTTATTTTTGGTGCTAATTTACGTCTGTTTCACTTCAGTGATCACATATCTGAAGTATTAGATGGTTACTTATTTATTTACAGATTATTTCCTGCATATGCAAAAATTTATAAATGAACATGTTCTCAAATACTGCCTCTATATATACAATATGGCAATTGTAGGTAAAATGACATACAGGATTTTAAAGAATGGAACCTATCCCATAAACCCAGGCATCTTTCTTGATGATGATTTCTGTGCTTTAGTTGTGACAGAAAGCCCACTGGAAAATAAGGAGAGCAATGACAGCAACACAAGTTCTACATATAACAGCCATCAAGACCTAATCTGTCGTCAATTTTCACATTTTCAATATCACATCATACATTCCAGCACTGACAACATCTGCTTCTAATACTCCGAAGATGTGTGTATCTTTTAAACAGGCAACATCTTCAGGTTCATCATCTTCATTTATCAGACCACATGATGCATCTCCACTTCCTTGCACACCTCATGTTAGATCATCCTCTAAAGAGAGGAAGCATGAAGATGTAAAAGTTCTGACTAGTAGTCCTAATATGGCCGAAACGAAGGAAAAACTGCTGAGAAAGTGGGTACATAGTTAATGTGCCAGTGTTTCTTGGTGTACAAAAAATTTGTGATGTATGCAAGTAAAATTAATAGCAACTTATGAGTATGTCATCTTAAGATAGCACTGTAGATAAAATGGCATAGTGCAGCATTTTATATAAATCGTTATTATGACGTTGTGGCTTTATTTGTTCCTTTTTAAAAGACACCATTGCATTTTGTATGCTTCGCAAAGTTAGTTTGTAAAAAATAAAGGTCATGAGAAAAAAATTGTATGAATAGAAGCTTTTTTTTACCCTTAGGGTATGTCATTTTAGGACAATTTCCCCTAAAGCTTAAAAATTTATAAATTCTAAAAGTTGTGAAAGCTTTAAAGTTGAAACATTGTTGAAGATTTGGTTACTTTAAATCTTGAACACCACTTTTTTTATATAAAAAATGGTACTACTTGATTATTCATTGACCAATTTTGCCAAATTATACTAATTGACATAATTTTTATTTTAAATAACAAAAGTACAATAAATTAGTAGAACATTAATAAAAATACAAATAAAATGTTGAAATAAAAATCACTTGATGACATAACAAAGAGGTGTAACGTGTTTAATGTCAAGTGAATGTGACATTTTTACGATTAGCCATTATTAGTATTTAATCTTATGGTTTGGCGATAGTTTTTAGGTCGACGAGATAATCAAGTAGTACCTATTAAAAACTGCCTATCACCTGACCATCTGTAACCGCTTCACTTTGTAGAAGTCAGTTAGCGATTTTCTCAAAATCATTTTTCAGAAAAAACTGCATAAAATTTACCATTGTAGAAAGATTGTAAAAAATATGTATATATATTTGAGAGATGAGTTACAATCAAATGAGAATATATTTTGAGATATCTTACACTGAAATTTGGCTGATTGCCGATATCTCATTCCATTGGCATAAGCACAACTGATTCATTCCTCTGTGAATGACAAAACTGTTAAATCACACAGAAAATGATTTGCAAAGGAAATTCCCTAACAATAAATTTTGAACCACTCTCTTGCTCCTGTCAGCCAATCAAAGTTTAGCATAATCCTTCTAGGTAAAGTTCTACACAACTCACTAAAATAGAACTTAATATTCTTTTCTTGATGTAAGTTAAATGTAAAACATACTCATTTAAACCCTATAGGTACCACTCAGTTTAAACTTTCATCCTATAGTGAATATTACTAATATTCTAGTGGTACTTTGCAAAAGCACTCTTTTAACTCCACTTTTTCATGATATATAGCAGCAGTAGTTCTAGGTTCGTTATTTTAGGAAGGAAGGAGGCTATCTTTGAAACAGTCGATGTGTTTTGTGCTGACACTTTATACAGATTGTCATACTTGACTTTTTATTGCTGCAAACATAGTAAAGGACATAAGTGTTGGATTTTTTTTTACGTATTCATTATGATCTTAGAATACAATTTGAACAGTTATTTTAAGTAAGCAGTGTATGTATTTGAATTTACAGTAGAATCACTCGGTGGTACCACCAGTATACTGGGTGTTGGAGAAAAACTTCTTGTTTACTTTTCGTCTGCGTAGTTATCCATCGTTTTTATCTGCTTTAAAATAATTAAATTGTAGTGTAGTAATGTTTTTTCGGCTATTTCTTTTCTGTTTTATTATTATTTTTTGTAGGAAATCGAAAAAGTTGTGATACTGGCTCATTTTTGCTATGCTAGAAATGGTATATGTAAATTCATTTGCACATGTGGAGATGCGAGAGAACATGTTGTCCTTGGAATATAGGTGTCGCATAACTAATGCTATACTAATAACATAGGAAAAAATAAACTAGAGTAAACTAGGCATAACTAATGCTAAAGGACTGCTAACAAAATTGAAACCTAAAAAATATTTTTTTTAATACCATCAAATTTGAATTTTTACTCGTTTTTCTTGTGTAAAATGAAACTGTCAATTTAATATTTTTTATTGTTAACTTGCAAGTGTCTTCTTGCTATTTAGCATTTTTAAGAGTTTAAATTTTATCTAAAATATCATGTGGGCTTTCTGTTACGAGAATATTTTAGGCATTGTGTACTGACAGTAATTTAAAGTACCACTTTAATTAATTACCTCTAACGAATTAAATATCTCACGGGTGAGTATTTTTTTTATGTAGATCCTTTAATTTTCATTGTAGTATCTGAAAAAAAAAATTGAATTAGATTATAGTAGATAAAAGGTTAAAAAATAAGAAATCAAAGAATTGCACTTATTTGTTATTGTGTTCTTGCTTCTGCCTTTTTTTTTTTTTTTTTTTTTTTTTTTTTCCAAACTGAAAATATTTTTCTGTGACACTAAGGTCGGAAGTAATTCTTCCTCAATGTACAGGTTTTGATCAAGTGACATGGAGGAGTTGAGATAAGAAAACTTTTATCAAATAAGCATCTGCAAGTAAGTGATAGTTGAACAAATAGATGCTCTTCAAAATTACCATCTAGATGGACAAAGCCTGGCTATTTTTTTTATTAACTTCACAATTTCTTTTTAAAATATCATTTTCACTAGCAGAAGATTTCATCCTTAAATACTATACCCGTATCATCTCAGTAACAGGAAAAGTAAAAAAAATTGCAAAACATTTTGAAATAATATATTGAAATGTAACAGTTTTATGAATGAAAATGCATATTTTCTAATAAATGACATTTTGTCTAACAGAAGCATTTTGATTTTCTGTGATTGTAAACTTTTGCAAAAAATTGAGAGCTCGTAGGTTCTAATCTCAGTTCAGGAGAAATAAAAAATTAAAGAACAATTTCAGGTGTCAAACATAATCGTAGGAATACTAAGTTTTTCAAAATGGCATGTTTTTACTCAAATGCATTTTTGAAAATGACATTTTCATTAAAAGACTATTTCTTCCTCTGACGATTTGTCCTCTAATTTTAGACTGGGTGAAACAGACACACACACAAAAATGCTATAAATGTCATTTTGATACTTGTTACTGAATGTAAGGAAGGGATATTGGAAGAATACTTAAAATTAGTTAAAATAAATAGCCCATCAATTAAAGATGAATTATTCAAAAATTTATAAAAATTATACGTAATTACAAATATTCAACACCTATTTACTTGCACTTCGTAAAAGGCTGAAACATGAAAATATTGGTTAGCATATTAAAATAAATAATATTGTTGTTATAAGATTGAAAATGTTGCTTATGGAGCTTCAGTTTTAAATTTTTATAAAATTTATTAACTTTTATAATTTTTTTCAATCAATGTTACTTAAGAGATTTTTCAATTTTAAGCAACTTAGATAATAAAATTTAGTGAAGTTATAATTACTCAAAATACTTCAATTTATTAAATTATTCAAATGCAAATTAATTTCATAACTAAATTAAAATATTTAATAACCTGCCTAAACATAAAATCTGAATTATATTTCATCTGTAATGAATAATGATAATAAAAAATAAAACTTGCCCAATTAAGAAGTTTGGTGTGTGATTCACAAGATGAAGAACATATTTGTTAAAAGGATTTTATTATGTTTAAACAATTAATGACTTGAGTAGATCCATTTGCATACACATTTCGCTATTATAAGTATAATTATGCTTAATATTAATTTCACAACATAATATATTGTCAAAAGGGTTATTAAAATTATTGCTGCATAATGAAAATTCATTAAGTTTCACAAAGCACAATATAGATTTTGATTGTATAGTTGACAAATTATTGCTGTAAAAATAACATGGAAGGTATGTGTAAAGTTTTATCAAATGTCCTGAATGTAAAATGAAGTATTATGAAATGATTCTTGATTGATGAATTTTTTGGAGCGCAGATATAGAAATTATTTTTGTAACTTTCTTGACTAGACAAATCAGTTCAATACACAATTTTTTAAATTTTTACAAATGAATTTTTGACAAAGTGAAAAGGTAGAATGAATTAATTCACTAGCTGAAATTATTTTACAAACATTCTTTAATGAATTTCTTTGAAATCAGATATACAAACTTATTTAGAAATGACGTTCAACTTTATGTTATTATTGGAGTTTTTTCAGGATCATCAAGACAATCAAATCAAGACATTGGAAGAAATTCTTCAAGACATTTATTTTAGGGATTTTCTCATTCAGCATCCAGCTTAACATTGTAAGGTAGGAATGCACAACCTGTGGCTCGCGAATTTCGTCAGTTTATCACAAGGAAAAAATCACGAATTTTGTCAATTTGCTGCAAGAAAAATTAGAAATTTCATCAGAGTCAGTTAAGAATCGCGAATTTCATTGATTGGGCATGGGAAAATTGCGAATTTTGTTGATAGAGTGTGGAAAAATCAAATTTTGTTGATTCTGTGTATAAAAATCTGAAATTTCCTTAATCGGGCACAGAAACACTGCAAATTTTATCGATGAGGTGCTGTAAAATTCCAAATTTCATGAAAAATTCTGAGTTTCGTCAGTTATTGCGAGAAAAAAATCGCAAATTTCATCAATTTTCTACGGGAAAAAATTACAAATTTAAGAATCACGAATTCCATTGATCAGGTTCGGAAAAATTGCGAATTTTGTTGATCATGTGTGCAAAAATCTCATTTTTCTCATTTTGTTGATCGCTTGCAGAAAAAACAAGAGTTTCATAAATTTTCTGCTGGAAAAAAAATCAAATTCCATTGATCGGGGGTGGAAAAATTGCTAATTTCGTCAATCAGGTGCAGAAAAAAATCAAAAATTTCCCAACATGAAACAAATTGCTCTATTTTCCAACTAAAATGATGTGTTCATGTGTGTTATTAATGATACTTATACACAAAAGAAAAAAAAAATTATTTCCAAAGAAAAATGCTGCAACTAAAAACATAAAAAATATAATTATTGGTGTTCATTTAATGAAAGTTTTTGTCTTCAATTGTGTACAAGTCATAGTTGTACTTCATATGAAAAGCATATGAGATCCTCATATTTTTAGATTTTTGAGAAAGGAACAAAGTTCTGGAGCAAATGTATTAGAGACACTGTCGATGGACAATAGTAGAGAAATTCAGGTCTGGTAGATGTATGATGTTTTCGTAGCACAGAGAAACATAATGGTAAATTCAGTCTGGTTGTTTTTTGTATTTCTTTTCTAAGATTAACTATTTTACTATTACAGAACTCAGAAAAATAGTCAGCAAAACAATATATTTTTTTTAAAACTTTTTATTTAAAAAAAGGTGTTTCAAAAATCTATAATTTCCCAAGTTCACGTATATCCCCCCCCCCCCCCCCCACATCGCCTCTGCATAAAATGTAGCAATTTCATAAATTTCATTCAATTATTTCTATGTAAGGGCAAAAATTTATTGATACTCCCTCGTACATATGTAGGATCCAGCCTCCCGACAAACTCAACCTTCACTGTCTTACTTAATCCTCTATGTGAAGACAGAAAAATAACACATGGACTTTTCATTCTAATCTAAATCTCAAAATCATAATTAAATAAATGAAAAAAAACCTGGAAGTTGTTATCGGGACTAAAGAGGAAGTTAGAAAAAAAATATCGTTCATAGAAACGCCATGTTTTTTGTAGCATCAGATTTAAAATTCATAAAGAAAGCAAAGTATTTTTTATGATTAACTGAGTTTAAAGTTGAAGAAAATGTCTGAAAATAAACCAAAAATAATCAGAATTTAAAGTAGTTTGCTAAAAATAAAATGAAAGCGATAAAATATTAAATTATAGAAAATAAAAGATTGTAAAATATTCATTGAAACTTAAAAATGAGCAACAGATAATTAATGTTAATGAAAACAAATAAGCAGTAATAATGAATTTAAATGGAAAATATTTATTTTTTGTAGAGATTGATAATTAAGGACAATGAATAATGATATAAGAATTTTTTGAGGTAAATAAGCTATTTACTGAATTAAAATGATATGCTTATTTAAAATGTTATAATTCATTTGGATTTTAAATTGTTCATTTAATACAGAAGTTGATTATTTATTTTCGATTTTAAATTTAGTGAAAAGGTTGTTAAAACAACACATCTGAAATGAAAATTTAATGGAAATTTTCAGAATTAATGAGATCTTTAATCATTATATATGTATTTAAATATATAGAAAGTTCGAACTGAAATATTTAAATTAATGATACATTTCAACTACTTCAGCAATTTTACTGTAATTTGAATTATTAGAAATAATTATAGAGATTTTTTAAAAATGTCATTTGCCACAGGAAGACATTTTACTTTTAGTACTTCCGAGCCTCTAGATGATTATCTATTCAAATAAAAATATTTTCTCTTTAGGATTGTAATGAGAAAGTGGCATCAATAAAAATATAATATATGTCATTATTTTATTTTAAGATAAACTAGCATGATGTAATAAATCTCAATTATTTACTTTTTCCACAACAGAGGAGTAATCTAACTGCCACCATTGAGGTAAAATTTCATGTTTTTAACAGTTAAAAATAAATATACAAATGTAAATATTTATTTTAAAAAATAAATAAAGCTAGTGCATCTTCAAATAAACAGCTTTCAGTTTAAAAAAGGATTAGCAAAACTGGTTCAATAAAAAGTTCAGACCACACACAAAAATAATTAGTTTGTATTTTAAATATATAAATACTTTGTGAAATAATAAAAAATACATTTTCAAAATCAATAAAAGACAACATTTTATAGATAAGTCCATAAAAAATGTTTTATTTCATTTACTAAGAAAATAACTTTACAATTTAACGACATGCTAAGAAACAACAAAAGCAATTATAAATGAAAGAATGTCAATATAAGATATATACAAGTACACAATTCATAATAAGAAAGCACTTAACAACATTGCAATTCAAATGTATGAATTTTTTCTTTTTTCATTTTGGATCATCAATATTACCTTGAGCAATTTCAGTCATTCTGGGATATTTAACTTTTTTCTTTTCCAGTTCATCTTGGCTCCACAACATTAATTTTAGCATGATAGCCAATTTGGGAGTAGTAGATTCTCTGTTCTCCATTTCTAAAATTGATGCATTGACTTCACTTGCTATCTATTATACAAGATTTAAATTAAAAATGGTAATCTAATTTACAAAAAAGCTATACATAATTACTTTTAGGCATTGGAAAAAAAAGATAGAAATTAGTGAAACATTGAGAATATAAACAATCAAAAGTGACACAAAAAACTTTATGATGATTCTGTATGATGATTCTTCATACTCACATATATATATATATATATATATCCTCCCAAGTTTTTTGCTATGATAAATACGATTTTTCCATATCAACAATTTAAACCCATATTAAAAAGTAAAATCATACATTATATACAAAAAACAATATATTTAATTTTCATTTTAGCTTAGATGTATAAAATTGAAAACACAGGAATTTCCCCAAAAATCTCTAATTCATGTGCATACACATGTCTCAAAAATGAAAAATCCTATAAATTGCATATCCTATATATTGTATTATTTTTTATAGATTAAAGAATTACTTATTTGAAAAAATCAAATAAATCCTTTGACAAAGAAATTCTATTTTAAGAATCAACAAAATCTTTTATAAATGGGACAATGGGTTCTCATAAAGCAAATGTCCCTCTAAAAAAAAAAAAAATTAAAATATATATAATTTTTAGGGTTGATAAATAAAATAGCATTAATTTTGAATCATTATTTTTTTTTTTTTTTTTTTTTTTTTTTTTAAAGAAATGAGGAAGTTTCTTGATTTGTGTTTTTTCTTTGAAAGCTGCCATGTGCATAGATTTAGAAATAGTGTGGCATGGGTAGAGATGGGAATGCTCGGAAAACCCCCCAGAAAAGTTCGGGAAAAAACTGCTTTTTTCAGTTTTTTTCAAATTGGAAAAATTGAAATTTCATTTATAAAATAATGTAGTCAAAATTTTAAAATTGCTAAATTCTGATCCTTTTATTTATATTTTTTTTTTCATGTTTAGTGTCCCCCATGAAAACCTTAACATGGAAAATCTTATCTGTAAGCAGGTATCTTTTTAGAAAGAACTTGTGTCTCTTAAAGGATCCTTCAGTTTTTTCTCCTTAAAACACATGACCTTTAACAAAATTCTTTCTCTTAAAAATAGACATTTCAGATTTTTTTTACAATTTCCAAATTAAATCCTTCACAAACGTAATGATTTTAGGATTTAAACAAAAAACTGTTGTACAATAGCTGCAATAACCAATGAATCTATTATCTAGCTTTTTATATGCACAAAGGACAATAATTTCTAAACAAGAACTTAAACATGATAATTCTAATTTATAAAATTCCATTTCTTACAAATTACATTTCTTACATTTCATTCACATTTTTTTTACAAGTTCACAAGTTTTTATAAAAGTTCACAATTTCGCAAAATCATGATCGTGTGAAAAAAAATCCAAGCAAATTCTTGATAAGATAATTAAATGCAACTTATCTCATTAAATTCATGTGCAAAAGTATTTCAATATTATACTAATAAATGAAAATGGTAAGATGGAAAATTTAATGTAAATTTTGAAACATGCATTTATTTTTATTCGCATGGCTGTAAGTTTTCACTATTGTTAGAAAAATATCTTTTGATAATAACATGCAGTTGAAATTATGAATCATTTTTTTTTTCCGTTTCTTGAAACAGATTTTTAGAGTTGTCTAAATGTATTTTCAAAAAACATAAATCCATACAAACTTTGCAAAGAAAATGTAAGCAAATCTCTGTGAAAAATCTAGTTGAAAACAATTTTTAAACATATTGAAAAATCCACCTGTTTTAAAAGTTTCATTTTAAAAAAATACCCCTTTCAATATTAAGGATCTAAATCTTACTAAAACATAGTTTGAGTTTAGTCTGGAAAGCTATACCAAAACTACATATACAGGAAATGAAAATTATAACTGTAAGGGGAGGGGGGGGGGGGGAGAGAAGTAATATTGTAAAATAATACCAATTCTTAAACAACGGAAGATTTGAAAATGATAATAGTATTTATAATAATACCAGAACTACTATAATTTGTTTCTTTTACTCTGGCATCCTTTATGTATTTGAAAACCAGTACTATGTAGATGAGATGTACAATACAGTTTAAAACTGCTTTAAAACTACAGTGATATTGGTTGAAACTAATGATTTTTTTTATTTGTTTGTTATTTATATTAGCTCTACCGATATAATTAAATAAGTGCTACTGAAAAATCATTTCGACAGACAAGATATATTACAAACACTGGTGTTAAATTAAGTAAGGAAAGCTACTGTCAGAATTCTGAGACTGAAAGGATAAACTTTTAAAAGCTGGCTTTTTTTCTTTCTCTCTCTTTTTAATAACATATTCTCATGTAAAGGGAAAATAATTTTTTTTAGTGTGCAAAAAGATTGAAAAAGTTCATTATTGTATACTTTTTAAGAAAATATAACTTATTTTTGAGAAGCATTTATAGGAAATCAATTTTTCCAGAAAAAAACTGGAAAAAAAATGGTTTTTTTCCGCCACTTCATCTTTTCCGGAAAATTTACATCTCTAGGCGTGAAAAGGTTTCACAAGATATCTCTGGGCATGACTATGGCTACATTTCACTATTTTTAAATAAGGGCAGGGTACCTTTGCCAATTTAAAAAAAAAAAAGCACACTGAGCCCTTAAAAAAAAAAAAAGTGAGGAACACTAGTAGTAATTAATTTGTTAAATAAATATTTAAGCAATTTTATTTTGATGACACTTTAAGAGAGTGACTACATTTGAAAATAAACAAATCTTGAAATAAGGTGCAATGTAACCACGGTTTTCCAAGTTGAATCAATTAGAATTATAGTTGAAAATAAATTTATTCTTATGTCAAGCTAACAGCAGTAAAAACTATGACTCAGATCTTTATCTGTAGACTATGATCAGATATCTTCGATTCCTTCTCCCGTAAACTTACATTCTTCCTCTTATTTCTTATTAATTAAAAACTACTGAAGTTATTTCAATATATTTGCAATAGCTACAGGGCTACCAATCTTTGTAAGTACTAATGTGTAGTTGAAACTCATGGAATGTGTAATTTTAAGGTGTAAAGTACAGTCACTAAAATTATGAACATGCTCAAAGGAGAAAAATCTAAAAGGTAATATTAAAATAAACTTTTATTTATGAAGCCAACATCTAACATTAATTCTCACGTAGCACAAAGAAAAATTTCACTAATAAAAATATAAAAGTGTTGCCTTGTACAAAAATGCATACCCCCCCCCCCCCCAACATCTCAAATTAAATTAATTTTATAAGTTGAAAATCTTAATAGAATTTATAAATGGAAAAAAAAAAAATGGAACATGGCAAGACAAGAGTATCTCTGGTAAAAAAAAAAAAAAAAAAAAAGAAAAGAAAAAGAAACTTGAAAAAAAGTATAGTTTCCCGTAAACATATGTAGTGCGAAATAGAAGCAGACCAATGAGTAATTACTACACCTAATGTGTAGCAGTTAGCAGCCCTGTAGCTAAATTTAAAAAATAAAATAAAATAAAAACACAACAACAAATAATTAGCTATGTAATTTCCCTAACAAAAACATCTTTTTATTTAAATGAAAATCAGTAATCACCAACATATTTTCCAGAAAATCATCAAAATGTAGTAAATTGCAAAAGTACAAAAAAAAAATAAATAAAATAACAGAGATTTAACAAGAAAGTGAAACATAAATATTGGCTATTTTTCATGATTTTGCAATTGTAACTGTGCCCTTAAGGAATTTATATCTTTTATGAAAACTAAAAAAAAATAGAAGACTGTAAACAGAGGATTTTTTATGTTCACAACAAAAATACTTACTTTCTGCCGATGAGAAAGATGTAGTAGATCTCCAAAAGGGGACACTTCAGGTTTATCGAAAGCAAGTAATGCTAAAGTTCTTTCTAATTCAGACAATACATCTTTGTTTTCTTCCCCACGTTCTGCAAGCTGCTCCTGAGCATACTTCAAAGCCTCATCAATTTTTCTTTGCCTGATCAATTCAATTAAATGTTGTTGCTAGAAAAATAAAAAATGAGTTTAAGTAATATTTGAAAAAAAAAAAAGAAAAATAATTACAATAATAAAATTTACATGGAGATATACAAATGTAGAGTTCACTAAATTTATTAATTACTTTAATTTTATATTTTAATTATTTTTTAATTTGAAATAAGTGTATACAAATAAAAATAGTTTCTTAAAAAAAAAAAAAAAAAACTCTTTTATAAGCCAAAAAATTTCCATTACAATACTTTAATTTGGCATTGGCCACCTATACGAAAAATTCATCACTGTTATTTGCATTTAGAAGAAAGTGCAAACTAGTGATTTTATTAAAAAATATGTAATTTTTGCTCTTTTTCTTTTTAGGGTTCTGTACTTAAAGAGTAAAAATGGAACCATTATAAGATCACTTCTGTGTCTGTCTGTCAGTTTGTCACAGTCATTTTACTCGTAAACTATGGAATGTGGAAAAATCAAATTGGGTGAAGTAATAAAGACTATTGACCCACATATTTACAGATTATTAAACATCCACAAATATATTTAGGAAAAATGTAGAGGGGCTAATTAAGTTACTTGAAAAAAAAAAAATATTTTCTTTGTATATTGTGTGGGGTATCATGTGAAAGCTTTCGTAACGCTGAACTAAAAAATAAATTTCTTTTAATTTTAGGTATTATATTTTCAGAGATATCGTCGAAAATATAGTACAAAATATGTCCCCCCCCCCCCCCCCTACTATTTCCGAATCTACTGAAACTAAAATTATGAAATAATTAGAGATAGTAGACATTAATTTAAACCTTGCAGGAAAACTATAGCAATTACCCTAGTTCACATAGTTTTTGAGAAAAGTGCATTTTTTCGTTACACACAATTTTGATTTACGGGCATTCAGCAAAGGTGTTGAGGAGCGCTAGAGGTACCTATCGCAGCAGAAGTGTAAAAACATTGATGATAATGATTTTCGAAAAAAATAGTCAGTAATTAGCCGAGATATTAACCCTGAAAGACACGGACGGTTTACACATATACATAATGACAAGGGCGGCGTACCCTATACACCATCAGCTTTTAAAGCCTAGATAACAACTTTTAATGATATATTTGTGTAATGCTATTCCCAGTAGCAATATAAAAGCAATAAATGTTAAACTGTTAAAAACAGACTAATTTAATTGGAATCAATCACATAAAAACTACAGGGTTTGCGAATAGTTTGCATTGAGTGGATCCCTCAAAACACCTCCCGTGTCTTTAAAAGTTAACTAAAAACCCATCCTGTGTCTTTAAAAGTTAACTAAAAACCCATCTGGAAAAATGCAGCACAGACCAAGGCGACGTTGTAATTTTGAAATCTCCTTTCGAAGCGCACCTAGCACAATGCCAAGTTTAAACTTTGAACAAGGGTTTTGTTTTAGCTACGCTGTAAGAAGAAAAGATTATTACTACGCTGAATTTAGTTTTATGAAATGTCAAATGAAGTATAAATATGCACTTACTTTTATTATCAGTGCCGAATTAAGTTCATCATAAACAGATTAGGATAAGATTAAAAAAAAGTTATACAGAATAGCGATATTTGATATTATTTAGGCTACATATCTCTTTGAACTTTTATGGTACACCCATTCATACTTTTCTAGTGTATACAGCTGTATCCAATACTAAGTTGTATAGTTTTTTACAAAGTCTTATTCTTTTAGCAATGATTTTTTTAATAATACAGTTAATAATTCATATATTTATTGTATGGAATCCTCTGAGCATAAGTAATACTCACACTTGACCGTTTATTTAAGATATGGAAACATGAAAGAAATAAAAAATATTCAAACTATCTGTTCAATATTTCTAAATTGTTTTCTCAATGTATAATCATAATTTAATTAATATTAAACTATTAATTGATAAAAGTGTATTAAAAAAAGTCCTTCCGGCCAGTGCCGGGAGGAAGAGGTAGCTTTCATAATCCTTATTTAAAAAAAGCCAACTTATATCATGCAAACACACAAAGGTCAATTTAGTGGAAACCGAATATAGGAGATTCAATACTAATTTTTACCAATATAATGAATGAGAATTTCGCGAAATTAGTCAGCTTTATCCAAGCTGCTTTTCTTTAAAGTAACTTATATTTGGCTGCCAAATTCGGCAGTTTCTTAAAGTGCCTGTCATTTTAAGACAACATGGTGGATGAGGCTAAGCAGTGAACTTGGTCGAGACCTTAGTAATTGCTGTGCACATGCTCACTCACATCGGAAAAGGTTAATATATAGGAGTGCTGTCGCATGCAAAAAATCACATTTTTCAAAATGTCACCCACAATAGAAATTGAAACTACTATATCTGAGCCATTTTTAAGGTAAAGACAAACAAAAAATGCTCCTGAATCCTTATATCAAGATCAAATATTTAAGAAAGAAACCTTTTTCAATTTCTAATTTTTTTGCACCTCACTTTAAATATATATATATTTTTTAATTTAATGCCCGCCATTTTGAAACAAGATGGCTGATGAATCTGGCCAGCGAACTTGGTCGAGGTGTTGATGTATACTATCCACATGCCTTCTTACATCGAAATAGGCGAATACGTGTGTTATCGCGTGACAAATACAAGATCGTTTCAAAATGTTAGCCATGCTAGAAATTCAAAGTGCTATAAATCAACCATTTTTAAGATATCAACAAAAGAACAAATTTTCAGAAACAAAAACTGCTCCGGAATCTTTGTATCAAGGCCAAACACAAAATCTTTTTCATTTTCCAATTTTTTAATACCTCATTTTGAATTTTAAATTTAATTTTTTTAAAATGGCAACCCTTTTGAAACAAGATGGCGAATGAAGCTGGCCAACGAACTCGGTCGAGACATTGGTATGTACTATGTACAGACCAAGTTACATCCAAATAGGTTCATAAATACGCCTGTTATCGCGTGACAAAAATCAGGTCGTTTTAAAATGTCAGCCACAAGAGAAATTCAAAATGCTATTACTCAGCCATTTTTTTTTAGATATAGATGAAAGAAAAACTGTTCCGGAATCTTTGTATTAAGGTCAAACACATACAAAAAAGATCTTTTTTATTTTCCAATTTTTTGGTATCTCATTTAAATTTTTTTATTTTATAATTTTTTTAAATGGCCGCCATTTTGAAACAAGATGGCGGATGAAGCTGGCCAACGAACTCGGTCAAGATATTTGTATGTACTATGTACACACCAAGGTACATCCAAGTCGGTTCATAAATACGCCTGTTATTACGTGAGAAAAATCAGGACGTTTCAAAATGTCAGCCACGCTAGAAATTCAAAATGCTATAACTCAGCCATTTCTTAAGATATAGACGAAACAAAAACTGCTCCCGAATATTTTTATCAAGGTCAAACACATAAGAAGAAAATATTTTTTTCAATTTTTGGTACCACATTTCAAATTTAAATTTTTCTTAAAAATTTAAATGGCCGCCATTTTTAAACAAGATGGCGGGTGAAGCTGGCCAACGAACCCGGTCGAGACATTGGTATGTACTATGTACACACCGAATTACATCCAAATCGGTTCATAAATACGCCTTTTATCGCGTGACAAAATTCAGGACGTTTCAAAATGTCAGCCACGCTAGAAATTCAAAATGCTATAACTCAGCCATTTTTTAAGATATAGACGAAACAAAAACTGCTCCGGAATCTTTGTATAAAGGTCAAATACATAAGAAAAAAATATTTTTCCATTTTTAATTTTTTGGTACCACATTTCAAGTTTTAAATTTTTTTAAAAATTTTAAATGGCCGCCATTTTGAAACAAAACGGCGGATGAAGCTGGCCAACGAACTCGGTCGAGACATTGGTATGTACTATGTACACACCGAATTACATCGAAATCGGTTCATAATTACGGGAGTTACAGTGTGACATAGGTCAGATTTTTTTTTTCAATCTTGCTTTTGCCAGAGAGTCTCTTACTCGGGACGTGGCTGGGGACCTATGAAACTTGCTTCCGCAAAAGAGTCGGAATAAGTGGAAGAATAAAGGGCTGTGGACGAAGATGGGCCCCTCGAACACCCCCGACCGAGACTAATAATGGGCTCGAAGTAGCTAGGAGTCGTTCGGTAGCTTCATCAATATATATATATTGATATATATATATATATATATATATATATCAATTTTGAACGGAGGGTGGTTTCGGGGTCTGGGGGTCATGATCGATGAAAATATACCAAAATTTTTTTAAATCGCTTTCCTCCGAACGGCTGCAATAGGTAGCTTTTTTGTAAAGAAAGCTACCTAAAAAAAACTATATCTTCTATTTTTTTATTTATTATTTTCTACTTTTTAGTGTTTAAAATATTTCATTGTTGCAGTTTCATAGCTAGTTGGCATATTTTAGCGGGCGTGGTTTAGCACTTAATTAAATCTATTGTTATTGCAATTCATATACAGCTGTAACAATAAAGAATATTTTTCATTAAAAAATAAATATATATATATTGATTTGTCACTTGTGCATGGCTAACAAAAAAAATGCCTTAAAATTAATTTATAATTAAGTTCTAAAGATATTAAAATGTTGTATTGTCACCGAAAACACACCTGTGTACATATTTTTTATAATTCTAGCATAACAAGAAGTGAGTGAAAAATCAATTATAAAATTCAATCTTTGAAGAACATTTTGTGCATTTTATTAAAAATTTATCCTTTGTTTACATACTTTTAAAACCACACAAGGATTTTTAGTTTGCCTTTACTAGAGAAAAAACAATGTAAAAATTGCTATAATCATTATCTGTAAATCATTCTCCTGTAACAGCAGAATTTTGAAATATGCCTTGTCTGGCTTGCAATCTATAAGTTTGCCATCATCTCGTTATACCCTTTTCAGACTAGGTTAAGTCAGCTAAAATCTTTAAACCAGCTGCGCTTGTTTCAGAAATGATATACGATGATTTCCGTTTCTCATGCAGTGATTTACTAAGCTAACTATAGTCACAATGAGTGCTCTTATTGTCTGTTGAATAATTGTGACTCTTTTATCAATTTTAGACATGCAACAGCTAACTGGAAAAGTTAAGATTCAATAAATATGCATGCCCTGCCCAGACACCTGATTGTTTCACATTTTAGCAACTTTAAGCTGTCTTTTTTTTTTTTTTTTTTTTTTTTTTTTTTTGGTAGAATGAGCAAATAATTTTGATTCTAGGTCTACCAGCTCAAAAGTCTGATATAAGCTGACACAAATTACATAGTTTGTTGAGCAGGTTATTTTTGCAAATATCAAATAAAAGTAGAATTTTTTTTAATAATTCAAGAAAAATAATTAATACCTGTAGATGAAAAAATAAATATCTGTCACAATCTAGCAATTCAGGATGAAGATTATTAACTAACTGTATGGCTTCTTGTATTTTTCCATTTTGAATAGCATCCCTTATTTTAATTCTTTCATCTAAGGTATCAAGATCAACAGAGGGCTGAATGCCGGATTCAATGCGGAACTTCTCAGCTGCACCTTTGAAGCCCTCTAAAAAAACAAAAAAATATATTAGATATCAAGCATAGATTTTATCATACTTTCCAACATTATCCTCCTCAGTCCTGTGACAAATATTACGCGAGACCACAAAAACCAGTTTAAAATTAGTGTAAAACAGCTCCAAAGATGTATCAGTCAATAAATCGAATACTTGTGATATGCATATAGTTATTAAAAAGCTCAAGAAATAATTGTAACAATTCTAGAAGCATTTAAATTAATTTAAAGAGAGTTGTTTAGTGTATCCTACAGGCGACACCAGGACTGAGGAGGTTACGAGCATACAATTTAAGCCTGTGTTTTCAACCTATGTGTGTCACAAGGTTGCCTCAAATGTGTCATAAAATTACTACATTATTTTTAAGATTTAGTAAGTTCTCATCCAAAGCTTCATTTAGTTTTAATCTTTTTTACCTGCTCTATCCCCCACTGAATCCCCCCCCAATTGTCACTAATTTTATGTTTGCAATTTATGTTCTCAATTGTGCCATTTCATTATTTGAGTATATGCACAAATGTATTTATTAATGTGGGATCCCAAATCCCTACAGCACCCTTACAAAAGCACCGCCAGGAGTCGAGATCACAACTGTGCAGTAAAGCACTCTCGCGATGCTGACAGCGGCAACGCCAGAATCACAAATGACTGTCGGCGGCAGACGTGCTCCAAGAGAAAAACTGAAGTGACGAGAGGAACTTGAAAACATTATTCGAGTGTTGGTGCTGATATGAGGTGGTAGACGCAAAAATGGACTGAAAAGACGTAGACGTTTTTAAAATGACGAAAAATGTCACAAGAATTAATAATGTTTGTGTGAGTGCTGTCTCCTTGTATATTTGTAAATAGTTTTCAATATAACTAGTTTTTTTAAAGAGAAATCGTCTTTATTTTTGGTAGTGAAGCGCATTTTATTCTCTAATCAAAGTGATGTTCTATATTAATGCAATTTCAATAGATTAATCATCGCCTTGTACTGGAGATTTTATCCTATCCTTGAAAGAATACTTACTTCACAACCATGAAACATCATATGTTACAGAAATTTAATAAAATCTCATGCATGTAATAAATATACTTATATAAATGTAAACTGCTCTTAAATGATACTTATATTCAATTTACACATCCAACGTCTTTATGATTTTCATTTGAAAAACCATTTTGGTCATTATCTTTAATGGTTAAAGTAAATTCTCAACTATTTCAATAGAAAAAGTATATTAAAAATTAAAACCACTTGAAAATCAACTATTTTGTTAATAAATGTTGCATCAAAATAATGCGAGTTACTTGAATTTTCTTTTTTGGTATGCTTTGAAATACAGTTGCTGTTGCTAGGTAACGATTAAATAAAAGAGAGAGAAAAAAAAAGAAATGCATTGGAAATTTTGTAAAAAATGAATAATTAAAATGTTTTATATCTCTTGAATAAAATTCCCCAATAATTTATACAATTAATATTAAAATTCTAATAAATGCATCGATATACTTTCAAAGCGATCAAAGTAATTTAAGACCTTCCTTTAAGAAATTTTGCATTCATAATGTAACATTTAAATCAGTTATTCAAATGTGCCATTTTCTTTTCAGCTGAATGATGAAATTTTAAAATCGTCTGAATTTCTATAGAAAAGCATTATAACAGGAAAGGAAATGTCTGAATGAATGAACAATGAACCAAATTAAACGAAAAACTATACAGCTAATTCTATGCATCTCATCAACATATCTACCAAATATCAAGCTAATTGTATGTTTTTTCCAATAGTTATCGAGAGACATACACACAAACACCAAATATTTTTTGTCTCTACGGTAAGTCTTCACTTGATTTTTGGCAATTATATTTTTAATTATTTGTTTGAAGCCTATTGATGTAGAAATAAGTCTTTTCACTTACTTCCTCTACCATGCCCAGGTGAATAGGTTTGACACACTTACTGCTTTAGAAAAAAAGGGCCTACCTCTAATAGAAAAGTAATGCTTTTCTTAAATATATAAATCCATTTTAGGTATAAATATAATGTGCTGCAAAGGATTTAAGCAAACTCCAAATGAAATACTGAAAATATATGCAAAGGACAAATCAATTTCAAGAACACACAGAAGGCTAACAAGTCCTATGCAAACTGGGATATACATAATATTTATATCTTTCATATTTTAAAGAAATATAGAAAAGGTGAAAGGTTTTTGTAGAACAAGAAATCTATACTTGTTTGTCCAGTATTTGTCTTAAAGAAATTAAGTAACATCAGATTAAAAATTTCATCATTTAATTATTTTATTACATTAATATTTCTTTTTATGAAAGTATATCGTTGGCTGAAAGAAGTTGGGAAACATTGCTTGAAACTTTCATTAAAAAGAATTTATATAAATTGTTCTAAAATATATTGGATAAAAAACACAGTATTGCAGCTTTCATTAAAAAAAAATTGTCTTGAATACATTATACAAAAGTTAGTATAAAGCCAATATTAAAACAGAAACTGGGCCCAGTTCAGATAACTGGAAAAGTGAAAATCCAAATAAAAGTACATTACATGATGACACTAACATTAAAGAAAGACTGACTGCATCACTGATGTGAAATATTCAAGTCTGCAACAAGAGTTTCAACTAATCACATTCACAGTATTATCTGGGTATAAATACTTCATAAGGTAAGAAAATATTTCTTCTCCTATTATAAGAAAATTATTCCTTTTATTTTGATGTCCAATGTATTCAAGCAGCATTTCTAGTGCTCTCTTTAATTTAAGCCAATTATCAGTTTTAAACAATCATTGGCAAATTCCATATAGCTAACCATTGAAAACTAGTCGGATGTACCAATCCCAAAACTTTCTTCTATCTCATACATGTTAATACTTCAAAATTCGCTATCACACTGCCAAAATTAAATGGCAATCTATGCATCTCATGAGGATTCTAACGATATGAAATTCCGTGCATTAGTTCTTGAGATATGACTATCGCTGAAATCGTCTAAATTCAGCAAAATGCTGCCTAGCAGCGCCACCTATTGGGTGATTTATACCAAATCCTAATCAGCAACAATTTATGTCAACGTCTGACTGAATCTGAAGTTTGGAGAAAATCCGCACATTAGTTTTTGAGATAGAGCAATAGCGAAAATCGTGAAAATTTCTGCATAGCAGCGCCACCTATTGGGTGATTAACACCAAAACCTAATTAACAACAACTTGTGTCAACATACAACTAAATCTGAAGTTAGATGAAAATTGGTCCATTAGTTCTATTGATAGAGCTATTGAGGCAATCGTGGAAAAGGCAGCAGAGAAGCGCCACCTGTTGGGCGATTTACACCAACACCTAATCAGTAGCAAGTCATATCAAGGACTAACTTAATCTGAAGTTTTATGAAAATCCGTGCGTTAGTTCTTAAGATAGAGCTATTGGGGAAATCGTGTAAATCCTGCAAAATTCATCATAACAGCGCCACCTGTTGGGCGATTTACACCAAAACGTAATCATCATCAATTCATATCAAGGACTAACTAAATCTGAAGTTTGATCAAAATCCGTGCATTAGTTCTTGAGATAGAGCTATTGCGAAAATCGTGAAAAATGCAGCATTGCAGCGCCACCTGTTGAGCGATTTACACCAAAAACTAATCAGCATCAATTTGTATTAGGCACTAACTGAATATCAAATTTTATTAAATTCCGTGCATTAGTTCTTGAGATAGAGCGCCCACAAAATTTGTGTCACATACACACACACAGACAGACAGACTCACAGAGTCACAGACAGACATTTTGTAAAAACATGTTTTTTGGAATCTCTGACCCCTAAAACGTGTAAATCTGTCGAAAACCGGAATTCGAAAATTTTCATGAATCCAATACTTTCTTCTTGTAAAGATAGAAGAAAGTAAAAAAGGGGCATTGTGAATGGTTTCTCTCTATGAAAGTGACCTCTCCTATTTAGCACCTTTTATGTCATTAGAAAGGAGGGATTTAGATAGCATTAGTGGAGACTTTTTCTGTACATGGCAAGTTGTAATTTTAACCAATCAAAACTAATTTTAACCAGGACAGTGTTCAAAACTGGATTTAGACACTCAAAATGTCCTACTATTAGCCCCATAATCGTCATGCCCGATACATTCACAGGGAAAATGCACATGAAATGATTTTATAAATGACCAGCAAAACCCGCGGCTTTACTCGCATAATAGTTGAAATATACCAAGGGATATTTGTAAGTTAATTTTTACTAGAAGTAAGCATACTTTTAGGAAAAATTCAAAAATTACTAATTAAGCCACAGTTTGATTAAACTTCATTATTACACAGCATTAGGCAGAAATGAGACTTGAATTAATAAGAAAAACTAAAACTAATTCTAAATAAATTTTTAATTTAGAAAATATTTTGAAGCTTTTATGCTCCTTTTATACGTTTATTTCAGTATTCATTTGAAGTTTTGAATTTTCTTATAAACCATTCTTAGTACACATTTACATCTTAAAATTAACTATCATGTCAAATTCCAAGCTTCTTGTCTATTGGTCTACCACCTCTCTGGGTGGTAGTGGCACTAACATAAAATGCCTATGATGAAACAGAGATCGTCACCATTAATTTTACAATCAGTTTGGTATTTCCTAATATTCCATAGAAAAGGTAATTTAGAAAGTTTTTAAAGGCTTTTTTAAAACATTTGTTGTTCCTGCCAAACCCAAATGGCAGTGGCATAAAATATAGCCTGTGTGGGATCAGAAACTGTCGCCATTGATTTGCAACCATTACTTTTGTAATCGGTTTATTATTTCCTTAGATTGCATAGAAATTGTAATTTAGAACTTTTAGTATGCTTTTTGCTCCTTCCCTTCGCTTTACCTCCTTTAAATTTCAAATTTATTTTTGACAGTTCTTAGAGGGCATTTATATTTTACAAATAACAACCATGCCATATTTATAGTTTCTAGCCTCTTCAGTATCATACAAATGGATATTTAGTACGTTTTTTGCTCCTGCTACCCCCAGGTGGCAGCGACACTGACTTTAAATAGGGCTTATGTTAGAGCAAGGGTTTTCACCATCAATTTCCAACCATTACTTTTGAAATCGGTTTGATACTTCCTGAGATTGTGTAGAAATCGCCATTTAGAATGTTTTTTAGAACACTTTTTGCACATTTTCACCCCTTTCAAATTTTTTAAGAAATGTTCTTAAAGGTAATTTATATCTTATAAGTAACTACCATTTCAAATTTCATGTTTCTAGGCCGTTCAGTAACACAAAAATCGCATTTGTAGAACATTTTTTGCTCCTGCACCTCCTTTAACCACTTCACTGGCAACAGGTACGGGGAAACAGTGCTTTTACCCCTGACTTATCTTGGGGCAAACGGTGAAGTAGTTAAGGTAGTAGCACCGACTTAAAATATAGCCTATGTTGGAGAAAGGGCTGTCACCATCATTTAGGCACTATTGTTTTTGAAATTGGTTGGGTATTTCCTGAGATTGCATAGAGATCACCATTTAGAATGCTTTTTATGCATTTTCACCCCTTTTAAATTTCGAATTTTTTAAGAAATGTTCTTAGAGATCATTTATATCTTATAGGTAACTACCATTCGAAATTTCATGGTTCTAGGTCCTTCAGTAACACAAAAATTTGCATTTTTAGAACGTTTTTTGCTCCTGCAGTTGCACCCCTTTTGGGGTAATGGCATGGAAGTAAGCTATAGCCTATGTAGGACCTGGAACTAACACCGTCATTTTGATGCCATTACTTTTTAAATCAGTTTGGTAGTTCCAGAGATTACCTCCTACAAATAAACTTTACTTCTTTTCAAAAAACACCAAATTGTTTTTATAAACAGATTGAAAAAGTATAATCATGAGCATAGTCATAATATATCTTGAATTACCTTAACTCTTCAACTCAGTTAATAAATTAATTTCGAAAGTTAATATAAATTAACTTCCTCAAAGAAACTTATAAAAATTATAATTCTAAAAAAAAAAAACTAAACACATGGTACATGGTAAAACAATAGGTACATTATAAGATTCGAATGAATAAAGTATGTGACATCATAAGAAAAAAACACTTCTGGATCAATGATATTTTTGTATCATTCTATAATTTTTTTCCCCCTTCAAATTATCGTGATTAGTAAATAATGGAAATCAAAGTTATTATTTTCCCCGTTTTTCTTTTCTAAAATTCTTGATATTTCTATGATAATTCAAGGTTGACAAAATTCCCTTGCATGTCTATATTTTCCAGGGCAGTGACCACTCTGTATAAACAAAACAGATACAGACATTATTTTAAATTTTCAAAGTAATAATCTTCATAAATGTTAAAAAATAATGATACACCCCATACATATTAATCACCAAATTATCACACAGAAAAACAAAAATAGCCATTCGATTGGAAAACGAAAAGTCTTCTGTGAATTATGTTAAAAAAATAAGCTTAAGATGCCATCTTCACAGAAATTATACCAAACTCTGAAAGTTCCAATATGAACACAGAATTTTGACCAAGTAGTTTTTGAGCTATGATTTAAAAACTATCCACATTGCATTGTGTTTTGCACTAATTAAAAAGGAATTACGAGTTCCAAATTTTAAACCTCCATAATTCTTAAACTATTTGATCAAATGATTTCCCTTTTTATCTAAAGGTAAAATGTACTGGAAATTTTAAACATGCTGTTGAAATTGACTGTTTGTAATGAAAATTTCAAAGTTTGATACAATTTTAGCCCCTGTAAGTTTATATTTTAAACAAATTTAAAGAAGATATAATTTTCAACCGAATCGCTATTTTTATCATTTAGCAATTAAAATGTATGGGGTGTACCTTTTATTATGGCACTGTCTGTATATGCAGTTTTTACATAAATGTATACAAATCTTGTACATGACCCATATAATCATTTTCTACAGCTAGAGATCATTTGATATTACTGGATGAGCACAAATCATACATTATAATACAGGCAAATCTTGTGTCTATATATGTGTGTGTATGTATGCTAATTTTATCTAAAAAAATGGCTCATTCATCATCAAACTCAATCACCAAACGACGATTTTGACTAAATTTTGTTTTGCACCATTTTGGAGTACGAGAAGTCCTTTGGGCTAGGTCACATGTTTGAGAAAATTCATTTTGCCGTCACTACCTGTGAATACATTTCAATGGCAATGAAGGTTGAAACAGTTATTAAATTTTTGAACACCTGGCAGTAAACAAAATCACAAAGTTGGCAACATTCCCCCAAAATTGACAAAATACTTGTGGCAAAATCGACTTTCAATATTACCAATGCCAAAACACATGCTTGGCACCAAATGAAAGAATCTCACCAAATTTGGCAAAAAAAGACTTTCAAAATCAGAAGGAATATTTTAGAAATTCCGAATAGGAGCCGAGATATATGATTCAACCAATAAGAGTCCACAGAACATTCTCATAAACAGAATTCAACCAACCAGAGTACATAGAACTTTCTCAATACATGCTTCTAAATGTAAAGTTTATAAATATGTAAGTAGTTTTAATATTGATTGTTTCTCTAAATAATACTGCTATAAAACACAGTGCTTTACAGCAATATTACAGCGAGAATTTATTGCTATATCAAGTTGAATACAAAGCTAATTTTAACCAAGCTTAGCTCGGTCTTCCCTGCTGGTATTTTATTTATTTAATTTGTTATTGGCCCTCATGCTTAAAACTTCAAGGAAAAGTCAGAGGTTCAGATTGTTCTTGTTAGAAAATGCTCTTTTGTTTCAAGAACATTCCACCAGATGGCAGCATCAGACAATCCTTTTTATTTGATCTACTGTGACAGACTCTCAGAACAGTTAGTGTTAGTGTTTTCTCCTTCCCTTATAGCAGTTGGCAGCAAAATGCTGGTGGATTAAAAATCCAATAATATTCCAAAGGAATGATAATATGTTAAAAAAACTGCAACAAACCATAGTTCAAAGTATTTCTTTGTGTTTTGTCTTATTCATCTGTTTTGTTTTTATTGTGAAGTGTGATTAGTATTGTGTCCAGCATATATATTATTCTAGTGTATTTAATCTTCAAATAAATATTTTTTGTTCATCCTAAGAAGAATATATTTCTATTGAAATGCATCAAAACATAAAGGTAAAACTTTTAACTTTTTATTGTTTACCTATTGAGGAATTTCGTATTCATGCCTTCCATATGGAATAACATTCCAACAGTCCTTTAAAATGCTTAAGTTCAAGAACAATTCGGAAAGTGTTTCTCTAGATATTTCATAAAACATCTAAAATCAGCAGTAACTTTTAGCCATGTAGTGTATTTATCCTTTGTAATTACATTAAAAAATTTAAGTGCTAAAAATTAATAATTTTAATAAAAATAAAAAAAAATTTTAAAAATACACTTTTTAAAAGCTTTAATGTTTACCTTAAAAATCATGCATCATTTCATGAGTACAATTCAAGTCATTCCAAAAACTTTGTTACAATATGTTAATTTGATGAGGGCCATAATTATTGAATGGCTGACAAAAAGTACAAACTAGCAAATTTATTTTTAAAAACTGTAATTTTTGCTTTGTTTCTTTTTTTTAAATATGGCAACAACAAAGGAAAAAAAATTAGTTAATCTAACTATTCAGGATAGACGATAGAGGTCTATATGGGCCATAATTTCCAGGCTTGGGCCCAACCCAGCGATATTTTCGCAGTTCACGGCCCAGTCCATACAAAAATCAATGAAAATAGGTCCGGCCTGATTCAATCCCTACAAAAAATTCCAATTTTTCTTAACATACAATTCCCATTCTTTTTAAGAGTACTGCATACATATTTATGGGAAAATTTTACAGTATATTTTTGATTAGTATGTCAAGACACGGCTACACGATAGCAAAATTAATGATTACTTAGACTATCATATTCAAATAAAGATTCATTAAAAAAATTAAAGTAGTTGAAAATAAATGAAAAAAAAAACCAGAAGGTTAAAAGCATCACAACTTCTGAAGCTGTATAATAAAAAGTAGATTTTTAGAAACATTTCTCTGTAATTTATTAAGGTATATTTCCAATGCAACAGTTAACAGAAATACAGAAATCACCCACTCGTGGACAGCCAACCTTGCGGTATAGGAGCTAAATGTCCATGAGGGGAAAAATGCAACAGTTAACAAAGGTTCATTAGAGCTCCTATTATTTTGCAAAACATATTACCTGCCTGACACTTTCTGGGAACAATTAAGTCCATTTCTGGCACGGCTCAACTATGTAGAAGAAAAAAATGTAAGTCTGATCCGAGCCAGCTGAAAAAAAAACTAAGCCCAAACTCAGACCCGATATATCTGTCCAATGTTGATCTCTATGCTGGACATGTTATATTCCTGTATTGATGTTATCAGACTCAGGATTGTCTGTTTTTCTTTTTCCACTCTGGAAAAAACTGGTGGAAAAAACCGTCCTAGACAGAATATCATTTTGCCTACTTTTATTGCAAATTCTATATTAAAACTGCAGAACTTAACAATAATAAATAAATATATATATTCTTCCCATTCAAAAACAACTTTTATATCAAGCAGGGTTGTAATTTTAACCGGTCAAAATTGATTTTGACCAGGACACTGGATAAAAGTGGTTTTAACCGTCCAAAATTGGTCAAAAGTGGTCAGAAATGGTCAAAACTGTTAAAAATGGTCTTAATTTTAATAATTACTTTTTTTTGCAATTAAAAGTAACTTAATAAGTAATAACAGTAACATGCAGTTAAAAAAATAATACACTGATAAGTTAAGGAGGCTCATTAGTAAAATATGCTTATGCAATACAATAAGAAAGCTAGATCCATAATTGCCCTATCATTGTTAATTGTGTATCAACAAAGAAAAAATCAGTCTTCCTTTCAGCTGTTGATACAGGGGCATCTAAAAAAACTGCCCAGTATTGTTTAAAACTAGCAGCTGATGCTAAAGAAGAAGTAGAAAACAAGTTTGCTTGTAAAGTAAGAAGTTTTGTAAGTGACAATGAAAACAAGATGAAACAGATAAGAGAACATTTTCAAAATGCATATTGAGATGAATTGTTTATTTCTTATCGATGTGCTGCATATTACTTGAATTTTGTAGGACAAGATATTACAAACACAAAGTTAATTCAATAATGAAGCATGTTATTGAAATGAAAAATTGCAGATGAGCATGAAGATAATATTGATGATAACATTGTTAAAATCATTAACAATGTATACTACAAAGTAGTAAAACATTTACAAAATCAACTTAGGCCTATTTCCCTTGCTTTAGATAAACTTAAAAAAGAAGATGCTACTATATCTGATGCATGCGACGAATGGTTAAGATTGCTAACAGAAAAAGATCTTGAAACTTATTCTAAAATGATACAGTCTCGATTTAATGAAAATGTTACCCCAGTTCATTTTCTGCCTCATATGCTGAATCCTGTCTACATGAGTAAAAGTATTGATGAAGTGAAGCAAAATATAGCAAGGCAGTGGTTACACGATAATATTGATCCTACCTTTTTGCCTGTGATTGTATTTCAAGCAGAATCCTCACCGTATCCAAAATCCTATTTTTCTGAAAGTGTAAAAGATACAATTGGGCCCGATGCCTGGTGGGCAGCAATGAAAAAGGTTAAAGGCATTGATATAAAATTTGTTGAATTCACATTACATCTAATGAATTGTTGTGCCAGCTCATCATCAATTGAAAGATTGTTTTCTAAATTTGGAATAATCCAAAATAAATTACGAAACCATCTAAGTTTAGAAACAACTGCAAAACTTGTTACTTGTAATCATTTTTTAAATTCAACACAACTTACATAAAAAAAAAATAAAAGAGCTTGTGTATAAAAATAATTAAAACATTTGCGTTGCATCTTGGTGTTATGTTATGAGTTTTTTAATTTGGTATTTGCTGGTGTTATGTTACTTATATTATGACATTTTTAACATATGCTAGTAAAACATATTTGATTAGCAGTAAATAAATTGAATAGTCAATTTCAGTGGTCAAAATGGTCAAAATTGATTTTGACCAGGACGGTTAAAACCGGTTTAAACCACTGGTTAAAACCACCATGGTTAAAACCGAGACAACCCTGATATCAAGATATCATATATACATATTTATATATACAACAGTATGTGAAATATTTTGTGCGGGCATGAAAAACTAAGTTCTGTTCATCTAGAAGCTTTTTTATGCAAACATGTTTATAAATAAAATGCATATCAATATTAAGTTATAATGTATTAAATAGCAATTGTAAAACATATACATTTGCAGTAAATTTTAACTTGTTTATTCGTCATATGGCAGTTCCATTGCAATTAATAATCAGTTTGCAAAATTAAAAATAGAAAAAAAAAAATTTGAAATGTTTAACAGCCTCAAATCTTATTTTTTTTAAAAAGTCATATGATGAAATAGCAAGTTGATTTTATTTAAGAAAATGTTACATTGAAATGAAACCTGGCATTAATAATTTAATATATGCATAAAAACATTCAGTTTTTATACACATTTTACTATGTGGGAAACATTAGTAAGAAGTAGTAAAATATAATGATAAAAATTTTCTTTTAGTTAAAATATTAAATGTAAAATAACAAAGAAATTAAAAGAAATGCATAAAATGCATACTATGAAATTTTGTTATTCAAGATACATAAAGGTTGTAAAATATTCAATAGTCGTCAAATGCTTGAGTATCAGGAGCAAGTTTTTTGTCTTTAGAATTTAACATTTTATAAGCCATTACCAATTTTGTAGCAGTTTGTAATCCAAACCTATTTCTAAGTTTGTTTTGATGTTTTGAATCAAGCTGAAATTAGAAAAAATACATTCAATGCTTGCTGATGAGGCTACGCAATGAAAAACAAGAAAAATCATGTGTTAAGCATAGATTATGAAACACTTTCCAACACTTCCTGAATGCTTTAACAAAACTTCGATATTTAAGGAAATAAGGTAAATAAGATAACTAAGTAAACATTTTATAAAACGCATAAAACATTTGAAAAACTGATTTCAGTAGTTACCGTCCATAGCCAAATATGTATTCCAATTCTTTTGAACAGCCCTGTATTTGATCTGTATGTTGATATATACTATATAATGGGAAAATTTAGTTTAGCAAGAAAATGCATAACAGGTTGAAATTCATCTTTCAGCAATTTATACTAATAGATGGAAACATACTTGAATACTTTTGTACAGCCTTGTAGTTTACCTAGTACCTTTATTACATGCCACTATTTAGCTAAAATTTAATTCAAACTAAAACACTCTGAAAACTATTGAAATTACATTTCCAGAAATTATCACCCATAGACGGCCATGTATCCAACTCTTTGTGTGGCCCTGTATATCATTTTATCTATATTCTACAAATATTTCTTAGTAAACTAAATTCAGTTGAGCATAAAAATGCATAACTCCTTTAAAACCCACCTTTAAGCAATTTATGCTCATACTCAGTAACCTTTACGAATTCATTTCTGTAGCCCTGTATATGAACTATAGCATTTATATGCACTTTATAGCATGCATAAATATAGTGAAAGTATCATAATTAAAAATGCATTTCAAGCAATCATTACTAATATACAGTAATTCAGATACAATATAGTATCTGAAATCTCTTCAAATACACCGCAAACAATCCCCCCTATACCATTATGAACAGAATTCTTTTGTGTGGCCCTGTAAATGAGCAACAACTATTCTTTGCACTGCATATTCAACAGAATGCATATTTTAGAGGACTTCATAAATGAATATCAATTTTACTATGCTTGAAAGAGTGTAACACCATTAAAAATCATTTGAAACGATTTTTTCCCATTGGCCGTAATGTAACGGAAAACTTTCGACTGTCCCTGTAAATGAACTAAACATGCTACAAACTTCATTTGAAATAGGGTTATTACCCCAAGTTAAACTTAGGTAATAATTTTCTGATGTGTTTACATCACCCCTTGGAAGAGAATAGGGTTTAAAAATTTAAGTAAAACTTTTATTTTTTATTGTATCACAGCTATAATATTGTTAAATATTAGCAGTAAGGATTCAACACAATTTACATTCACAGCGTTCCTGAGTGGGAAATAGGATATCTAAATTTAAATTAAGTTAATTTTTTATGTTTTGATTATAGATTTTTTACGTTCAGATTGGAAGTTTTTGTCCAAACTACCGCAACCTGCATTACTACAATAGTGAAACATTTTTAATTACACATTGTAAACTGCATCCCACATTGTGATGCAATACCGCATACATCAACGCCTGATGATGATACTCTCCATAAATTTTGAAATGTGTTCATCTGAGTGCAGTAGTTATTAAAAAACTTGACATATTAAACAAAAACATAATTGGAAGAACAAATTAAAAAAACAAAATTTACTTCATACATTGTTTAAGTCCGAGAAGGGACAGATATTAAGATATTTCATTCAATTAGTTTTACATTTAATGTTAAATTTTTGTAACAAATTAGTTAAGCCAATTGAAGATTTAAAAAAAATAATAAAATTCACACAATATGATATTTAAAAAACCCTAAAAAATTAGATTCCGTTCAAATCAAATTGAAATAAATCTTAGACATTTTTTTAAGTTTTGTACTTTGCATGCATCTTATCATTTTATGCACAATTGTCATAAACATAATGCAAAATCAGTAATACAAATATTTTCAATTAAAAATGAAAGAAGTCTAAGATTTATTTCGATTTCATTTGAACGGAATCTAATTTTTTAGGGTGTTTTAAGTATCATATTGTATGAATTTTATTTTTCTTTTTTAATCTTCAATTGGCTTAACTAATTTGTTACAAAAATTTAACACTAAATGTAAAACTAATTCAATGAAATATCTTAATATCTGTCCCTTCTCGGACTTAAAACAATGTATGAAATAAATTTTGTTTTTTTAATTTGTTCTTCAAATTATGTTTTTGTTTAATGTTATTTATGATTGCATCAGAAAAATATGTATCAGGAAATGGAGATGTCTTAATGGAAAATTTAACAATCAATGGCAAAATTTTTTTATCTATGTCATTCACCCATTTCCTTGCTATTTCTTCTTGGCCATTAGTAAATCCCTCCTCCATGTATTTTGGATGCAGCTTGTATGATAAAATGTGGGCTGGCATGATACAGTCATCAAATCTTTTCTGTAAATATTTATGATAAATTCTAAATTGTTCAGATTTCAAAAGTATCACAAATTCATTGGTTTCATCTGCAATATTAGAGGTATCTCTCTGTAGCACATCGTGAAATACTGATGGGTTTCTACAGACTGGTTAGATGTTTCACTTCTTTATATAAAGCAATATTGTTAATTATATTCCTTATGTTGTATCTACTTCATGTTCATCAATAAATTTTCAAGTAAACACCTTGGTTTTCCACATACGTCTCTAAGCATTTAATGTAACTGTTCCATCGAATTTCTTTAGGAAGTTGAGCCATTACAAAACTATAAGAATTTAGAAACCCTTTAGCTACATGATGACTTCTGAAATACTATTTAGAAACTTCTATAACCTCTCTCATAACTAGGCTAATATTTCTTGTTGTGCAAATATCTCTAATTGTCTAAAATTAATTTTACCAACATGTAATTAACATTTTCTTGGTGGATTTATTAGATTATGATTAATATGCAGTCATTCTATTTTAATTAAATGATTAATTGAAAAAAATACATTTTATTATCAATAAATAATGTAGGAATATTATGGTCTATTAGATCATAGCAATAATTTTATATGTCAAACATATGGAAAATCAGAGGATTTTCATTTTGTCCATTTCTTCCGTCATCCCGGATTTTTTACAAAAAAAATGGACAAAATGGCAACCCTAATCATACTAGCATCGACTCATGAAGAACATTTATACTTATTCTCACAAAAGCCATATCCATCAAAATGGTTCATATTTTATTGGTTTTGTTTAAATTTTTGTATTAGACTAGTTGCCCGCATAATTTTTTTATTGGTTGGGCTAATCCGTTTCATTTTTTTAAATCGCCCCAGCAGCACCGTTTACTTTTTTACCTACCCGGCTCATTAAAAAAATCGTCTTTATTCTGCCGACCCGTTTGAAAATTTGCACTCATTTCACCGGGCCAAACTCAGGAATGTGCAGACCTCTAACTCAAGGTTTCTAAACTGTTTCTTAATATATAATCATAATTTAATTAATATTAAACTATTCAATAATAATAGGGTATTTGAAAAGATAATTTATTACTTTTTTTTTTTTTATTTATATACTCTACTTTTTAGTGTTTGCGGTTACAGTTTCACAGCCAGTTGGCATATTTTGGCAAATGTGGTTTGAAGAATAATTATCTCCATTGTTTTTGTAACTGATAAACAGTTATAACCACAAAGATTATTTGGCGATTTATCGTCTGCAACCAGAATTAAAATTTATTTATTAATTTATAATTAAGTTATAAAATGCATTGTCATATCAGAAACACATATGTGAACATAATTTTTATGATTATAGCATATCAAAAGATGAGTAAAGATTATAAAAATCCATAGTTACATACAGAAAAAACCAAGATAAGTTTAAAAAAAGAATGGAATAAAAATAAGAAAAGAATGTAAAAACAGTCACAATGAAATCAAACAACCAACTATAATTAATATTTAAAAAGTATACCTGTAACAAGGTAGTTCATAATAAGTCTATTCATATCGGCTCGCTGCATATGTAAACTGCCAATTCTTTCCAACCATTCAGCTCTCGTTAATTCATCAGATTTCTCAACAGATGATGAACCTAAGATATTTTTTAAATAATTAATACACAATTTGTTATAAATGCTTGTTTTTATTTAATTTAAACATGTGTACAGAATAACCTTAATTGAAATATAAGCAAAACTAAGTTGAATGAATCAATTCCTGTTGAAATCTGAGCCATAGAACTCGAGAAAAGAAAGCGTCATTAATGTAAAACAAGTGGGTAAGTGTGATCACAGATCGCACAGAGGGTTTCGTTTAATATTCCTTTAAAACACTTTATCCTTTTGCGAAATCTGTTAGTTCCACATTTCGCAACCAGGGGGTGCATTCTATTGCACACAAACCTCTATCCAAAGGAAACTCCGTTTTACAACCTATCCGTAGGTATATTAGTCGAGGGGATCGGGTCTATAGCACCCGAGATAGGTAGGCGCCCCAGGAAATTGCACAGAACATTCTTTTATAAGCCTTTTATTATGTGTTATGAACTATGTCAAAGTTTCCAGCAGATCGACTTGTTAGATTTCATAATTTTAACAAAATTGCGTTGTTAGTTGCAAATTCCACCACCAGGGAGCGCACACTATTCATAACAAAAGTGTATCAGATCGAAACTCTGTTAAACAAACTATCAGTGGATGTGTTACTCGAGTTGGTGGCGGCCTTAAGCGAGAAATTAAGAAATTTGCTGAAAGTACTATTCGGAAATAGTGGTAACTAAAATTTTGACATTTTTAAATTTCATAAGCAGCACGTGTCTGAATATATCATAGTCCTCAAAAAACGACATCTAAAAAGGTCGTAAATGCTAACTTTTAAAAAAGAAATCCAGCGCCCCTCCCCCGCCCTCCCTTAACAGGAAATTGCATGCACCATTATTTTATAAGCTTTTTATTATGTGTCATGAAGTATCTTAAAGTTGCAAACTGATCGCCTTGTTATATTTCCTAATTCTAACAAAATTGCGTTATGTTAGTTCTGCATTCCACCACCAGGGGGCGCACTCTATTCTTAACAAAAGCATATCTGAACGAAACTCCTTTGTGCAATCTCTCCGTAGATACATGGTCGGGAGGGTGGCGGTGCGGTCTTAACCAAGAATTTAAAACATTTTCTGCGATAACAAATGCTAAGATTTAATAAATAAATCTAGCCCCCACCCCCCTCCACTCCTCGAAATATCACACTCCATTCTTTTTTACACTTTTTCTTATGTGTTATAAAGTATCTTAAAGTTTCGAACACATCGAGTGGCGATCTTAACCAATAATTTAAGATATTTCCTGAAATTGCTATTCGGAAATAGTGGGATGAACACTTATAAACCTATAAACTTTTTCATATTGAATTATTAATACTTATCTCATACAGCGCCGTCGAAACATTGTTAGATTTCCTAATTTAAATGAAATCTCCGTTAAAAAAGCACGTGCCTCCATCTTAATCTGGCATTTGATGGAAATAAAAGGAATTAATAAAATAATAATTAATATCTCAGCTCGTAATGAAGCTATCTCTTTGAACCGGGTATGTATGAAATCTGCGAGAAATTTCCAGCCCGGATGTAAAAAAATTTAATCGAAAAATTTAATATTTAAAAATTTTAATTTCGTACAGTAGACTCCCTTAAATCCGCGAACGCCTAAAATCCACGTATTTTTTTCAGATGTAAACAATGAAATTTACAGTTAAGTTGCAGGAACAAAATTCAAGATGGCGTCGAAATCAGCGACTAATGCAATGTTTTTTTTACTAAATTTTTTGTTAATCATTCTCTTCTGGTTATTACAATTGATTTATTACTAAATAAATTTACATTACTTTCGATTGGGATATAAATTAGCATATCTATATGATGACATATCGATCTTACGATCGCTTTACCGATAGATGGCAGCATAGGACTTTAGAAATCGAATTAAGTCGATTTCGTCGGTAGTAATTTAATATTTTTCTAATTATTTTAATAATTACTTACGTTTAAACTAATAAATTATTTTAATATTTGACTTATTTTAATGTTTCACTTTATTGTAAGTATTCATTATAATTTCCCTTGCTTAACTACCAATCAAATTAATGTTTGAAAAATGTAAACAAATCAATGACCAGAAATCCGCAAAATTCTAAAATCCGCACAACCTCTGGTCCCAAGCTGTGCGGATTTGAGAGAGTCTACTGTATTAGACTTTCCTCCCCTTAAATTTCTCCCGCGCCGATATGTCTGAGAGACGACGACAGCTGCCTTCCGGTGAATGGAAATCTGTTTTCATTGTCTTTCCAAACACAGAAATTAAATTTTTATCGATCGATTATTAGTGGATTTTTTGCGTTCTATCCTACGCAGAAATTTGAAATTTATACCAAAATAAAGTAGAACTTTTTCCGCGTATTTCTACACCTGTTACGAATTTATACGACCGATACTTCGGCAGATCCGATTTTGCTTTTTAAAGGTCCACTTCAGTTATTGATTAAATTACTCCATGGTAACCCTGCACCGGCTGATTTGACGGAGCATCCGCCGAATTTACTGGCAACCCTTAGGAGAAACTGAGGAGGATTTCGATAACGTGTGTTCGCACCTGCATTCAAAAGGTTGATTGGTAAATTTTAGAATTTAATTAGCCAGTAATTAGGTTAATTACCAACTTTTTCAAAATTTTATGATTTGTTGTTTGATGTGTGGTGTTCATCTATAAGTATGCAAAATTTCAAGTCTCCAACATGTATAGTTTCTGAGAACGGGCTCTGTGATGGACAGACAGACAGAGGAGCGAGACGAATAGGGTTTCGTCAGATGAACGAAACCCTAAAAAATGGTAGTAACTGAAGTTTATAGCTAGGAAAGTATATACTTTTAATGTAAATAAAGTGGGAGAAATCCTTCTGGGCAAACTCTTAACTCATATCAAGGAACTCTTGCTACAGAACACAGTATTAATCTTCGGTTAAGTTGATAAAACTTTTTAAAATTACGTTTTTAGCATTTGTCAATGTTTAATAATTAAATTAGTTTCCTTTCATATCCCAAATAAGATAGGGGGTCAGAATATTTGCTGAAATGGATATTTTTCTAGTTCAGTTCTAAATGAACGTATGCCCCAGTCTGTTTCTTTGAATATTTGTACTAACTGTCATCGTTAGTTTTATTATTATTATTATTATTAAGAAAAATGACAGACCAATTTTTAAAAAAATTAAAAATTTGAATGTAAAAAAAATTTTTACATTGCTCTGAAAATTTCAAATTGATATCTTAATTAGTTTTCTTAACTTTAACCAATTAGTGAAAATTGACATTATTTTTAATTGTCCTTCTGCAAAGCTGTAGCCTCAATAAGGTTCTGAGTTCCCCATGTATGGAGTGTTTTGACAGGACAGTTGCGCAAGACTCGCCACAGAGTTCATATCTATTCAGCTTGTGGTTTTAAGGAAAGAAAGGCTCTTTTTTTTTCTTTTAAGTGGGCTGTTTGAGGAATTTTTAATTAATATCTCAGCTAATTATTAAAAATGTAAAATTCTGAGTCTCAGGTGCATTCGGACTAGGGATTGACCGAATCAGCAATTTTGCCGAATACCGAAGCTTCGGTCATAGTGTACACCGAATATTCGGTATTCGGCAACCGAATACTTAAAAATTTTTAATACACATTTTTGCATATATTAGCTTTTTTAATAAACTTTAATTAAAATTAAATTCTTAATAATTTAATTCAGTTACATTTTTATTCTTAAATCTAATTACACAAAAAAAATTTAATGACTTCTTTCAACTCAAAAATTCATTAGCCCATCACTTATTTTTTATTATTACTTTCTTCTATCTTCAATAGAAGAAAGTATTGTAATCGAAATTTTTTTCGACTTCCGGTTTTCGACGGATTTGCATGTTTTAGGGGTCAGAGATTCCAAAAAACATGTTTATAGAAAATGTCTGTCTGTCTGTGTGTCCGTCTGTCTGTCGCCATTGTACCATCAAAAAGTGTATGAAGTTATGTATAGAATTAAACCAAAATTTTATTATAAGTTTTTGGCTATGGCAAGCAGGTCCTCCCGGAATTTGGAAAAAATTCGCCGGTAGGGGGCGCTGTAAATGCGTTTTTTGTGCGATTTTGAATATTGTACCATCGAAAAGTGTATGAAGTTATGCATAGAATTGAACCAAATTTTTATTTTAAGTTTTTGGATATGGCAAGCAGGTCCTCCCTGAATTTGGAAAAAATTCGCCGGTAGGGGGTGCTGTAATAGCGATTTTTGTGCGATTTTGAATATTGTACCATCCAAAAGTGTATGAAGTTATGCATAGAATTAAACCAAATTTTTATTTTAAGTTTTTGGCTATGGCAAGCAGGTCCTCCCTGAATTTGGAAAAAATTCGCCGGTAGGGGGCGCTGTAATAGCGATTTTGAATATTGTACCGTCCAAAAGTGTATGAAGTTATGCATAGAATTAAACCAAATTTTTATTTTAAGTTTTTGGATATGGCAAGCAGGTCCTCCATGAATTTGCAAAAAATTCTCCGTTAGGGGGCGCTGTAATAGCGATTTTTGTGCGATTTTGAATATTGCACCATCGAAAAGTGTATGAAGTTATGCATAGAATTGAACCAAAAAAATTTTTTAAGTTCTTGGCTATGGCAAAGAGGTCCTCCCTTAATTTGTAAAAAAATCGCTCGTAGAGGGCGCTGTAATAGCGATTTTTGTACAATTTTTGTGCCATTTTGAATATTGTACCGCCGAAAAGTGTATGAAGTTATGCATAGAATTGAACCAAATTTTATGTGTTTATTTTTGGTCATGTCACGAAGGTCCTCCCTGAATTTGGAAAAATTCTGCCGGAAGGGGGCACTATAATTGCGATGTCTGTACCATTTTCATTATTGTACCATCGAAAAGTGTATGAAGTTATCCATATAATTAAACCAAATTTTTTGTACATGTTTCTGGCTATGGCAAAAAAGTCCTCCCTGAACTTGAAAAAATTCCGAAAGAATATAATAATAGATAAAGAAAGATAATTCCGATCTCTGTGCCATTTTCATTATTGTACCATCGAACAGCGTATAAAATTATGCATACAATTGAACCAAAATGTTTGTGCTTGTTTTTGGCTTTGGCCAACAAGTTCTCCTTGAATTTGGAAATATTGCGCGGTAAAGGGGCTCCGTGCTAGCGATTTTTGTATACTTTTCTTGATTTTTCGTAGTTCTATTGTGCATCGGCGACTCATGCAGCGGCGGGAACTCGCTTCCTGCTATGCCGGCTATTCGCAAACAGCTGATAACGACAGAATAAGGAAAAATTAATAATTTTAACAAATATCATGATATAGATTAACTCGTTTTTAGTCCGTTTAATTGACTTGAGCAGAAATTTAAGATGAAAATCAAAGTTGGTATAGTATTGAACTAATAATATTGAAGTATTAATATGTGTAACTAGGTTTTGAAATATTAAGATGTATAAGATAGAAGAAAGTTTTGGGATTGGCACATCCAACTAGTTTTATCACTAGTCAATATCCAAATTAACCCAATGAAAGTATTAAACTATACAGCCTATTATTAAGTATAAGGATTCTCAGAAAAACAAAAGTTCATTCAAATAAAAAGAAACAATGTTGTCATTAAGCTGATTTACTGATTGTCTAATTATATACATATTGAATTGGAATGTTCTCAAATACAAAAGGTATCATATTAATTTGTACATTTAACTATTTTCTGTGAAATTATTGATACATATTTCTATTTTGATTAATATTTATCACTGTGGTTATGAAGATAAATTTGAGCAATTTTAATTTAATGGTTATAAAAGCTATAGGATAGGCATAGGAGTATACTTATTTGATGCATGTATTTTCTTTAATATAAACCTTAGATATACAGAGATGAACTCTGATATACTTATTTGAGGTGTATATTAAAGAGAATACACATTAAATAAATTTAAATTGAAAAAACTAATGTAGATATAATTAAAATTAAATGGTAATGGAAAGATGCCCATATTCCTTACTTTTTTTTCCTATATCGTAGACAGTTGTTCTGATTTCACCCCTATATAGACTATTTTAGGAAAGAAAAAAAGTTTTTTGTAATTAAAAATGGCCTTTGACTTGTTTTTTGTAGTGCAGCTGAACTTTGAACTCATGCACATAATATTGAAACTCATCATTTAGCCTATTCTACTTCTAAGTAAAAGAGAATTCGTCTACTTCTAAGAAAATACTTATCCGCAATTATTCGGCCGAATACTTTTAAGTATTCGGCCGAAGCCGAATATTCGGTTTACATGCCGAATCACCGAATACCGAATTGACTATTCGGTATTCGGTCAATCCCTAATTCGGACCTGCCTTGAACTAGCCTCATATAAATTTTCAGACTTCTATGTGCAGTAGATTTCGCTAACCTTCACCGACTTACACACACAGTCAGAGCAAAACTTTCTTTTAATAGTATAGATTAGAGGTCTGCACGGGCCGACATTTCCAGGCCCGAGCCTGGCCCGACTCAGAGAAAAAAAATTCGGCCCGAGCCCAGCCCGGCCCGAATGAATTTCTACAAAACATTGATTTTTACGTCGATTTGGTTAAAAGTTTGTCTTGTACAAGGAGTTCAAGCCAAAAATATTTATCTTAACTTTTCTTTTCATGTTTATAATCTTCATTTTTATAGAAGTGCCGCAGGGTGCGATATTTATTTTTTTAATGAATCTCTATTTCTTGTATGTAAATGTTTCAGTTATCATTAATATTGTTAATCCATATTCCATGTATTGAAGTGTTAAATATCTGAAAAATGCTACACAGTAAAATCTAAGACTGAATTGCATAGAAAAGAAAAGAAAAAAAAAAAAAATGTGTTACAGACAAGTTTCCTTCTTAGCAAGTGTAAATGTATTATATATTATTTTCTTACATAGTAGTATATTAATTTTGCATGGATCAACACGTTTTTCAGTTTAAAACAAGATTCCGTCATAGACAGGTTCTTTTTCACACGTTTTACTATATTTTAATAAGTGTAGAAATCTACTACTCTTTTTAATTGTAGAATAATGGCAATTTAAAAATGTAGGCATTTTTTGACAAAAAATTTGTGCCAAGCCTAATTTTACTGACCTTTGAACGGACTAGGCCACGCCGAGACAATGATTTTCATACGGGCTGGGTGAAAACTAGGAATGAAAATTTTGGGTCATGAAGATTAGGAATGAAACCAGTACCTGGATGTGTGGGAAAAAAATAAGTTAGGCCTGGCCCGGCCCGAGTGCCGTGAAAGAAAATAGGGCTCGGGCTTCGGGCCATGGGCCAGCCCGTGCAGATCTCTAGTATAGATACAATTTTAAAGTAAAATAACGTTCGCCAATAATTAGAAAAACCTATTTAAATTTATTTGAAATTTTAAAAAATAACGAAAAAAAGGACTGTTAAAAAAATAAGAAAAAGCAATCTAAATTCACATAGCCATACAGTTTGTTATTCCATATTAGGATAGTTTCTTTGAATATAGCAAATTAAATTTAAAATGTGAACTTATTTTGAAACAGCATTTGTCATTTTTTTTTTATTTAAAAAAAATCACAATGGCATAGGTAGATATAGTTGAATTTGATTTAATTTTTTTTTAATCTGATTTTTTTTAACACTTTAAAACTTTAGTTATTAACTTACAATTATAAGTAATGACAATTGAAATTATACTTTAAAATACATATAAAAACATATTTCAGAATATTGATATCTATGAAATCATTATTTTTATTTTCCAAATCTTTCCATAAACTATGTTGAAAATTGAACAGTTTATTATTTGCATGTGCTCAAGGATGTAAAATGAGATCTCTACATAAATATCAATAAAAATACTCTTGAATGACCTATAATTACTTATTCTAAAGCTTCCATATCCTTTATGAAAATCTTCATGTTTTTGTATTAAAAAATTCACATAAGATTTAGATATTTTCTAATAGATAAATATCTGAATTTGATTTAAATAAAATTCAAAAAGGATGGATTTTGAGTTCGCAGTCTCTTTTTAAATTTACAATGTATTTTGGCAAAAACATATATGCATTGCAAAATATCTTAACCTAAATTCGAAATAAAAAAATTAAGTTGATTTAAATCAATCAACCCAGACAATTATACATACATTTAAAAAATTATATGCAATTAAACAGTACAAACTAAATCCCAAGAGGGGAAAAAATTAACTTTATACTTCAAAAAGGAATAAACATTTTTTTTTACATACTGCTGTTTATTTTTTATACTGATTAAAACAGAATTATTTGACAACACTTAAGACCCTTCATATTTAGGAAACGGTGGCTTTTGATGACCTTTAAAAATGATATATTTTATTGATAATATATTGAAGAGAAACACCTTTTAATTTGTTGAGAATGCTCATTGTTGAAAAATGGATTGGGAAGATTATTTGAAGATGGGAGGATTTTTTTGAAAAAGGGATATTTGAGGAGATTTTGTTACAAATCTAAGTTCAGAACAAAAGATAAAAATATATATAAAAAGAGAAGATGAAATTTGTTCTCAAAATAGAAATTTTGAAAAGATACTTGCTACTTGAAAAAGTTATTAATGTTTTTGTTATTCTTATTATTGTTCATTAGTGATTTATTAAATGAATTTAATTATGATTTCAAATATTTATGAGAAGAAATAAGAGAGGTACTATTACCTATCAAAAAAATCCTTAAAATTAAGTAATAAAACATATCAATAAACAATTACCATCCTAAAATAAAATATTTAATAACAGCAATAATATTATTATTACTATTTTTTTTTAAATCCTAATCTAAACCAATTGATTACAACCCCGAGTACATATTACTATCAGGTATGTGTTCTTACAATATTAATGCTTTCATTATTGAGAAATAACGTAATTAAATTCTAATTCATCAAAATACCTTTAAAATTATTTTTAAACATTTAAATGTTTATAGTTTTAAGTTAATATACTTCATGTTGTAAAAGCCAATAAAAGTTGTTTAAAACCATCAAAAGCTGCAACTGTGGATTTTTTTTTTTTTTCTTTTTCAATCCTGCATTAATCTATTCTATAAAGAACATCATGCAAACTTTCTTTCCCTTTCAGTCTTAAATAAATGAACTTCATTTACACAATTTTCAGATGCTCATAAAATAAGCTGATCTTTGATTTGATTGCACTTTTGCACAACTGAACTGTAATGGTTTGAGTTTGAGTAGACAAAATGTCTGAGGACTAAATTTCTCAGGATCTCCTAACCCTTAAATGCTCACAATAATTACTTGATATTTTTGAGAGAATTCAGAGAATGTCCAAAATTTCTTTATTTTGGTGGAACTCTTTCAAGCCTCATTTAGCTCCGTTGTTCCAGTAAAATAATCTAGTAGCCAGTGATTTTATTTTAACTAGTTTAATTTCCTTCCTTTTTTGTACAATATGTCTATTTGCCAGGATAATTTTTGGAAATGGTACATTTAAGCAAGATGTTTGGGGGTATGTAATTGGTTATTAAATACAGTCAACTCTGAAATCCGCTGATGTATTAATCCACAAACATCTATTATTATCTGCACTACATGTTGGAATGTAAACAGTGAAACTTGTCATTAACAGTTAAGCTGATAGGTAAAGTTAAATTGGTATTTTTCATGAATCTTCCAATGAAATTAACTGTGATTTAAGAAAATTTATATATTTTGAACCCTGCATTTGAAAGTGGAAATTTGTACATAGTAAAAGAGGCAATCAAATCAAAATAGAAATTGTTATTTTAAATAAGCATCAATTTTTGTTTTATTGTTCATTTAATTCTGCTTTAAATGAACTTATTCGTTAAATATATTAAACCAATGTTGCATTATATTTTTCTTTTCCATTGTAATTTTTGTGCAGTTGTACCTAATTTATAGTCAGACTTTAAAAAATAAAATGTAAACAGAGGGAATGATCTATAATTCACAAAAATCTATAATACGCAAAACCCTCGGTCCCTAAGTGTGCGAATTTCACAGAGTCGACCTGTACTCGGATTTGTTATGCTCAAATCAGTCTTTTCCTAATACAGTTGCTTAGTGGATTCCCTGTGTGTTGAAATTAGGGATGCATTGAATAATCGGTATAGCACAAAATTAGTATACTCACCAATCAGCGAGTACCACTGAAAAAATCAAAGCATATTTTTTGGGGGGAAGGGGGGGGGGGGGGGATTTAGGATTTGGTACTGCCTAAAAAAAACTGGCCAGTGAAAAAAATCCATGTACTGGCCAGTGGCGAGTAAGTAAAAAAGTTAATTTTGACCTATAGTATTTGGTTATACACTACCAAATATTCAATTAGACTGAATATCGAACTATTCAGTCTGTCGAATATTCAGCTTGGACGAATACTTGTACAAATGCAACTTCCTGAATATTGTCAGGCAAATAAGCTATTTCTTGCTTTTTTGCAAGCAAGCTGTTTCTAAATAAAATAGAAAAAACTTTGAGTTGTGATAACAGACATCAAGACACTTCTTTTCCAGGAAAACAGGATCACAATCCAATTATTCAGTCAAAAATACAGTGTTATCTCCCTTCAGGTGAAACTTGTATTTCATTTTTGTTATGTTAACAATAATGAAGATATTGTCAATATACTTTCAACAGAGCTACTTTGATTTCTGTGAGATATGATGTCGAGAAGTGCTGGAAATGGTCATCATTCATATCCAAATTACATTCCTTTGTTCATAATGCAGCTGATAGTACTTATTGTGTCACTTGCCAAAATTCAGTCACTTCCAATGATATCACTAAATTTCATACAAGCAAAATTATCATGATGCAAAATCACACCAAAATAGCTTTATGATTGTTAAAGCTATGAAAAAAAAATTCTGTTTTAGCTCATAGTGACAGACCCTGTATTTTTGATTGAATGTATTTTATTTTTGATGTAATAAGTGGATCAAAGTGTTGTTTCTTGTTCAAAAAATGTTTGTCTTGCAATGTGCTAATTTTGTCCTATATAATACAATATATTCGGCCAAAATCGTTATTCCGTGCATCCCTATTTGTAATAAAGTATAATCACGATTTAACAACCTTCCAAAGTTTTCAGCAAATAGGACGTAAAATCAATTGGTTGTTAAATCAATAGCTTTGCAAGTTCAAAAGTTAAGTGCAGCCAGTAGTGACACTTTGGAAAAGATAGAAGAGAGGCAATTGCCCCCCACTCCTCTCAGGGAATCTGATCTTTCAGAGTCATCACAGGTCAGACTCAAAATTATTTTTCAGGAATTGTACATGGGCTAAAATAATTTATCAGAACTCATTACAACAGAAATATTAGCATTAAATAAGTAAAAAGCACATAAATTTAATATCAATGATATTTGCAGTTTCTTTCCCATTACAACAATTTCAAAATGAGACACATTCGTCAGTACTTCGACTGTTTTTTTTTTTTAAATATAGATGCAAACAACAAAATCTTTTAAAAAAAGTTGCCTCCCCACACACATATCTTCAAATAAAACTTTGTTCCTCTCCCCAAGAAAGTTTTGAAATAACAAATGTACCTTTAATTGTACCCATGATCTGTTGTAAAATTTTTCCAAATCTGTGTTCTCAAGAGCTCAAAAAAAATAAATAAAATTATTGAATTCTTTTGTTTCTCATTCTTTAGGAAAAACATAGGAAATTAATCATGCCATAATTTAATTAGACTTTTTTATTTGAGGTTCATAAAGTCATTCGAAATTAATGTTACTTTATTTTTTATACCTAAAATTATATATTTCCCCTTATTACCTAAACACAATATAATTTCTCTTGCAATAGTGTCTTTTTCTACTACTGAACTAATGTCCTTTTAAGCGACTAGCATACTGCCTTTTCCTTTCTAGAAAGAACATAAAAGTATCCATTATGTATTTCATGAGAAAGAAAATATATTAATCTGTAATGTGTATAAAAGATAACAACAACAACAAAAAAAAAATAAATAAAAAAAAGGGGGGGGGAAATGGACAAAAAGAGAAAGAAATAGAGAAAAACTAAAATAGTATGACAATGCATAAACTAGGGAATATCAATAATAATAATAAATAAATAAAAATATGCAAAACAGGAAAATTATGAACATTTAAGGGGACAGTTTACCTTTTCAAAAATTTTGTTCATTTTTTAAAATATGGTTCAAATGGTGAACTCACAGCATCTCAATGTTCAACCAAAAGTACATTTTGAGGAAAAAGAATAAATTGACTGGATATTTAATTAAAATTTTAAAGTTTATAAAAATTTTAATTTTTTAAAATCATACTATTTTTTTTAATTGATATTTTTTTAAGATTTTCAAATGTGCACAAGACTGCGCATGGATTTTTAGACACATCTAATACAGTTGGACCTCTATTTAACGAAGTCGCTAAATCCCGAAAAAAAGTTCGTTATGTGGAAAATTCGTTAAATAGAGATGAACCTTTTTAAATACTTTAAACTACACAAAACAGATTTTTAATTAATAAACGCTAAACATTATTAAAAAACTTAACTAATCACTTTTTTTTGTAAATCATATTTATTTTTATTATTATTATTACTCATCAAAAAGAAATCTATAAGGACAACAAGAATTAAAAAATATATTGTCCGGAAATACACTGTATTTTCAGTTTTAAGAAAATATTTACATTAAAATTAATGAATTTTAATGACATTATCGCATTTAATATAATAAGTAATTTTAAGCATTGTATTACTACATGCGTCCTTAAATTTAATTACTGAAACTTATTTGCTACAGAACAGCTCTTTTGAGTGTGAAAGGGGGATGAAACATTGCATTTCCTGCATGAAATGCAAAGAATGACAGGGATTTTACTCCTCTCGTTGAGTTAGGCACCTGGTAAAACTAATTCAAGGTTATTGAGCATTATAAAATGTGTAAAAGAGAGAATAAGTTTGAAGTGTCCGGAAATATTTTGAGAAATAGGGAGAAAAAAATATACCAGAAGAAAAAGTTCGTTAAATAGAGAATACACTTCGCTATTTGGAGGTTATTTTACGAAGAAATTCGCAAAATGTTTTTGGCTCCGAGGAAAAGTTTGCAAAATAGAGGTTTGTTAAATAGAGGTCCGACTGTATTACATTTAATATAGTTATTTTACTGACATATATAGTGTAAAATGATGAAATCCAACACATTTTCATATACTTTTATTTATTTATTTTTTAAATAATAAAAAATCTCAAAGCTAGTTCCATGTGCTGATTTATCACATATATAATAACGAACATGTACAAAAAAGTTTAAATCTCTATATCAAATGAAAAAAAAGCCTTAACATTTTTAATACTACATGAAAGTGAAGAAAATATGAACATGGAGAAAAAGCCATTTAAAGTTTTAATTTGTGTGGGTAATTGCGCTGAGTGAGTGAATTAACAAAATTTACAGTACCTCGCGATATAATTACCATATGGGTAACAATGAGGTGTCAAAATTAATATTCGCAATTAAATAGGCTTTCATTTAATATTAAAAAAGAAAGAGATTTTTTGAGCAATTTTAAGATAAACTGTCCCCTTGCCCTTAAGATCTTAATTTTTGTTATACTAAATTTCTAGGTACACCATTTGGCATTCAATAAAATAATATACATACAAATAGTACAATAAAATAATAATAGAAATAAAATTTATTGAATTTAATAGAAATACAGTAGAAGATCTTTATAACGCAATTCTATATAACGCAATTCTCCATATAACGCACAACTTCTCAGATGTAAACAATGATTTTTGCAGTTAAAAAGCACCTGCACTTTCACATTGTAAAATATTGCTACTCTCTAGAGGACTAAATTTGATACATTAGTTCAACTTTATCTTCTAATTTAAGACTTTTTTACTGAAAAAATGCTATTTATTACAATAAACATTTTTGAAAATGTCTAATATAAAGGATGGTTGTGTCAGTTATATTTGGATCATGGTTATAAAGTAAATTTAACAATGTCTGACCTATATTATGCAAAAAATTATAATTTGGATAACTCTTGGTAACAAGGAATGCAGTATAAAGATATTCTAATGTATTTTGATGCGTTTCAGACATATTTGGCCATGTTTACAAGGTGAATTTAATGATGTGATCCATATAACGCAAAATTCTATATAATGCACAACCTTGCATTTTTAGGTTTGCGTTATAAAGATCTTCTACTGTAAGTATGTTTCTATTCTAAAATATTAAATTATTAGATAAATTCTAATGATAAAAAACTAGAAACTAATGGGAGAAAAAAAAAAAAAAAAAAAAAAAAAACTAAGCATCCCAAACTAATTTCAACAAACATAAAATGTATAAACCTGTGTTAGAGAGCGTGCAGTTAACTATAAACACCTCACCTCTCAAACTATCCTCCATTTTTTCTTTAGCTTTAGGAATACTTTAGCTTCTTAAAAATAGAATATAAAGTAATCCTCTGTGAACTTGAGGAATATTTAATGCACCAGTTGGAGTTACATCTCCACTACACATCTTAGTAGAAAAAAGAAATATTATATATATGTAGAAATTTTAACCAAAAAAGGAATACAATTTAAAAATAAAATCATAATACATGCTTCTAAATTTCATTCTTAAAATATTAATGTGAACTAAATAAATTAAAACTAATACAAAACAAATATAAGTAAAAAAACAAAAGAAATTGCTTAATTATTGTAATATTTACAAGACGTTGGTAATCTAATAACCATCTATGTAAATTTATGATAACAGCTAAAACTAAATTATTTAACAGAAAAAATAACACATTATAGCAAAAATATATAATAACTCTAGAATGAATACATACAATAAAACTTGTAAAGACAGAAAGGTGATGGACAGGAAATAAATTGTTTTTTTACATTGATTTTTGTCTTAGTACGTATACTTCCATAGTAATAATATTCCATCCTTTTCACTGGGACATTTTTTTTTTTTTTAATTCTTATTTAATGCTAAATTCTATAAGAAAAAAGTTCCATTTTGACACAGTTTACATGTAGGTTGAATTTAAGAGTTAGCCTGTAAAATAAAATCACTTTTTAAATAAGTTAATATCCAACTTTCATTCTTAGTTTCAACATATATATTTTATAATTATAGTTTACCACCAAAATAATTGATTTTTATAGTTGAAAGCAAAGCTGTCCATGTGAAGGGAGGGACTTCGTAAATGTCAGGAGATATCGGTCATTGACGAGCCCTAGAGAAACTAGTATGTTGTGGCCATCACAAAACTTTCTTCTGTATAAATCACATCAATTAAATCATTTAAATAGTACAAGAAATTACATCAATTTAGCACCAATTCATATCAAAGTATATCTGAATTTGAAGTTGGATGAAAATTCGTGCATTAGTTCTTGAGATAGAGCTATAGCAGAAATTCTGAAAAATGTAGCATAGCAGCGCCACCTGTTGAGCGATTTACACAAAAAATAAACAGCACTAAATGATATCAAGGTATACCTGAATCTGAAGTTTGTTGAAAATCTAAGCGTTAGTTCTTGAGATAAGATATTGTGGAAATCGCAAAAAAATACAGCATAGCAGCGCCACCTGTTGAGCGATTTAAACCAAAAATTAAACAGCACTAATTTATATGTCAATTCATGTCAAGGACTAACTAAATCTGGAGTTTGCTGAAAATCCGTGCAATAGTTCTTGAGATACAGCTCTTGCGGAAATCGTGAAAATGCAGCACAGCAGCGCCACCTGTTGGGCGATTTACACCAAAAATTAAACAGCACTAATTTATATCAGGGACTAACTAAATCTGAAGTTTGATGAAAATCTGCATATTTTTTCTTGAGTTAGAGCTATTGTGATAATCATGAATAATGCAGCATAGCAGCGCCACCTGTTGGGCAATTTTCACAAAAAAGTAATCAGCACCAAACTATATCCTTGACTAACTGAATCAGAAGTTTTATGAAAATCCGTGCAGTAGTTCTTGAGATATAGCTATTGCAAATATCGGGGAAAATGCCGCATAGCAGCGCTACCTGTTGGATGATTTTCACCAAAAACTAATCAGGTCCAGTTTATAACAAGATCTAACTAAATATGAAGTTTTGTGAAATTCCGTGCATTAGTTCTTGAGATAGAGCTCCCACAAAATTTTTGTCACATACAGACTCGCAGACAGACTCACAGACAGACATTTTCTAAAAATCATCAAATCGTGTTCTGGGCATTCTAAAACGTATAAATCCGTCGAAAACCGGAAGTCGAAATTTTTCACAAATCCAATACTTTCTTCTTGTAAAGATAGAAGAAAGTAAAAAGTAAAAATCATTTAATTGTGATTTTCTTTTCCTCCCAAGTTGGAAAATTTTTGCAGAACTGCATGTGGTGTATGATCAGATGTACGGGTTAGATGTATACATCGGGTGAAATTTTTAGGCCTCCCCAAAAATCAATTCAATTAGGCTTAGCCTTAGCCTAACTCTATTTCTACAAAATATGTCGAAATTTCTTCACTAAAATTATTCTATTAATTAAGATACTTTTAAGATTGTTACCAAATCTAAAGACACTACTTTTTGACACTTTCATAAAGTTATTTTCATTTGTAAATTTGTGTAATTTGCAATCCTTTGTATTCGGATACCAATAAATCCAACCAGTATATTTCATTTTCCTATAACAGTAATGAAGCTTTCAAAAAATGCCATAAAATTTGACATTTTGAACTGATGTTCATGGCTGCAAGAAGCATGTCCAAGCCAAGACTAAAAAATTTTACGAGTAGTAGGTATAACCAAATGGAAATGAGCTAAATGATTTTTATGCCTTGTATTATGGCTAAAAATTAATCTTATGATAAAAGAAACAATTAAAAGTTTTTGTTAACAAAATTGTCATCATTTAAGTATATAAAGTAAAATTTACAACCAGTCAAGAATCTCCCAGGACCGAAATCAGTCCTGAGACTGAAGGTCTTGCACTCAGGCTGATGTTTAAGATAGGTTGGGAAATTAGAATTTTCAGAAAATCTTACCAGACAACAAGATGCAACATACTATCAAAAACTGTCATAAAAAAACATATAGGGTAGATGTTCCAGTAATGGACACCCTTTAAGGTTTTTAGTTCATAAAAAAATAACCAATAAAAATTTAGCTTTAATTTTTTTTTTCATAACTCCTCATTGCATGTTTTATAATTTGGATTATTGTTGACACTTAATCAAACCAATCAGGAAGCAGAAAATAGTGTTTCAAAGTTTCGCTGTTTTTTAGTGAAAATCTTAATGAAGATACTAAGAGCTGGCTTCAATTAATAAATTTACATATTCTTTATTTTCTAGCAAAACTTTAATATTTTTGTTTGAGTAGTAATGGAAAACTTTAAATTTTATATACTAATGGTCAGTTACAAAATTTCATTTATTTTTTGAGGTTTTAAGACCTGTTCAGTAATGTATAGTCAATTTTCAGTAATGGACACTCCATGTAGACATTACTAAAAATGCAATTTCAGTAATGTTCATAGTGCATAAAATCTTTTGACTTAACTGAAAACCTAAGTAATCAAATTTTAAATTTTAAATTGTACATACCAGAATGTAATAACACCAAAATTTTTATAAACAGCCCGTGTTTAATTAATTTCATGTGGTTAAAAATGTTTTCAATATTTTAATCTTTTATAACTCTGCCTTGCATATTTTAGAATCTGGCACTCAATAAAACAAATCAGTAAGCAGAGAATATTGTTTAAAAGCAGAGGGAAAAGAGGGGCTCACAGAGCTCAATTTCTTCCCATTTAAATAAAAATATTTAATTTAGCGAAGTTGTTAAAAATCTATTATTTTCTATCTTAAATGTTTGCTTATTCATATCTGACTAAAATTAAAAAGTATTGCAATATTAATTAAACTTATAATAGTAGGATGATACTAGTAAATCTGCAGATCAGTGGTCTCAAACGACAGTTCTGCAGTACTTTTATTTTGAAATTATTTTAAACATTCAACTAGCAGTTATCATTTCTTTCATATTTGTAATATTAATTAACTACAAGTAATATATCATATAGTTTCAGGTGTTTAAATGTTAAAAATACAACATAGTAGGAAATTACGAATCTATGCAGTAATATACCAAAACTTTTTTTATTACCTCTCTAAACTCCCCACTGTCTCAATTTGACAGCTGTAATTCCCTGACATTTAGTATTTTAAATCATCTATCTAAATTAATATCTATCTTAAAATATTGATCTTGTAATAATCACACTAATTAATTTAAACAGAGAATAAATCTTGCAAAATACTTGATTAATTATTGATATCCTAATTGTTAAATTTATTTGAAAATAATTATTTTGTTTCAGTAGCATGGTTTCATTAAATTTTGGTTCTAAATACAGGATTCTTCTCCTAATTTTCATTAAATATGTAAGAAAGTTTTTAAGTATGAACTGTACAAGCTGTAACTTATCAGGGATATGTTTAGGAAAATTTTAGGTCCTTTAAAGGATCTTTTACAAAATAATTTATCGTAAAACAGGACCCTTCACTAAACCTTTTATCCCAAAACAGGACCCTTCACAAAATTATTTGTCTCTTAAACAGACCTTTCACAGAATTTTTTTCACTTTTAAATTGAACTTTTCACAAATTTAGTCATTTAAAAATAAAATCTGGCCTGTAAGTAAGCAGATGAACTCACCAAAGAGTATATTACTTAGCTTTTTATATATGAAGTCAGCAGTGGCGTACCCAAGGGGGGGGCTGATGGGGCTACAGCCCCCCCCCCCCCGAAATTTTCGAAAGTGATATAGAAAGGTGCTGATTTTTCGTCTTTCTTTTATGGAAATTTTTTTAATTTTTTCCATTATACAGCGGACAAGCCATTCTCATTAGTCCCATATTAGTCCACATTGACAACAAAGAAGAGAAAGGGGGGCTGACGGGGTTATAGCCCCCCCCCCCTACTCCTCCTGAAATAGTCAAAAAATTAAATGAAAAAGTGTTTTTTTCTTACTTTTTAAAGATAAATCTGTAATTTTTTCTTCTGCCATACAGCAAAATAGCCATTCTCGTTAACACCATATTAGTCCAGGTTATATTAGTTAGGGGGCTGATGGAATTTCAGCCCCCTCCTCTCGAAATGGTCGAAAATGAAATGAAAAAATAGTGCTGCATTTTTTCTGTCTGTTTAAGATAAATTTGCATTTTTCCCCTATCGTTCAACAGACTATGCGCTCCCTTCACTTTAGTTCCATATTAGTCCATATTGACACCAAAGAAGAGAAAGGGGGTTGATGGGGTTACAGCCCTCCCCCCCACCAGAAATCGCGAAAAATTAAATAAAAAAGTGTTTTTTCTTAACTTTTTAAAGATAAATCTGTAATTTTTTCTTCTGTCATACAGTAAAATAGCCATTCTCGTTAACACCATATTAGTCCACATTGACATCACAGCATACCCTAAGATGGGGAGGGGGCTGATGGAATTACAACCTCCTCCTCTGGAAATAGTCGAAAATGAAATGAAAAAGTAGAGCTGATTTTTTTCTGTCTATTTGAGATAAATTTGCATTTTCTCCCCTATCATTTAACAGACTAGCCGCTCCCTTCGCTGTAGTTCCATATTAGTGTACAGTGACATCACATTATACCCAAAAAGATAGAAGGGGGTTAATGGAGTTACAGCCCTCTTCCAAAAATTCGAACATGAAATGAAAAAGTTCTGACATTTTCTTTTTTGTTTGAGATAAATTTGTATTTTTCCTCTATCATTCAAGAGACTAGCCGCTCTCTTCTCTTTAGTTCCATACTAGTGCACAGCGATACAACATTATACCCAAAGAGGTGAAAGGGCCATATTAGTCCACATTGACATCACAGCTTACCCAAAGATGGGGAGGGGGCTGATGGAATTACAGCCCCCTCCTCCCAAAATAGTCGAAAATGAAATAAAAAAATATTGCTTTTTTTCTTTCTGTTTGAGATAAATTTGTATTTTTTTTCTCCTATCATTCAACAGACTAGCCACTCTCTTCTCTTTAGTTCCATATTAGTGCACAGTGACACCACATTATACCGAAAGAAGTAGAAAGGGGGTGATGTTACAGCCCCTTCCCAAAATAGTCGAAAATGAAATGAAAAAAGGGCTGATATTTTTGTTTTAGTTCGAGATGAATTTGTAATGCACTTGTTTTCTGCAATACAACGAACTACACGTTCTGGCTAGTCTCATATCAACGCACAGTTACACCACAGTATACCCAATGAGGGGAAGGGGCTGATGGGGTTACTTACTCTTCCGAAATAATCAAATATGAAATGAAAAAAAAAATTCCAGTTTTTTTTTCTTTCTTTTGAGATTAATTTTTAATTTTTTTCTGCGACGCAGCTATTCCGGTTAGTCCCACATATTAGTGCACAGTGATGCCCCAGCATACACCAAAGGATTCGTGGGGACGGGGGTTATGACGTTACAGCTCCATTCCACCTCTGAAAAGATCGCAGTGAAATGAAAAAAGGGCTGATATTCCTTCTTTTTCAGATAAATTTGTTTTATTTTCTGGCATGCCACGAATTTGTTTTTCCTGTTAATCCAATATCCTCCTCAGTCCTGCGACCAAATTTACTTGAGACCACAAAATCCATTTTCAAATGACTGAAATCACTGTTTTACTCGATAAATGAAAACATATATACTGAGTTCAAGAGACCTACAAATAAATTCGACAAATCTAAAAGTAGTTTAATTTAAGGATTTTTTTAATTTTTCCCATAGTCGGCGGGCACCAAGATTGTCAATGCGGGGGTATGTTAATGCACAGTAACACTACAGCTAATCTCAAGTCGATTTAGTCTAAATCGGAAATCCGGTGCGGAAGAGTTGACTGTAAAAGTAGCTTATTAACTTCCATTTTTCAGTCGCATCTCCGTGCCACACCGAAATATGGGGGTGCGGAGGTTAGTTAGAAGTCTTTAGTTTAGTCCCTTCAACCTCTTTTACCTGTCAAAACGGTCAGATTAAATGGTAAAAAAAGTTTACTTCTTACTTTTTAGATCAATTCAATTATATATATATTTGTCATGCATCGCACTTGTCTTTCTTGTTAGTCCCATATTAGTGCATAATGACACCTTAGCTAATCCCTTCAGAATTTTGGCTAAGTCGGAAGTCAGGCACACTATATATGTGCGGAAGAGCTGACTGTGAATGATATTCATTAACTTTTGTTTTTAACACTCGATTACTTCCTCGTATCTGTAAGATACACAGTGACTTCTTGTTTGACTGCAAAGACATCTTTGGAGTTCGGTAATGTCCCCTCCCCTCACTTATCTTCCTATTCTGTCTTAATTTTGCAGCCAGTATTTTTCATCTGGAACGGTTTAAAGTCCTTCTTATTACTTGTGCAATGCATGCACAAATAATAAACAAAGTCTTTATTATATATATGTGTATGAAAATATTTTGTGTATACAAAAAATATTTTGTGTTTGTTACAATATTAATTTATTGTTAAACAAGAACCGTAGACAGAATTTAGTTTCGGGGATTGGAAGAACAATTTTATAGATTTTAAGTTATAATGACTTTCTTTTAAATGAAAGTATATAAAAAAAAAACAGTAACACTTTTCAACAGATTTCGACGTGGGACGGTCTCAGGATCGGACCCGTGCCCTCCCACCTTCCCCCCAGATTTGAGTATGAGTTTTAAAAAAAAATCTGAAATTCTCAGCAAATTTTCTGAAAGGTTACAGCAGAGGGGGAAATGAGAGGTAATCCCTTCCTGCTGCTAATTATTTTTGTTGTAGTTTGGGTTAACTCTGTTTATATTCAGGTCAATTTCAGGCTGAGTGGGTTCGGGTTAACCAGATTTCTAAAAAGTTCAGCATATTATTTCAGTTTAAAAACTATACATATAATAATAAACACAGATATTTGTATGTGTTTTTAACGCGATCCTTTGATGAAATACAGGTTTTTATCACGACGCTTTGACGAAATTTGCATTTTCCCCGAACTTTTGACAAAATTAGCTTTTTTCCGCGACCCTTTGACGAAATTCGCGTTTTTTTTCGTGATCCTTTGTCAAAATTTGCGTTTTTTCCGCGAGTTTTTGATGAAATTCGAGTTTTTTTCGGGAACTTTTGCTGAAATTCGTGTTTTTTACGAAACCCTTCGTCGAAATTTGCGTTTTTTTTTCGCAGCTTTTTTGACGAAATTCGCTTTTTTCTCTTCTTTTTGATGAATTTCGCAGCTCTTTGACGAAATTCGCGTTTTTTTATGGAAATGGTCGTGTTTTTTTGTTTTTTCGCTGCTGTTTGACGAAATTCGCTTCTTTCCGCAGTCTTTTGCCGAAAGTCACGTTTCTCTGTGGCCCTTCTTTGTGACCATGCTTTTTTTTTTGCGATCCTTTAACGAAATTCGCGTTTTTTCCGCTTCCCTTTGACGGAATGCATACTTTTTTTAGCAATCCTTTGCCAAAATTTGCGTTTTTTCTGCAGCCCTTTGAGGAAATTTGCGTTTTTTCTGCGGCCCTTTGAGGAAATTTGCGTTTTTTTCTGAGGTCATTTGCCGAAATTCACGTTTTTTTTTACGCAATCCTTCGTCGAAATTCACGTTTTTCGGCGGCCTTTTGATGAATTTCGCTTTTTTTCTGCGGCCTTTTGAAGAAATTCGCGTTTTTTCCAGATCCTTTGTCGAAATTAGCTTTTTTTCGCAGGGTTTTGACGAAATTAGTGGTTTTTCCGCAGCCTTTTGACGAAATTCACGTTTTTCTGTGGCCCTTCTTTGTGACCCTGCTTTTTCTTTTTTTTTTTTGCGTTCCTTTAACGAAATTCGCGTTGTTTCAGCTTCCATTTGAGGAAATGCGTTTTTTAGCGATCCTTTGTCGAAATTCGCGTTTTTTTCTGTGGTCATTTGCCGAAATTCGTGTTTTTTAATGCAATCCTTCGTCGAAATTTGCGTTTTTTCCGCGGCTCTTTGACGAAATTTGCGTTTTTTTTTTTGTCTTTTTTGATGAAATTTGCGTTTTTCTGCGGCCTTTTGACGAAATTCACATTTTTCTGTGTCCCTTTGACGAAATTCGTGTTTTTTCAGCTTCCCTTTGATGGAATGCGTGTTTTTTTAGCGATGCTTTGTCGAAAGGTCTGTGGTCCTTTGACGAAATTCACGTTTTTTTCTGTGGTCATTTGACAAAATTCGCGTTTTTGCGCAATCCTTCCTCGAAATTTGCGTTTTTTCGTGGCTTTTTGTCGAAATTCGCGCTTTTTCTCGTCTTTTTGATGAAATTTGCATTTTTCTGTGGCCTTTTGACGAAATTCATGTTTTTCCGTGTCCCTTTGACGAAATTCGCGTTTTTGCGATCCGTTACGAAATTAGCTTCTTTTTCGCAGCCCTTTAACGGAATGCGTGTTTTTAGCGATCTTTTTTTCGAAATTCGCGTTTTTTCCGCGACCTTTTGATGAAATTCGCGTTTTTTCTGCGCTCTTCTGTCGAAATTCGGGTTTTTTCTGTGCTCATTTTGACGAAATTAGCGTTTCCTCTAGAATAATTTGATAAAATTCACGTTTTCTCCGCTATCATTTGACGAAATTTGACTTTTTTTTCGCGATCCTTTGACAAACTTCGCATTTTATCTGCGGCCGTATGACATAATTCCGGTTTTTTCCTTGATCCTTTAAAGAAATTGGAGATTTTTTTTTGCGAACGATTGACGAAATTGATTTTTTTTTGTGAACGATTGACGAAATTGATTTTTTTCGGCAACCATTTGTCAAAAATCGCGATAATTTTTTAAGTCCAAATTTTCGGACTGATGACCGAATTTTTCAAATTTTCGGAACAAAGTCACCCTTGCACCCCCCTCCCCCTCTGGCTACAGCCTTACTGACAAAAATCATTTCTGTTTATAACACAATGCAACGTGTTTCGTAAGATTTAGAACATTATGAAAATTTAAGTCAGCCGCCCCCCCCCCCGAAATAAAATCCTGGGTACGCCACTGGAAGTCAGGGTTCGTTGATATATATCAATGGATATATATCTTGATATATACCATGATATAGGGTAGATGTGCCAGTAATGGACACCCTTCCAGTAATGGACACCCCTTGATGTTTTTGGTTCATAAAAAAATAACTAATAAATATTTAGCTTTAATTATTTTTTTTATAATTCCTCCTTGTATGTTTTATAAAATTATGTTATTGTTGACACTTTTATTTAAACCAATCAGGAAGCAGAAAATAATGTTTCAAAGTTTTGCTGTTTTTCTGTGAAAATCTTAATGAAGAGGTTAAGAGCTGGCTTCGTTTAATTAATTTATATATTATTTATTTTCTTGCAAAATTTGAATGTTTTTGTTTGAGTAGCAATAGAAAACTTTGAATTTTATATACTAATGGCTATTTACAAAATTTCATTTCTTTTTAAGGTTTTAAGAGGGGGTGTCCATTACTGGGATGGTTAATTAGTCATTTTCCAGTAATGGACACCCCATGTAGACATTGCTAAAAATGCAATTTTAGTAATGTTTATAGTGCATAAAATACTTTGGCTTAACTGCAAACTTAAATAATCAAATTTAATTTTTAAATTATACTTAGACTTACCAAAATGTAATAACACCAAAGCTTTTATAAATAGCTGCTTTTAAGTTATTTTATGGGATTAATAAAATTTCGATATTTTATTTTATTTATTATTATTTTTTTTTTTTTTTTTATGTAGTACATATATATACCTCACATATTTTATAATCTGGCAATCAAACCAGCCGGGAAGCAGAAAATACTGTTTAAGAGCACAGTCAAAGAGGGGCTTAATCCCTCTCCGTTTAAATAAAAGCAATGTTACAGAAGCTATTAAAAATCCATTTTCTGTCTTAAATGTTTCCTTATTAAAAAAAAAATAAATAAATGTAATACTACTATTAATGGAAGTTATAGGTAATATTCATGAAACTAGTAAATCTGCAGATCAGGGGCCTCAAACATCAGTTCTACAGTTTTATTTTGAAATTATTTTATTTAGTATTTAAAATATTCAACTCACAATATCATTTCTTTCATATTTGTAATATTAATTATAAATGATATATCAAGTAATCTCTGGAAGATTGTTAAAAATAGTGACACAAAACTAAACATTAATATTCCAAAACTTTTTTTTATTTTTTTTATTACCTTTTAAATCCACCACTGTTTCAATAATTTGATAGCTGTAATTGTCTGATATTTAGTATTTTAAACTATCCATCTAAAATAATTAAAACATCGATCTTCTGATAATTACAATAATTGATGAAAACAGAATGATTATCACAAATATTTTATTAATTACTGGTATCCAAATTGTTAAATTTATTTAAAAATAACTATTTTGTTTCATTAGTATGTATTCATTAAATTCTGGTTCTAAATACAGTCATAAAAACAATTATATTTATTACTTTTTATGGGGTGTCCATTACTGGAACAGAGGGTGTCCACTACTGGGCCAGAGGGTGTCCATTACTGGGCTTTTGGGTGTTTTGATATATTTCTGTTATTTAAAATTAAATTTCTATTCATATGGGGAAACGAGGCTATAAGAATGGTTAAATATTGTTGATAGATTAATATAATATTGAAAAAAACTGGAATATAATAATTATAACTATTAATAAAAAAATAATTTTTTAAGAAATTCCTTAAGGGTGTCCATTACTGGCACATCTACCCTATATCCGATATTTATTTTCAAAACATCAAGATTTTTGATATTTTCGATATTTTCATTTTCATACATTTGATATTTATTTTTTAAATGCTGTATTTTTTTATATTTTCATATAGGGTAGATGTGCCAGTAATGGACACCCTTAAGGAATTTCTTTAAAAATTATTTTTTTATTAATAGTTATAATTATTATATTTCAGTTTTTTCAATATTATATTAATCTATCAACAATATTTAACCATTCTTATAGCCTCATTTCCCCATATGAATAGAAATTTAATTTTAAATAACAGAAATACATCAAAACACCCAAAAGCCCAGTAATGGACACCCTCTGGCCCAGTAGTGGACACCCTCTGTTCCAGTAATGGACACCCCATAAAAAGTAATAAATATAATTGTTTTTATGACTGTATTTAGAACCAGAATTTAATGAATACATACTAATGAAACAAAATAGTTATTTTTAAATAAATTTAATAATTAGGATACCAGTAATTAATAAAATATTTGTGATAATCATTTACTGTTTGCACCAATTAGTGTAATTATAAGAAGATCTATGTTTTAATTATTTTAGATGGATAGTTTAAAATACTAAATATCAGACAATTATAGCTATCAAATTATTGAAACAGTGGTGGATTTAAAAGGTAATAAAAAAAATAAAAAAAGTTTTGGAATATTAATGTTTAGTTTTGTGTCATTATTTTTAACAATCTTCCAGAGATTACTTGATATATCATTTATAATTAATATTACAAATATGAAAGAAATGATATTGTGAGTTGAATATTTTAAATACTAAATAAAATAATTTCAAAATAAAACTGTAGAACTGATGTTTGAGGCCCCTGATCTACAGATTTACTAGTTTCATGAATATTACCTATATAACTTCCATTAATAGTAGTATTACATTTATTTATTTATTTTTTTAATAAGGAAACATTTAAGACAGAAAATGGATTTTTAATAGCTTCTGTAACATTGCTTTTATTTAAACGGAGAGGGATTAAGCCCCTCTTTGACTGTGCTCTTAAACAGTATTTTCTGCTTCCCGACTGGTTTGATTGCCAGATTATAAAATATGTGAGGTATATATATGTACTACATAAAAAAAAAATAATAATAATAATAAATAAAATAAAATATCGAAATTTTATTAATCACATAAAATAACTTAAAAGCAGCTATTTATAAAAGTTTTGATGTTATTACATTTTGGTAAGTACGTATAATTTAAAAATTAAATTGATTATTTAGGTTTGCAGTTAAGCCAAAGTATTTTATGCACTATAACTATAAACATTACTAAAATTGCATTTTTAGCAATGTCTACATGGGGTGTCCATTACTGGAAAATGACTAATTAACCATCCGAGTAATGGACACCCCCTCTTAAAACCTTAGAAAGAAATGAAATTTTGTAAATAGCCATTAGTATATAAAATTCAAAGTTTTCTATTGCTACTCTAACAAAAGCATTCAAATTTTGCAAGAAAATAAATAATATATAAATTAATTAAATGAAGCCAGCTCTTAACCTCTTCATTAAGATTTTCAGAGAAAAACAGCAAAACTTTGAAACATTATTTTCTGCTTCCTGATTGGTTTGATTAAAAGTGTCAACAATAACATAGTTTTATAAAACATGCAAGGGGGAATTATAAAAAAAATAATTGAAGCTAAATATTTATTAGTTATTTTTTTTATAAACCAAAAACATCAAGGGGTGTCCATTACTGGCACATCTACCCTATCTGATATTTATTTTCAAAATATTTTCAGTCAAAAGAAGTGCAAATGAATTCTTCAACTGTTATTAAAAATTAGCCCATCTGTAAATAAATAACTAAAAAGAATAGCTCCCAAAATATTCCTTACACTCCAAAAACTAGTTTTGGACTGTACCTGCAGCTTTCCCATTACCATCATAAGAAATCTGTCTTTGAACAATACCTCCCTACCCTTTCTCAATTCTTTATGTAGACTGCACCTTCTAGAATGAGATAAAGGGGTTAATTGGTGATTGGATTTTAGCAAAAAAATCTCATATAAGCTTTATGTTTGAAACTGAATATTTAAATGTTGAACCAAAAATTTGGTGGGATATTAAATTAGAACAGCCCATGAAAGATAATTTAACTTATCAGTTGTTTACAGATTATCCTTCAATAGATGCATTAGAATCTTCTAATTTTGATTTACTTCAGTCTAAATTGTGCAGTAGGCTAGGGAATGAAAAACCAGACAAACTTACATTCATGTTCAAATTCTTCAACAGAAAAATTTTGTATTTTAGAATTTGTTGTGTAATTTTATTTATTTTTTAAACTGAATCCTGCATTTTGTGTTTTGATGAGTGAAAAAGCAACTTTTGCAGAAGATTGTTTTTTCAATTATTTGATCATAAATTTTATAAGAAAAATATAAAAAAAGACATTTAAAATATTGTTTTATTATGTTTTCATGTTAAATGTAATACGTTTTAGATTCTAATTTATATTAAGTCTAGAAATCTTTATAATCAGCAGTAAGCTGACAATTGTGAAAATATCGGATATATATCGAAAATGTCGGATATATATCAAAATATCGGATATTTTCGAAAATATCACGATATTTACAAACCCTGTGAAGGATAGGACATGAAGACATTGATAATTTAAAATTCACAAAATTATATTAATACATGGAAATTATTCCAGAGAGAAACATTCGCCTTGCATACAATATTTCAAATGAAAATCAAATTTCAAATTTCAAAGTAATTGCTTAAAAGGCGCAAAGGCCAACATAGTGAAAAAGATTCCAAGCCGGGACTCGAACCCGGGCCATCAGTATAGCGCACTGACGTTCTACCGACTAGACCACTTGGAACGATACCTAGCTCGGAAAATTTCTCACTATTATATGTTGGCAAGGCTACAAACGCAGCACAAGATGGAATATTTATCGTGAGTCACCGACCTGGGACAAACACGAAACATAATTAAATCCAGCATCGATAGAAATTATATTAATACATGGAAATTATTCCAGAGAGAAACATTCGCCTTGCATACAATATTTCAAATGAAAATCAAATTTCAAATTTCAAAGTAATTGCTTAAAAGGCGCAAATGTTAGCCTTGCCAACATATAACAGTGAGAAATTTTCCGAGCTAGGTATCGTTCCAAGTGGTTTAGTCGGTAGAACGTCAGTGCGCTATACTGATGGCCCGAGTTCGAGTCCCGGCTTGGAATCTTTTTCACTATGTTGGCCTTTGCGCCTTTTAAGCAATTACTTTGAAATTTGAAATTTGATTTTCATTTGAAATATTGTATGCAAGGCGAATGTTTCTCTCTGGAATAATTTCCATGTATTAATATAATTTCTATCGATGCTGGATTTAATTATGTTTCGTGTTTGTCCCAGGTCGGTGACTCAGGATAAATATTCCATCTTGTGCTGCGTTTGTAGCCTTGCCAACATATAATAGTGAGAAATTTTCCGAGCTAGGTATCGTTCCAAGTGGTCTAGTCGGTAGAACGTCAGTGCGCTATACTGATGGCCCGGGTTCGAGTCCCGGCTTGGAATCTTTTTCACTATGTTGGCCTTTGCGCCTTTTAAGCAATTACTTTGAAATTTGATTTTCATTTGAAATATCACAAAATTCTGATTAGAATTTTCACAAAAAATAAGAAAAACTTCACACAAAAACAGGACCCTGTGAGAAAAGTCTGGACAGACCCCTGCTTATTCTAAGTGTAAAATATAAAGTTTGATTTAACTAGGAGACATGTTTAAATCACAGGAATTTGGAGAAAAAATTTAACTATAATTCATAAAAATTCAAAATTAATATTACTTTATTTATTAAATATTTTTCTTCTTATTTTTATCATAAAAGCATGTAAGCCAAAAGTAAAAAGTTACAAATGATTACTCAATCACGTTGTATTTTAATTGTATTTTATTTATAATTCATAAAAATATTACTTTATTAAAATACTAAAATTTACATAATTTTTTTTTCTGCTTTTTAATATTACAAAACACAATTATATATTTTGAAAATATGTTTTTTTCTGCTTCATAGTGCCCTTCTTTAGTTACTAGAACCCTGCCCCTTTTTCTTTCTAGAATGAATACTAAGATGCATTATACCAACATAATTTGGATAATGATAAATCAAATTTGCCGAAATTATAAAGTTTTTGGAAGATTATTTCAAATAACTCTCATTCAAATAAATACTCATTAAAATACACAAAATATGAGAAAAAATGCAAAATATGCAGACTGTTAACATTGAACCTCAAGCACAAATATGCTAAGAAATAATCAAGAGTAAAAATATACAGTTTGGTATATTTTTCATCTTAGAGATTTTTCATTTTATGAAATTTCAAAAATACCCATATCTTTCCCTCATAAGAGCACAAAAAATCCATATATATTTATGTATTAACTTATTACCCAGAAAGGCCCTAATTCTTTTTTTTCTGCTGTTGATGCAAGTTTTATCCAATAAAGACTCTCCGGTATTAAATTTTAAGAAATTTGTTCATACCTTGAGGTTAGATTATACTTTCGACATCTTACTTTAAATAAAATTCATCGTTAAATAATTTAAAAAAAAGTAAAGAACAAACATATACCAGTCATTCAAGATACTAATTCATACATTTAATTTAAAATAAGAATACTCTATTCAAAAATGTTTATTATAATATGCTGCTTACGGGACTTAATGTTTTGTGTCATCGTATTTAATCGTATTCCAATCGTTCTAATGATAACCTGTAGAGGAAAAATGAAGCCATACAATCACTGTATTATCATCAAAAAAATTATATTAGTCTATCATGAAAGAAAGCAACTTTATTAAAGTAAAATTGTATACTAAAAACATAAACACTATCATAAACCGAATTTTCACTTTTCACAAATCGCATACCGTGAAGTTAACCGTCAACAAAGGAAAAGTTGTGAAATTCGCACATAAGCCTGCATTAAATATATAAATAGAGGGCGCTGAAACAAACAAGCTTATCTTTTCGGCCATAATTTTTACAAATAAGTTGGCAACACTATGTTTAATTTACCAAAATAATCGGTATCGGTATTCGGTCCCGGTGGTTTCAGTTTCGAAATATTAGTTCAGAACTTTCATATAATTCCGTCTGCTAGCAAGTTTGAGTAGCCTTTTTTATTTTGTGCCGTAGATAATGTTATGTATTTTAAGTTGTAAAAGTAAAAGAGGACCTAAATTGTTAGTTTTACAACTATATGATCAAATCTTACTTTTACATATGATATTAAGTCCTGTGATTGGTATAAAATAAAATTTTAAAATCTGAAGCAATTTATTGTGAGTTTTCTTTGTCAAAATATCTCTATATTTATCATTTGTGATGAAATTATTATTTTTTTTTCAGAATATTTTTTTATGGTGCTACTACCCTTTGAATTCACTTTTTTAAGAAAACATTTGGTAATGCTTTATGATAATAATGTACTACCTGGGTATTTATCATTTTTATGCATAAATGTATAAGTTATTGTTGTATTTTTATATTTAAATATTTAGAAAATAGCATTGTGCATATTTTGACTTTTTAAATATTGTAAATTTACAACCTTGAACGTTTGAAAGCTAATAAAACTTTACTTTTTTTTTTTTTAAATTAATAAACTTTATATGTTATTTTTATATAATTAAAATTAGTTGGATTAGTTCCAATTGCAGATAACTATTGGTGCATGCTATAGGTATCACAATTTAGTTAAAATATTTCTGTAATATTTAGTGAAATTAGTAAAAATTAATATGTGGTAGTACTACTACTATTATGCTACTATACTACTAGTACTATATTGTGCTGGCTTAGATGCTGTATATTCCCGCAGCCACCATCTTGGATGTTTTGAGATTTCTTGGCGATATTTTGAGATTGCTATGTGGCTAAGTTTGTTGAATCCAGTGATGTTAACTGCCGCTTTAATGAGTTTCGTGCATTTTTCAGATTGCTGCACAAGTAGTTTGCTGAATCCAGTGATGTTTTTTTTTTCGGTTTATGAATGCGTAGCGTTCATACTTGCATTTACTAATTGCTGCTTTAAGGAGTTTTGTGCGTTTTTCAGATTTATATTCTATTATTTTTATTTTATGCACATAAATTGCTACTTGGCGACATTTACTACTTGGCGGAAAAGGGCCAAGAAAAAATCCAAGATGGCGGCTGTGGGAATATATGTCACCTGTTCCAAATTGAGGAAGATTGTGAATTTTTTCCATTCTACGCAAAATAACAAAAAATCTAATTTAAAATATCTAAAATCTGAGCCTCAGGTACTCTTGGATCTGTCTTTGTCTATCTGGAACCAAATTTTTAGACCATTACATGTAATAGATTCCCCTAGCAATCGCCAACAAACAGATTTACACAAAAAAAAGCTTTCTTTCATTAATTTAGATAACTTAAATGGGAAATCAGATGTGTCTGAAACTCTTAGATCACGGGGATATACCAAAAAATTGTGGGACTCCTATCCGGCCAATTTAGTAATCTGGCACTGATTACAATGAACAATCTTGTATTTCAAAACCTATAGTTTAAAATAAAATTAGTTTTTTTTTTTCTTTATTAGATAAAACTATGCAGATCTTTGTAAAAACATTGACTGGCAAAACCATTACCTTAGAGGTTGAATTGAATGACAGTATTGAGAATGTGAAAGTCAAAATTCAGGATAAAGAGGGCATCCCTCCTGATCAACAACGTCTTATTTTTGCTGGCAAACAACTCGAAGATGACAGGACTTTATCAGATTACAATATTCAGAAAGAATCAACTCTTCATCTTGTTTTAAGATTACGAGGTGGAATTCAAATATATGTGAAGACTTTGGATGGCAAGATTATTACATTAGATGTTGAGCCTAAAGGTACCATTGAAAGTGTGAAGCTTGTCTTTTCTGATAGAGAGCTTAAAGATGGGTGTACCTTAACGGATTATAACATCCAAGTAAAAGAGTCAGCATATAATCTTATGTTGAAGTTGCATAGAGGCATGCAAATCTTCATAAAAACTCTTATTGGTGAGCTTTTATTTATTTTTTTTATGTACAGAAACTTTTATTATTGTTTGTGTTTAATGTGTGTGTTTTATTGTTAAATCATTTTTTTTACTGTTCCAAGTGATCTAATAATTTTTTTTTTAATCTGTTACATAAAATATCTGTTGCATGTTTTTTTTTTGTTTTTTTTCTTATACAGTAAGAAGATCCGGTATGTGTTAGTTATCCCGTCGACCAATTTCGCCAAATTATACAAATTGATATAATTTTTATTTTAAATAATGAAAGAACAAATAAATTAGTATAACATTAATTAAAATACTAATAAAACATCGAAATAAAAATCACTTGATGACGTAAACTCGTGTTGTCAAGTGAATGTGACATTTACGATCAACCATTATTGGCATTTAATCTTACAATTTGACGACAGTAATTTCGTCAACGGGATAACTAACAAGTACCAAAGATCCTTATAACACAATTCTATATAATGCAATTCTCCATATAATGCACAACTTCTCAGATGTAAACAATGAATTTTGAAGTTAAGGGCACAGATGTCATATATGCCCCATATTGGCAGGATTTTTTTCTGACGCCAATTTGGTGAAAACATCAACAGCATAAACAACAACATCCGGGTTACAATATCAAGCAAAATAACGACACTTTGGCGGCAGTTAAATAGCCGTTGTGCATATAACATTGGCACCAGAAAAAAATCGCGCCAATATGGCAACTTGGCGCATATGACATCTGTGCCAAGTTAAGAAGCAAATGGATTCCCACATTGTAAAAAATTGCTATTCTATAAAGCCTAGAGAACTAAATTTGATACACTAGTTCAATTTTACCTCCTTAATTCAGAGCTTTTTAATGAAAAAAAATTGTTATTATTGCTATACAAATTTTTAAAAAAGAGTAATATAATAAATGATTTTGCCCAGGCATATTTGGACAATGTTTATAAATTTAACAATGCATCGAGTGATCTATATTATGCAAAAATGTATCATCTGCATAACTCTTAGTAACAAGGAATACTATATAAAGATAACTATATTTTGACACGTTTCAGACATATTTCAACATGTTTACAAGGCATATTTAATGATGTGTGAAATGTGTTCTTCACAAAATTCTATATAACAGGCAATCTCACATTTTTAGGTTTGTGTTATAAAGATCTACTGTATTTTTATTTACCAAAGATTTTAAAATACCCTTGTAATATTATTTAAATTTTTTGTGTATAATTTGGACATTTATTCGAGTTGAACTCTGTTATTTGCTATCTTAAATTGGCTACTGTTACCTAATTAATAGCAGTACATGTCTTTAGATTTTTTAAAAATCAAACTTGCTTCATTCTTCTAGATAAAACTATCACCCTTGATGTTGAAGCTACCGACACTGTTGAAAATTTGAAAGCTAGAATTAAAGATAAGGAAAATATTCCCCCTGACCAGCAGAGATTGGTGTTTCAAGGAAAGCAGTTAGAAGAGGGTAAAATTTTATCAGATTATAACATACAGAATGGCTCTACATTACAACTTTTCTTGCGGTTAAGAGGAGGCTTGCAAATTTTTGTAAAACAATGACAGGTAGGGATCATATTCACATGTCCTAACCATCCCCCTTCCCGTTTCCTGTCTTAAAAATTTCCCTTTGGTTCTTAATGTTTTTTTTTTTTTTATTATTTGCTTTGTGACTCTCTTAGCATATGTTTTGAATGTCTATTTCTGGAATTATATAAGAAAGAATCACTTAATATTAAAATAAAATGCATATGCTAAAAGTCATTACAGTAAACATAAAGGTTTAAAAACCTTATAATAAACAAACTGGCTAGTTTCATACACACAAAATAATGACTATGTTCTCAAGATCTGTAATGATAAATAAACTAATTTTACATAAAATTTGAAATATGTACTTGATTAACATATATCACGAAAGCAGGTGCTTTAACAAAATTTATCTTCCATAAACTTGTTTTATTCTAACTTATTTTTAAACTTATTCAGGATCTCGTGATAAATTGTAGGTAACATAAAGAGGCATATTGTTCTGCTTATAGATTTTTATTGACTCTCGAATTGTAGATGGGGAATAAAATTTTGATAATTTTACTAATTTTAAAATTAAGGAGAGGATTTGTCTTTAGAAGGCCAAAGAGAGTTTTTTAGCATTATTTTTCTGGAATAGGAATAAAGATTTTAGCGATGGGTTTTCTGAATGTTATTTATTATCATTTGAAGAACGTTTCAAAAATTTTTAAATAAAGAATTTACAATGCGGCTCGAGTTGTGTGGGTGGATGTCCTAGCATGTATGCCATGCACTTCCAATTGGGTTGGATCTGATAGATCCGTAAAGTCATCTGCAACCAATTTTCGTTAAGGATTAGGAAAGTAGATAATATTGTCTGGAGCTTTAAGCACTTTAAGGTCAAAAAGTTGATAATCAACAAAGTGGCAGCCATCTGAAAAATGATCTATTTCTGACCCCTTTTATCATACTTTGGCATGCTTCTAAAAATAATAATTTTTTTTTTTATAAAAATGGGTGAAACTGGTCCAAGCTCTAATAAATTATATTACCTTTAATCTTTAAAAAAAAATAGCAAAATTGGTTTAATAATTTTTGCATTCTGATCCTGCCCAGTTTGAAAAAAGTCATTTTGCGTAAAATGCATTTATATTATATCTCTAAAATAGTATAAGAACTTCAAATTGGGCCAAATCGTTTTACAGGGATAATCTACAGACTATAGGGAATAGAAAAATATGTTTTTTAAAAAATCTATTTTTTCAAATGAAAAAAAGCAAATCTCCTCTGAATCTGTAAAGGTTTCATGTTGTGGAATGTGACAAAAGTTATAGTTTTCTTGCCTTATCTGATATCTGCTATATGTTCTTTAATCCATGTTTTAAACTTTCTAATGATCATCCCTATATAATATTGCAATGTTCCATCACCTTTGGTGAATGATATTTCATATACACCCAATAGTTGATCAGGTTATGTTTTTTTGATTTTACGAAGGACTAATAAGACTGATATTGAATTTGTTTTACATTTGATTTTTTTTCTAGCTTCAATCCTAGGTTATTTGAAAGATTGAAATATGAACTTAACAAAAATCCTCCCTAAATTTAAAAACTGTAGGAAGATAGATCCAATAGAAGCTGGTGAACTATTGGTGCATAATGAAATACCCTTCACCAAAACCAATGGAACATTGCAATGACGAATAGATTTTAAAATGAGGATAAAAGAATCAGGCCAAAAAAATTTTTTTGAGGCGGGACAGACCTTCCCCCCCCCCCCCCCCCCAAAAAAAAAAAAAAAAAAAATCTCGAATGCTGTTATACTTGGCAAATTTACAAACTTAGTTGGTAAATTTGTTTATAACTTCAATAAAAACTATAATACATTATCTATCTCTGATAGATTTGCCAAAAATTACAAATATAATTGGAAATATAATTAAACTTTTTACAAATAAGAATTATTTTATTTTCTAATTGTGGTAACTTAGTAAAATTATAAATCTAGTTGGCAAATACTAAAATTTGACTTGGAAAATTTAGGTTGTCTCCCCCACCAATAAAAAGTCTTTGCGATGGCGATGGCCCTGAAAAGAATATATATAGCAGATATCAAATACAACAAGAAAACTGAAGCTTTAGTCAGACTGTACAACATGGAGCCTTTATAGATATTTAAAATAGTAAAATAATTTATCCATCAGATTTTATTACCATTAATAGAAATCTATATACGAAATGAATCAGCCTCATTTGAGATACCTAGAATTTGGCAGAAGTTTAAAAATAAGATATAAAATAAATCACATTTATGGAAGATCATTTTTGTTAAAACACCTGATTTCATGATACCTGATATCTTGGGATATTTGTTTACCACCCAGCCCAGAAGCAGAATTTTCTGCATCAGTCTGCAGCAAACTAAAATTTATCTGTGTCTTAACAATACTAGGCTAAGCTTATACTATCATAAGAAGCAACAGAAACCCATAAAATAAGCAAAATTTGCATTTATAAAGAAAATATAACGAGGTACAACAAGTACCATAAATCTAAAAGACTTAAAGTATATTTCAGCTATTTTTTAAGCCCAGCATTTCTTTTTAAGCTGGTGGATTAATCTGCAAGCTTTAAAATAATCTGCTGCACTGTTTCTGCAACAGGGCCACCCAGTACATATTTCAAATCTTATACAAAAATAGTTTATCATTATAAACCTTGAGAAAGTATCATTGTTATTTTGTGTGTACGAATATAGTCAGTTCGTTTATTAAGAGAGACTTTATATTTACTGTAATTACTTTTAGCATGTGTGTATCTGTATATGAATGTGAATGTATATGATGTATTTTATTTTAATGGTCATTTGTGTTTAATTTTGTCTATCTCTGTAAATTAGTTACTATTAAATAATTGAAATTAGTATAAAATTTGATTTTTTAATCAATGGATCCTTGGATAAATCATAAGAAATATATGCATTTAATACCCTGCTTTAAGTTTCTTAAACATTATTATTCCAATGTTAGCATTGTATAGTTTATTGACTCTGTGACATCCATCACATATTCTGTGATGTCATGAATGTACATGATGCAGCCAATAGATGATCTCGCTACAAACATATGTAATAATAGTAAAACAGGAAAGTTTTACTCAAAAGTATCTATATGAAAATTGTATAAAATTATAAAAATAAACATTTAATGAATTTTTAAACTTTATGAGCATTAAACCTTTGTTAGTTATATTGCTTGATAAACAAATAAATATTTATACAAAAAATTGTGTTTCAGATTAAAATTTTAATTAGAAGATAATCAACTGAAATATTCAAAATAAAATTTGTATCACATCTTATTAAGTAATAATTCTTTTAATACTTAATTTTACAATTTATTCTCTAGAACAAACATATCAAACTCAAAGGCTGACAGGAGACAAAAACACCAAATTCATGTTGACTTGAAAAAAAAGAAAAACTGTCATTCTTTACAAAGATGGTTTATTTCAAAAAGTCCTGTACAAATAATAATAATAATAATAATAACAATAATAAAACTAACATTTTCTTCATAGACTTAACATCTCTTCTCGTTCTGTGCCATAAGTTTGTTCTTTCCCAGTCGTTACTTTTTAAAACTGATGGAAGGTGAATGTAGATAATTCTAGATTTGGATGAAGACATGCTTCCTTTCATAGGCGTAGAGTTGTATGGGCCCATGGGGCTCGGGCCCCTCCAATAATTTTTTTAGATGGGCTGTATTTTTTACACTAACTGACATAGAAAAGAAATATAAAATTTTGAATTTCAAATAATTTACAAAAAAAAAAATTAGCGTATAATGTTTTCGATGGATGATTTTTCTTTCTCTAAATTTGCTGTTTAACGGAACCTGTCTATAACGAAGTCCTTAAATTTTTACCTGCTAAAGTAGACAAAAACCTGTATAAAACAGAAAATTCCACTGGATATTTGTAATTTCGTCTTAGCGGTTTTTATTGCTTTGTATTCATGATTCAGTAAATTAATTCAGAGGGAAGGGGGGGGGGGAGCAGAACACCCTCCCTTAGCTAAGCCACTGGCTGAGCCCCTCCAATAATTTTGAAAACTCTACGCCTATGCTTGGAATATATAAAAAATTGCCCTTACTGATAAGTACTTCCAGACACAGATATACTTTCACATGTAATTTTTTGAGTATTTACAAACCTGGCTTGTAGATATTTGTAACATTCAAGAGTCCAACAGCATTGCATTGGATATCAGTTACTTTTATATGAATATCATTTCATGCCAATTCTATATTTGTTAAAAAAAATTAAAGAAATCCTATCTGCTAAAAATTTTCTAAGGCTTAAAATATTTTCTGCATCCTTTCTATTCAATTCAGTTTCACCTAAACTTGATATGTACATGTTGCATGTTGAAAGTATGTAAATCTCCATTTTTCAACTGCTTTCCCAAAGATTCGTTTATATTGGAATGTTTTACCTTTTAATTATGCATGTTTGTAATTGGACTATATTGGGTGGGCTGCAAAGATGCTTGATAGGTCCACGTGACTTATGAGTTTGGCATGTTTGGTCTCTTTTCAGTTGACCTGAAAATGTGAACTAAGATAATTATCCACCCCCTTACCTTAACCATTCCCTTACCGTTTTTTTTTTTTAACTGCAAAAAAATCATTGCATTTTTTGCAGTTATACCATTGCACTTCATCATTTGCATTTCATATCACAAAACTTGGAAATTACCAATCAAATATTATATATAATTTATTGTATTGTATAAGAACATTTTCTTCCTTTTCAAGCCTCAGGCCAAGTAAAAACGTGATAAAAGAAATCATAGTGACAAATTATGCCATGCCCGAGTTTTCTCAGGATAGTATTAATTGTAATACATACGAACCCAAGATAACTCGGGATAATCAGGGAAGCAGTTAATACTGAAAACCTACTTCCTAGTGTTTTAATAGCATGTGAGAAGGGATATTAAAAAAAGTATTTTTCTGACACCCAGGACTTATCTCTTTATCCCTATTATGTCATTTATCTTTAGCAACAGGAGTGATAGGCAAAATATGCTTTATAAATGAGTTAAATTGAAACTTTTTTTCTGAAAATTGCTAAGATGACTAACAGCCGCTTTTATGAGTAAGATTCCACATTGAAAATTGTTATATTCCATTTTTGGAATTACATTTTGTTTTTCTTGAAGTAATGTATCATTTCAACAGCAACAAAAAAGATAAAACAGAGGAAATTTTTTTTATCAGAAAAAGAAGTTAATATTTTCGTGTACTAAAATTGTGAGAATGCTTATGAACTATTCATAAGCATAGCCATGATTTTGTTTGATATGGAGCTAAAGGATAAGGCACAGAATTTTAAGTATTTTTGTTTGTTATTCAACATTAATAGGTAGTTGTTGATCGTTTGATAAAAAGAACTCAGTTGATTGGCATCCATTGCATGCATCGTTAATTGTTATTTTATGTAAACTATATGCACTATAGCACTTTCAATTTTAGACATTTTGTCGAATATTTAAAAATATACTTGTTGGATTCTTCTGGAACTTCAGGATTATAAAGAATATGTTTGACCTCATATTTATCAACGTTGATTTGAAAAGCAGGACAATTAAGAGGTCAACAAAAAATCAAAGAAAAATAATATTTGGGATCACCCTGTAAATTAAAATGCACAGAATGATCTATCGCTGCAGAATACAAATATGTGGATACTGTACAACATGTTTACTGGTTCATGTAAGAATAGCAAGTATATTCATGAAGATATAGCGATTCTTTTTTTAAAGTTAAACAAAAAATTTCATGTTTTTAGCTTATATCATGCAGTGTTTTCTACCAAATTTAATGCCAGATTAAGAAAAATTAGCAAAATGTAGTAGAAACAATATAGTGCAATTGGAATATAAATATATTAAATATTTTATGAAATATCAGCAGTTGTATGAAATAATTTTTATCTGTGCATGCACGAACAATAGCATAGATTTTTTTACATAATTTATTAGTCAACTCCATAGAGCAACTCATAAAAAAATCCAGTCAAATATCGTGAAAATTCAGAAAGATATTGGCGATAGAGTGAGCTGATTTTTAGCTGCTCTCTAAAAGTAGCTGAATGATAAGGAATTTTCTATTTAACTGACTTTCAGAAAAAAGTATTTAGTGAATATCAACAAGATTTGGAACAAATGCTTCGATTTTGATACCTCTTTTTATCATGGAAAAGCTTGTTCTGGTGGTTATCCAAGAAAAACTAAAGCATCAATAAAAAAAGAAAAAGAAAATTAATTAAAATTCACAATTTGTGGAAAATCTCTTATCATTCAGCTGCTTTTAGAGAGCAACTAAAAATTAGCTCACTCTATTGCCGATATCTTTCTGAATTTTCACGATATTTGACTGGATTTTATTTTTTTATGAGTTGCTCCATAGAGTTGACTATTGAATTATATAAAAAAAATCTTTGTTATTGCTCGTGCATGGGCACATAAAAATTATTTCATACAACTGCTCATATTTCATAAAATATTTAATCTATACTCCTATTATAAAGAGGAAAAAATTGTTTATTTGTCGGAGGTAAGCTCTTGAACTACCGAATCGATTCCAAAAGTAATGGTATCAAAATGATGGTGTGAGTCCAACTTAGAACATAGGCTATATCTTATGTCGGTGCCACTACCCCAAAGGGGGTGTAGGAGCAAAAAACGTTCTAAAAATGCGATTTTAGCGTTACTGAAGGGCCTAGAAATATGAAATTTTGAGTATTAGTTACTTATAAGATATAAATGATGTCTAAGAACAGTTCTTAAATAATGCGAAATTTAAAAGGGGTGAAAATGCACAAAAAGCATTCTAAAAAACGTTCTAAATGGTAGTTTCTACACAATCTCAGGAAATACTAAACCGATTTAAAAAATATTGGTGTCAAAATGATGGTGACAACGCTTGCTCCAAGATAGGCTATGTTTTATGTCGGTGTCACTACCCCAAAGGGGGTGCAGGAGCAAAAAACGTTCTAAAAATGCGATTTATGTGTTACTGAAGGGCCTAGAAATATGAAATTTGAAATATTAGCAACTTATTAGATATAAATGATGTCTAAGAACAGTTATTAAACAATTCGAAATTTAAAAGGGGTGAAAATGCACAAAAAGTGTTCTAAAAAACGTTCTAAATGGTAGTTCTTACACAATCTCAGGAAATACCAAACCGATTTAAAAAATATTGGTGTCTTAATGATGGTGACAACGCTTGCTTCAAGATAGGCTATGTTTTATGTCGGTGTCACTACCCCAAAGGGGGTGCAGGAGCAAAAAAACGTTCTAAAAATGCGATTTATGTGTTACTGAAGGGCTTAGAAATATGAAATTTGAAATATTAGCTACTTATTAGATATAAAGGATTTCTAAGAACAGTTCTTAAACAATTCGAAATTTAAAAGGGGTGAAAATGCGCGAAAAGCGTTCTAAAAAACGTTCTAATGGTGGTTTCTACACAATCTCAGGAAATACCAAACCGAACTAAAAAATAATGGCGCAAAATGATGGTGACAACCTTTGCTCCAACATAGGCGATGTTTTATATCGGTGCCACTACCCAGCTGCAGGAGAAAAACGTTCTAAATTGCGGCTTTTGCGTTACGGAAGGGCCTAGAATCGTGAAATTTGGAATGATAGTTAGTTATAAGATATCAATGATCTCTAAAGACATTTCCTAAAAAAAAATCGAAATTTAAAAGGGGGTCAAAATGCGCAAAAAGCGTTGTAAAAATCTTCCTAAATTGCGATTTCTATGCAATCTCAGGAAGTACTGAACCGATTTCAAATATAATGGTGTAAAAATGATGGTAAAAGATCTTGCCCCAAGATAGGCTATATTTTATTTCTGTTTCCACTACCCCAGGGGAGATGCAGGAGCAAAATGCGCGAAAAGCGTTCTAAATGCCGATTTGTCGGCAATATCTCAGGAAGAATGAATCTGATTTCAAACATAATAGTAGGAAATTGATGCTGACAGTCTCTGCTCTAACATAAACACTATTTTATGTCGTTATCACTATCACCTAGACGTTGCAGGAGCAAAAAATCGTTCTAAATTTTGATTTTTGTGATCGGCACGGGCTAGCAACTTAAAATTAGGCAAGGTACATATTTATTAGATATAAATGATTTTTAAGAACAGTTTCGAAAAAATTGGAAATTTAAAAAGGGGTGAAAATGCGCGAAAAGCGACCTAAAAACGTTCTAAATTGCGATTTCTACTCAATCTAAAGAAATACCAAAGCTATGTCAAAAGTAATGATTGCAAATAAATGGTGACAGTCCCTGCTATAACATAGGTTATATTTTATGTTGCTGTCACTACCATCTGAAGCTGAGGGTTGCAAAAGCAAAACATGTTCTAATTTACGTTTTTTGCACAACTGAGGGGCCTAACACTTTGAAGTATGGCATGGTATTTACTTACAAGATGCAACTGCTTTCTAAGAACAGTCGAAAGAAAATTCCAAATTAAAAAAAAATGAAGGGAGTGAAAAGCGTTATAAATTACAATTTTTAAGCAAACTTATAAATCACCAAACCGATTAAAAAAATAATGATGACAAATTTTGGTGATAGAATCTGCTCAAACATAAGCTATATATTAAGTCTGTTCCACTACCACCAGAGGGTTGCAGGAGCTAAAAACTTTCTAAATTGCGATTTCTGTGATACTGAAAAGGCTAGAAACTTTAAATATGACATGGTAGTTACTTATAAAATATAAATGCCCTCGAAGGAACGTCGAAAATAAATTTGAATTAAAAAGGGGTGAAGCGAAGGGGAGGTGCGAAAAGCATTCTAAAAAAGTTCTAAATTACGATTCTATGCAATTTCAGGGAATATAAACCGATTATAAAAGTAATAGTTGCGAATCAATGGTAACAGTCTCTGATCCTACACAGGCTATATTTTATGCCGGTGATTCTACCACCTGGGGTTCACAGGAACAACAAACATTCTAAAAAAGGGCTTTGAAAGCTTTTTAAATTACGTTTCTGTGGAATATTAGGAAATAACAAAGCGATTTAAAATTAATGTTCAAAAATTAATGGTGACAGTTCCTGTTTCAACATAGCCTTTTATGTTGAGAGAGGTGGTAGGACTTGGAATTTGACATGATGGTTAATTTTAAGATGTAAGAAGATGGTTTCTAAAAAATTCAAAACTTCAAATGAATACAGAAATGAGCATATTAATTGAGCATAAAAGTTTCAAAATATTTTTTTAATTATCATTTATTTAGTTTTACTTCATTTTATTAATTTAAGTCTCATTTCTGCCTAATGCAGTGTAATAAGGATGTTTAATCAAACTGTGTTTTAAATAGTAATTTTTGAATTATTCTTAAAAGTAATAAGTACCTTTTAATAAAAAAAAAACTTTTAATAAAATAAAATATTACCTTTTAATAAAATAAGAATTTAGTTAGTTCCTTTTAATAAAAATTAGACATATAAATATCACTTGGCATATTTCAAATATTACGCGAGCAAAGCCGCAGGGTTTGCTAGTATATTTATATTCTAATTGCACTATATTGTTTCTACTACATTTGGCTAATTTTCCTGAAAAATGGCATTAAATTTGGTTGAAAACCCTGCATGATATACGTTAAAAACATGCTAGATTTTCTTAGAATGTTGATTTGTGTTTCACTTTCATAAGACTTCATATACAAACAAACAGCCGGAAGATTTTATTATTCAAAGGTTTGTATTGAAGAAAAGTACTATAGATACAAATGATGAAGATATTTTTTTAATCAATATTCAATTTCTGAAACGGTTCAAAGATCAATAAAGGTTCCGATTCTAATCTTCAGAATTAAGAAAGGAAAAATCAGTGAAAATCACATCGTGTTGCCACAGTCATATCAATTTTTCTCCTTAGTTTTATTAATTTCAAGCTAAGCATAATGTCACCAGTGCAAACCTTCCAATTATGCTTTATATGCACTTTTATGCTTAACCACTGTATATTCAAATAAAAATATTTTTTCTATTTAATTGTAATGAAAAAAACTAATAAAGTCCTAACGAATAAAGATAAAATGGACCCAATAAACAATATTCTCGTGATGTCGCAATATATATGAATTTTTAATCTCTTATAAAAAATAAAGTGCACGTGCATAATATTTTATCGAAAATAACTTGCAAATAAGAAAAATACATCCAAAGAGCCACATGTCTGAATATTTTTCATTATTTCTCTTATCTGATACAATGAAAGTAATCCAACTGCCACCATTTTGAAGAAATTTCATAAAAAAATGTTTAAAATTAAAATATAAAAATGGGATTATTTTTAAAAATAGATAGTGCAGGCTCATCTATAAATAAACAGGCTTCATAACAAAAAATATTAGCGTCTGTTCAGTAAATGTCAAAAAAAAAAAAAAAATCTGTTCAGTAGAAAACACAGGGCAGATGACTAAAAAAACAGCCTTCTGTTTTAAATATTATCGATGGCCCAGAATGGTTACTTACACTTTCCTAAGCTTGGATTTTATATAAGTAGATAGCCATTCAACTGTTTAATAATTATATTCTAATATTTAATATCATATCCTTCCTTACTTATACATATTTTATGATTTTAAAATCATAGCTTAAACAACCTTTAAAATAAATTCTTAAGTATAAAATTATGTAGAACTTCACTAACTCAACATTTTTTTACTCCAATGGGAAATCACATTAGCGAAGTTCCACTGTACAAAGAAAATAGAGGATTTCTTTTTCTCATGGGCTAAGAGACAAATATCCTATTTGCTCCAGAAGCTGAAAAAAACAAAACCCTTAAAGAGTAAAAAAAAGAGTTTCTGCATTCAAATATTTAGTAGAAATCTAAATTGAAACAATCTGCATTAAAAATATGCAAGAAAATATGGTTTAATTTGCAAGTAAAATAGGCATTAGATAGATTTTTAAATACTTACCTTTTTTTTTTAATTATTTAAGAATTGTATATAAATATTAATATTTTGGCTAAATTTATTTGGATTGTAATAAAATGTACCCCCTTCCCCCCCATTAAAGGCCTGCCTCAAATTGGATTATCTTATTTTATCCACTTTATACCTATGTGCTGGGTGACCTTTTTATTTATTTATTTTCTTTAAGGTTATGTTTATATTTGATTTTGGTTCTTGTAGAGCAAGTTTTTTTAATCAGAAAGTACAATACAGAAATTTGTTTCTAGTGGAAAGATTAATGTATATTATATATATACTCATTTCACTTTGTAAAGATATCTATATTATAAAGGACAAACATATCTGTGCGTAACGCATACGTCATTTTGCGAATGGCAACACTTTGAAATTTGAAATAAAATTTTGGTTTTGCAATTATATCTACGGCAAATTTTTAAACTTCTAAACATCGCACATTTTAAATTTTAACACCGTCGTATAAAAGAAAAAAAATGCTCTTTTAAATGCAATTAGTTTGAAAGCTGTATCTCAATTTATTTTTGAGATATTAATTTTTTTGTAGTTTTTAATACAAATTTTTTAATCGTGGCAACTGAAGTACTCCATTTATATTGAAAAAGTAAAGGGAAAATAGTCATGGTTTATTATTTTTATTGATTATATCCTTATTGATGCCATTTTCACATTACAAATAAAAGTAGCTTTTTTATAATATTTGAACAGAAAATGATGTCATACATTTAAAAAAAAAAAAAAAAAAAAAAAAAAAAAAACACGCATTCTTCTTCGTAAATCAGTTACATTTCAATATTTTTACATTACGCTGATACTGAGTTTGAGACGCTAGGCAAAATTATCAGTGAGTAAAAATTATGTCATATTTAAAACAAAACGATCATTTATTTTGATGCTACTAAATGATAAAACTAAATATTTGACCAATACTAAATGGCCAATACTATGATATACAATCAAACTAAAGGCAAATTTCTGAATTTTTTTTTCGCAGGTATTGAGATTAGATTAAAATTTGTGCGAATGTTCACATGAAAAGTTGTATTGGACAAACGTGACTTTAAGTTTGGAAATACATTCATTAATAATCTATTACGTGTTAAAATACTTTCAAATTGTGAATTTGAGTGGTACGTATGTAAATTATGGGAATGTGAAAATAACGTACAATTTAGATTTCATGGGAGGAAATTTTATGATGTGACAAAGCGAAATCCATTTTACTGATTTTTCATCTCATAAAAACAAACATAAAAGCCTCAATCGATAAATTCATCATAATTACTCATCTTGATTACGTATTTTAATAGAGTTTAAATTTTCAATCATTTAACCCTCCGAGCGTCTTGCAAAAGGGTAAAATTGTAATGTTGTTTTTTTTGCATTTTGTTTTAAATGCTAATAAAATATAATTCTTTCAACATTATAAAAAAAAAACTCAATTACAAATATGAATGTAATCCTTGAGAGTATTAATCATTCTTCAATGTATTCGTTCAATGCACCGTTCGAAAATTCATTAAATCTATAGAATTATATTATCTTAAATATTGCAAGTATTGCTGTGAAACCTGGAGCTTAGTGAACGGGATATTACGCCCCAAACACTTAGAGGGTTAAGCAGTTGAAGTTTGTGGAAATAATATTTTGGTAATTTTAGGTTAAAATATTATTTGTTTTAAGAGTGAGACAGCCAATGTTAGATGAATTTTTTATTGTAATTATTTTTGTAGGTTTATTATAAATTCGATCTGACAGTTCCTTTCTAACATTTTAGTTTGTCGAATTTCGACGAGTTACAACTCGTAATTTATAATAGAGACATGTTTGTAAACTAAAATTTGTAGTTCTTCACCCGCCTAAAGAGCTAATTATCCTTGTAAAACCTAGAATCAAATATTGTTAATTCATTTTTGTTATTTGTTTGCTAATAGATTTTCAACTAGTAGCAGTATTTATTTATTTTTTATTTTTTTAGTTTACATTAAAACACCAATATATTAATTTGGGAATTCGATTGTATTAATATTTTTTGTCATAGGATTGTTATGTTGTAATTTTCCTTGAGACAGATTTACAACTCATGCACCAGCAGAAAATGCAGACATTCCAGTTGTGACACCAAGTCCTGGTTTCAGGACAAATGCTTCAGATGCTACACAAAATCCCAGCTCTAGAGCAAGACCCTAAGTAGTATCAGCATCCCCAGCGGATCCTCAATCACAGCGCTCCGCGACCTCAGAATTATTAAAGTACAACATGAATGAGAGAGCCTGTCCAGCTAGTGAACCTTACAGTATGTTCTTGGAGATCACAGTTGAACACTTATTTACTTCTTTTCATCTTATTTTTTTCAAACTTTTGCCATCATTTTATTGTGTAATTTTCTGCATTAATTCTATATTGTGTTACAATATTCTAGGTCTTATAAGTACACCCAAGCTCAATTGTAAGTATGGAGCATTATTCTGTTTTAAAATTAATATTCTTTGTCTAACATGACAGCTAACATAAATTATGTAATTTCTTTTATTTTATGCATGTCTAATTTGTTTTCATTTATGAGAGCTGTCTTGCTCCTCTTTTAAAAACAGCAGCATGCCTGCTCGTTGTATATTGTTACTGTTTAATAAATATTTTAGTTCTAATAATACTTTGTCTCTTGGTCTTTGTTTCAGTACTTGTTTAGCTTCATTTAATCTTGTGATTTACTCTAAAAGGGATTGTACAAGTCTAAAGCCATGAACTCATGCTTACTGTTTATGCTTTTGGGTCAATCAACTATTCTTTACATCTATTCTTACTTCTAATCAAAAAATTTAATAAATATATTTTTAATATATTAATTGTGGTTTTTATTTATCTGAAGAATAGCTAGACCATTAATCTATGCGTTCGTCAAGTATAATTTTGCAATAATTTTTTTTTCATGGTTGCATGGGTGATGAAAGAAAAATTTCTTAACTCTGTAACATAGAATGCAAATATAGAGCTTAATGTAAATCAATGAAGCAAAAAAAAAAAAAATCCATTCTAGTAAACATGTCAAATAAAATTTTTAAAACCTCGAAAATCTGATATTCAGAAATCCAGCAAAGTCATCATCTCCTCCCCTCCTTTATTTTATACTTCAAACTCATGAGAGAAAGAAAAATAGCACAGTTTATGAATTAAAAATTTCGAGATCGAAAGCGATGGATCAACGGACAGCGAACTGTGATGAATAGAACTGCTTATAATGCTGGTAGCAAGCAGCTCGAAAGAGAGAGAAACAAGGACTATGAGCTGGCAGAAGAGAAGGTGTCACAGGAAAGATTAATAAATTTGACTGAAAAATTAATATTTGCTTTAGACTGTATTTAGTACTGACAAGACTGTATTTACGAAATCGATATTCTTAACTTGTTAACGAACAGAGAGAGAAAAATTACTTCACTGTTTATTAAGTGCTTTTTTGTAATATAAAAATCAATTAAAGTTGTTGTTTTTTTTTTTTTTTTACTATTTAATTTCCTCTTTTTCTCACATAAATATCATTTGCCTATGAATAAAATTATAAATAAAAGCACCATTAAGAATATCAAAAGTACTTTTCAAAAATCTGGTTTGGCCTTGGTCCTGGCAATGCCGGATTTTCGAGGTTATAGTTATACTGTATTTAAAAGTATATATGTACCTAACTTGTCTTTAGTGCAAATAGATTGATCTTTCTGTAACAAGGGTGCTCAAATTTTTCAGATATGCGATAGTTCTGACCTACTAATCATCAGATGATGATACTCTCAAAGTGGGATTCTCTATAGAATCTATAAAGTCATTTTTTTTTTTTTTTAACATTATTACCCTACTAAAAGCTGTAGAGGTTTTAGTAGAATGGATTGTTTAATGAAGGTAGTTTTATATAAAGCAGCTTTTTGTATACTGCAATTATGTGCATTTTATATAATATTTGTATGTTTACCATGAACTTAAACTTTTTTTTTTTTTTTTTTATCATTTCATTAGTTTAAAAAATTGAAAATAATATTTGTTCCTCAACATTTTCTAAAAAAATTTCTATTAATGAATATAAATATAAAAATACAATATATGTGTATTTGTAATAGATTTCAATCTATTCATTAATTTTAAAAAACGTTGTTGTACCTTAAAATTTTACTTATTAGCAAAAGAAAGTACAGAATAATAAAGGCAGGAACTATTAGTAAACAACTGGTTTTAAAAACAAACAGCATTAATCATGAAAAATGCATTGTGTGTAATATTTTACTTAAATTAAGGAGTTTTATAAAAGAAAAAGAACAAAAACCAGTTAATGACAGAATGCCAAAAAAGAAAAGTGAAAAAATTTTATCCTGAACATTTTTAAAAAAATTTGTATTAATGAATATAAATATAAAAATACAATACATGTGTATTTGTAACAGATTTCAATTTGTTTTACATGACTTCATTAATTTTAAAAACCGTTGTTGTACCTTAAAATTTTGCTTATTAGCAAAAGAGAGTACAGAACAATATAGGCAGGAAGTATTAGTAAACAACTGGTTTTAAAAACAGACAGCATTAGTCATGTAAAATGCATTGCATGTAATATTTTATTTAAATTAAGGAGTTTTATAAAAGAAAAAGAATGAAAACAAGTTAATGGCAGAACGCCAAAAAAAAAAGAGGGGAAAATTATCCCATAGTTGGAGAAGTGAGAAATTAAAAATTTAACAAGAGATGCGCAGTCTCATTATTTATGAATCCAATAAAGCTTTCTTATATAAATATTAATATAAAACTGTATACTTTCAGCATCCAAACTACAACAGAAAAAAACTTTTCAAAGAAATAGAATTTCACACTGAAAATATATCTAGCTCATAGTGTTTTCTTCATCAAAAAACTCCACAGTATGCCTCACAGACAAGTTAATTAAAATGCAGTAAAAGTTTTTTTTTTTTTTTTTAAGCATTACACATTTTAGCTTTTTCAGCATGGTGCAGTGTCAAAACACACACTTTAAGAACCCTTGTTCTAAACTTGTGAAAAAAAAAAAAAGTTTAGTTTCGCTTTTTTCTTTAACAATAAATCATCGCCACAGAGTAATACTTATTATCAGGGACTGACAAAAGTTGAAAATTCTTAGGCACCAAGAAAAATTCTTAGGAGCCAGCTTGAAGAATGATTTCTCTGACATTAACGCATTCACTGTAAAATGGAACACTGGCTATTCATAATCGTATTCGGCTATTTTTGAGTAATCTATGCGTCATTTTGCAGTGAACACGTTATCTATTCAATAAAAAATCAAACTTTAATTCCCATGTACATAAATTAACAATACTTTCGAAATTTTGATTTGAAATACCATGTCATTTTTGTGAGATATATCTGACAACTACACATTTTGGTACATTCCACTTAATGAATTTTTTTTTTTTTTTTTTTTTTTTTTTTCATTTTCTGCTGGAGTATTTTTAAGGATTTCTAATCTAAACCGTGCTCTTTCAACATGCACTTTAGTTTGGCTTAGCAGAAACCCTGATTTTTGAAAAATTAGGGAAAGTTGTTGCGCTAGTATGGTGTATTTTCTTCCACTGCAAATAATTGTGCTATTAAAAATAAATATTTTCGCACATAAAATTTTTTTTGGTTAAAGGAAAAAAATTAAAAGTAATAAGTAGGTAAAAAAGTTAATTGCCAAGAGGAATTTTTTACTCGCCCGGGCGACCTGGCGACCGGGGTTTGTCGGACACTGATTATTATCTATAATGGATAAGTGTGACATCAAAATATATACTCATAAGATTTTTCTTTGTTTTATGTAAAGAACCTGTAATGAGAGAAACATCATGAGCAACATCAGTGACTGTAAAAAAACTTGTACTCATCCAAACTATAACAAAACTGATTTTCTGCACTTGGTGCTGTCTCGTGCTTTGACTATTATTATTATTTTTAAGATGAGTCAAAATATGATAAATAATGCATTGATTACTATTTTTTTCCCTATTATGTCAAAAGTTGCATTAAGTGAAATTTCCCAATCCATAAAAGATTTAATACTTAATTTAATTATTTTGAATGTAATAATAAATAATTATTTACTAACTTCCAATTAAATGTTTTGATGAATGAAATTGTTTATCTCATCATATTTGCAAGAATGAAATTATATATTTTGAATATTTTATAATATATTTTCAAATGCAGAGTGAATTAAAAAACTATTCATGTGCTCATGAAAAATTTTTTAATATTTCTTGTGTTTGGGGAGGAGTAAAAACATGCACTTTTATCGATTTATTTTTTAAAAACCAAGCATCTCTGTTTTTTTTTTTTTTTTTTTTTTTTTTTTTTGAAAGATAAAATATGTAAATAAAAATATTTACAATATTATGATCATAACTAAAATATTACACAAATGGAATAAATGCAGAAATAAAGGTTTAATAAATTTAAGATTTAAAGACCTGTAGTATTAACAAAATATATTAAGTCAAGATACACAGGTAAACACATACAGAACGAGAAAAAAAAAAACCTTTAAGTAATTTATATTTAAAAAAAAAATAAAATAAAAAAAAAATAATAATACTTAGTTCATGTTTTTGTTATTTAGCACTTCTTTTTCCAGGAAATTAATATTTTTAACTTATTTTTTCCATGTACTCTGTTCTTAAAGAATGTCTCTCTCTTTATTAGCTGACAAAATATTTCTAAGTTATATGCTTAATTTAATATTTTATGTGTTTAAAATTTTAGCAAAGCTGAAGAGATGCAATATTTTAACACTTCAAAGAAAATTAAGAATATATTTTAGGAATATTTACACACACACACATAAAAAAAAGAGGCATCTTTTAAAAAGAGTACACATAAAAAAGAAAAATATATTAATTCCCTGAGGAGATATTTTAAAAATATGAATGTATTCTACACCCATAAGTTTAACATTAGCTAGGAGAATTCGAGATCTCACTGACTAACACCCTTAAGAAATATTCTTACATAAGTTCCTTGAAGAGTTTTTCTAATAGAAAATAATAAAATAAATAAATGCAATAAACATTTATTAACAAAATTGTTTACATTTTTAAATGTATATAATGCAGTATGAATAATTCAAGATTTGGCACAAGGCATAAACATACCACACAAAAGCATGAGAGAAACAGTATATAACTAAAACTGTATAAGTATGTAGATTAAATAATGTGATGAAAGTAAGATATTCATATTAAAATTTTTAAAAAATTAAAATGGACAAATACATGTTGTAACACAATAAAATCACACATACACAATCCTTACTTAAAAGGTAACAGTCTTAAAGATGTAGAATGGAATTTGAGTTTTGATTTAATAGGAACATAAAAATAATAAGAGATAAGATGGGATGTAATATTAGAGAAGGTGAACATCAACAATGACTTAGTGTAATGAAAAAACACATATATATATTTTATGTAGTAGAATTTCAAAGAACTTTGTCAGTCAATATACAATGTTAAGAAGAGAGAGGATTGCATATTGAATTATAAAAGAAAAGAATTTATATTTTAGATCCATTCTTTAAAACATAATATAATCAAGGTAACTTATTTTGATTACTTTATTATATATAAGAGCATATAAGTATAACAAAAATAATGCCTTAAATGATCATGCAAAAAACTTTAAAAAATACAGATTTATTTAGTATGTAAATAAAGAAACATTTCTTTCTTTTTTTTTTTTTTTAATACATTCAATATAGATCTCAAAAATAGAAAGCTTTTTGTTAGATATGTAGACAATTTGAAAAAACAACAATAGAAGTTACATGTCTTATTAATGGACGATGAAGGTAGATATAGAAGTCCAGTAATGTAGTGGTCAGCACATCTGTCTACCATGCTACAGGTTGAGAGTTTGACTCTGGCTGGGCAAGGTTCACTCAACCTTTCATTCCTCTGGGGTCAATAAAATGCATACCAAGCTAGCTTGGGAACTAGACACTGGGGGGTCCTGCATTAGGCTAAGCATCTGACCATGACATATGCTGTATAGCACCTTGGGACAAAGGGTCAAGAAAATAGGGTTGAGTGCTGTAGGCCCTGACCCTTAATGGATTATAAAGCCACAGATTTAAGTTTTAGAATGTAGTCAGAAGTATAGAACTCAGATTTAAAAGTGTTTAAAAATAAGGAAAGGATACATATAATTATAACATTGCATAAAAAAGAAAACTAAACTTATATTTTTAATAAAATCATTTAACCCTGTATTTAAAAAACAAAACAAACATAGCTATAAAGCATTTTCAAGTCTGGGAAAACTTGCAGCAGAAATAATACAACATATGTTTATATATTTATTTACATTAGATTAAAAATTAATTTGCACTATATTATTTTTGATTTCTTAAATTTCATGGCATATTTTAAATTTTATTAAATTTTACAAGCAAAATAAATTATAACAGCAAAATGTTAAAATTTATTACAGAGGTCTTAAAATATATAGTTAAATTTGATATAACATGGCTGTAAAGGATTAAAGTTCACCCTTGCATTACAGCTTAATACTGGTATATACAGCCTTATGCATTGTAGCAAAAGGCAGTAGCTGGGAACACAATATTATCTATGTTATAGCCAAATCTATAGTATATTACACCACAACATAACAGATTTATATAGTGCAGGAAAATAGTTTCAGTATTAATTTCTAAAGATAATAATAAAAAAGGTATACTGGATGATGTGCAAACATGATTAATTTATAATTAAAAACACATTGCTGGTCTGAAGCATGTTTCAAATGTACTTTATACAAAAAAATTGTAAAAGTTATAATAATAATTATAAATGAATATAAACGTTTAAATAATATTCTTTATGACAGAGTAATTCTCATTTCTTAACTTTGAAATTAATTTAACAGACTGCACTATTTTTACTAATTTTTCTTGATCAGAAGAATAATTAATAAACATCCTTCAAAAAACATAATATACTTTTTATATGCAATGCCATTTAAAAAAGAATATACAGTAGACGCTCGATTTTGAGAACCTCTTTTTTACGAATTCTTTGTTTTTACGAACTGATGTACTGTTCCCGACTAGCATCCCATTGAATTAATGTTATTCCCATTTACGAACTTTCGATTTTACGAACACATTATATGAGTCCACTCGAGTTCGTAAAATCGAGCATCTACTGTATTTAAGCACTTATTGGTTAAATAAATACATCCAAGTTCCATTATAGAAAACCCAACAAAATTTAAAAATCTAGTGAAATTTTATTATAGTAAATAAATATTGGCTCTACGGAGCTCTTTCTAATGGAACAGTAAAAAGATGCTATTAAATAGTGATGACTGTCAAATACAAAAATATTAAAAGGAACCATAACATTTCCTATATGTTCATTGTTTTTAATAGACATCTGACAGGTTTTCAAACTTAAGTGTTAATGATAAAATTTCTTAAGATTTAAAATAAAACAACTGATAAGAATTTATCTCATAGACATATACAACACCATTGATATATTTTGCCATGTTTATGAGAACCCAACAGAATTTTGGGAAAATTAAAAAATTCCAATTATGAAACAATCATTTACTAAAATAAAACATCTCTGCACATTCAAGAGCTCCCATAACATATCATGTTTTTTAAACAAAAATTTATTTCTACTTTTGAATTCATATAGTTTTATAAATTACTGAAGAGATATTTAAAGGAGGCCAATATTTTAAAAAGAAATCAAAACTGAATATGCAACATCAATATAGCAACCTAAAAAAAAGGATTTACTTGATTGTTCACATTTCTTCTGTAATGGTGGGCTTGAAAAAGTTTTATTTAATGCATATTTCAAAAAAGAAAAATTGAGATAGTACAAGTAAGTTGCAAAATATATCTACATGCAGCATTTTGTGATAAAATTAACTAAAATAAAGACATTTTCAGCTTTACAAATTCACTCAAATGGTCTACAAATTTTTAAATATTGTGAAGTCAGTTCATAATAACATTTTATTAGAACAAAATTTACATATAAATCAATAATGTAAATGGAAAATATCTGATACAATGTTATTTAAAGAAATATCCTTTATGTATTGAGGTTGATACAGATTTTGTTTGCATTCTCTTATAATCTCCTTCAGACTTTACTGGCTTTATTAACATGTAATACTTGAAGGAATGTTTATTAAACAAATATTTTATATTGAAAACAAATGCAGGACACTGAACATATACATTCGATTCAATACAATTAAAATATTTCAGTAATTTTACTACAATGCTGATGAGAAAGATAATAGTAATATTTAATTAAAATAACTAAAAAAAAAAATTTTTTTTTTTCATATTTCCAAAGTTTTAGAATGTTAAAGTAGGGTTTGAAAAGTCTTGGTTGGCACTACAAAAGCCAGATTACTGTAAGGAAACTTCCACCACTTTTTTAGATTATAATTTTTTTTACCCCACTACTTAACTCTACATTTAAATAAGGTGACAATAAATATCCAGAAATATTGGTGGAAGTTTTCCAATATTATAATCAGGTTATCAAAAGTTCAGATCTGGCGGCTAAAAGAAATTAGTAGTGCTACTGTCACATATCCCCCCCCCCCCCCCCAAAAAAAAAAAAAAAATTAATTAAATTAAAATTAGTAGCATTTTATTCAATATTTAGACTATTTTAAACTCTAATAATACCAAAATTTTCTTTTTTGCAATGAAATTTCTTTTTTTAATTACTTCATATCCCTGTGCCAACATAAGTATAAAATGTGATCTTATACTAATCATTGGTTTTGCAACGCAACAAATGCCTCCAAACAGAGAAAGTTACTTTACAACCATTCTGTATTTTTTATTATACCAACTCCAGAAAATACACAAAGCACTAACAGCTTACATAGTTTGCCCACAACAATTTGTTGGGTATTTGATTGAAAACTTTGCAGTGTTTTACTTTGCATTTATTTAAATGTACATTGAAAATTGAATTTTCTCGTAATCATTGTTAAATAAAGATGTTAATAACACAAGTAGAAATATTAGCATTACTTATAATAGTAGTATAAATTCAAATAGCATGCTGTAGTTACTGAAAACTTTTTTTTATATCATAAAAAATATTAATTTAAGCAGAGCAATTACACAGCAAGAATTATGAATAGTAAGTATAGGTCATTTCTTAAAAAGCACTGCACAACAGTGTACCCTGTTGACTATTCAGATCCAAAATTGGATAAAAAGAATGAATTTTACCCTTTAAGCATCCTAACCGTGTTTTTCTGTCACATAATTTTTTAATTCAAAGGCTGATTTAACACAAGATTGACATTAATGTTAATTTTTTGAATTGTATAAGAGAAATAAATATGTAAGGTTATCAAATACAAATATCCATACCAATACATTTCACAGTTATTATTTTAAGAATCATTAAACATGAATGAAAAAAATTGCAGGATGCTTAAAGTGTTAAATAATAACATCAAGTATGAAAATTGGTGCATTTTTACACAGCAAAAAATGAGATATAGCTAGAATGTACATTACAAAACATATATAATAACATTCTGCAATAGAGTCCACAGCTAAAGTTAACTTTTTAAAAAAATGACAGATTCTGGCAACAATGTTTGCAAGTGTGTGAGAGTTGCAAGAATGTGGTTAATTATATAGCAAACGACACTCGCTAAAATAAATGAATTGGTTGTGGACCCAACAATGAAAATTTTCTCAAGCATAGGATAGCAACCAAAAATGTGACATTAGCCAAAATTAAATCAACAGTTTTTCATAATAAGCATCTTGCATATTAAATTTGGTGAATTTTCATCTTATAAATGCCAAGATATATCCATCACAGAAATCATGAAAATTATTGCATAACAACGCTGCCAGTTGGGACTAAAACGTAATAAACACCAATTAATGTCATAGTTTAATAGAATATGAAGTTCTATGATATTCTGAGTTCACCATTGAATGTCAAAGTTTAACAGAAATAAAGTTTTGTGATATTCTGAGTTAGAGTGATACAAATTTTGTGTAACACACACATACATTTTCTAAAGATAGTCAAGTTGTATTCAAGACACCCCAAAATGTAAAATGTTAAAATAATTAAAGAAAAAAAAAAGGAAGTCAAAATTTTCATGAATACTTTATTGTGATGTATATAGAAGAAAATGAAAATGAAATTATCCATCATTATCAGTTAAATAATTTTAATATTAAAAAATATTTTTAAAAAATTACAAAAACTATTAAAAATTCATCATACAGAAAAAATGTGATTTACCAAATGGGTAATAAAATATCAGTGAACAATTTTTTGGAAGAAATGCAGCACCGTATGTCTGACTATAAAGTTGGTGAAGAGGCACTAAGAATATAGACAGTTCAAAAACAAAGTTAATCTAAAATAATACCAATTTTAATTTTCTTGGATAATATACTATATTTTGTCTAACAGCTTTAAAATTAGTTTTCAGAAAAAAATAAGAACACAAGTAAGATTAGCAATTTATAAACATTAATTTAATACACATCAGTTATTGCATTAATTTAATACACAGCAGTTATTACAAATTTGGGAGAAAAAAAAGTTCAATACACATTTTAGTACTATTATTGTTGTTATTATTTTATGAAAAATTATTTTAATATATGTGTGTGTGTGTGTGTGTGTGTGTGTGTGTGTGTGTTTATAAAATGTAAAGAAATTTTTAAATACTATAAAAGCATTTATTTTCGCGAAAATGAAGATATCGGTGATTTTGCGTGCTGAAAATTTCGCGAATTTTACATGAACAGAGCCGAAAGTTGAAAAATCCCGAAACCAGGGTTGGAAAAAAACCGGGTTTTTTTGTAAAAAACCAAAAAAACCGGTTTATTTGGTTTAAACCAGGTTTTTTGGTTTAAACCGGGTTTTTTTAAATATAATTTCCTATTGCATACAGATGCATATCTGGTGATAAAATAAACATTTTTGGATATTATATAAGTAATATAGCTTTTGAAAATATTTAAATTAAATAATTACAGTCAATTATATAGAAAATTGAAATCATTTCTAATTTAAACATTATTAGTAACAGCTATGTCTTATGTTCAAAGTAAACTCTTCTACACAGTAAAACATTGATACCTTGAAAATCGTATAAAGAATCCTTTGATTAATAATATAATAATCAATCAATAAACATTTGATGCAGTTTCATGAATATAATATATTATTCTGTGGTTGTTGTTATTATTATTTTTTTAATAATTAAATACTTCTGGTTATTTTGTTTTCTGAGTGATAACTCCAAGTGTCCAAGGCAACATTTTTGGCCATTAGATTCAGCAACTAACAGAAAAGATTGATTGGTATTATTGAAATGCTATAACTAGCACTCAATTTTTGCAAGCTGTGTTATTCAATTTAATATCTTAAGTTATTCTTTTAAATTCTTTAAGGATAATTTTCCCCAATCCAGAAAATTTTCTTTTACAACTTAACCAAAATCTTAAAGATCAATGTATTTTGTTATTAACTACTGTAAATAATCTGCATTTTTTAAATGAAAATATTTTATGCTAAATATTGAATATTATTTATCTATTTTATCTTTTCTAATTTCACATGTTTTAAGAAAAATCTTTAGGGTACCAGATATGTTCATCAGCACATGCTAATTTTCATTCTACATGCATAGAAACATGACCTAGGCTCATTATGTCTCATGTTGACTGCTGAGATGAAGTGTTAAAAGTAGAAATTACTTCTATCTATAATTTAAAACAATTAAATTACAAAAAAAAAAGAAAATATTATATTAGATTTTTTCTAAAAAAACCAAATGGTTTTTTTGACAAAAAAAACCAATTGGTTTAAACCGTGGTTTAAACCATGGTTAAAACCACTTGGTTTAAACCGTGCCAACCCTGCCCGAAACTACCCCTTTTGCATAAGGAATTTTAAGAAAATTCCTTTTGTCAGAAAAGTTCTTTCTATTAATTGTATTATTGTTTTTATTCAAGAAATAGTTGTATAGTATTCAAGAAATAGTTGTAACTATTCAAGAAATTTTATGAAAAATCACTTATTTAAGTAACGGTAATAATTAAGTTTCGGATAAGTGAAAAATTTCTGATTTTTTATTATTATTTGAGGAGGAAAAAAAATATTTCGCGAGGCTTAAATTTTCGCGATTAGAACGGGCTCGCGAAAATTATAGCCTCGCGAAAATAAGTGCTTTTACAGTAAACGATCCCAGGCATTTATCCAGATTATAAAAAACACTGAAAATATAACTGAATAACCAACAATCGTTTCGTATCAATTAGAGGGGAGGGGGGTGGATAAAAAAGCATTTTAGTTACATAACTCTTTTCTATTTAGCCCATTCACTTTTTAAATAACCATAGTTACACACACCAATAAAAAATAAACTAAATTCTAACTTCTGCAAAGATTGAAATTTGAGAAGAAAAAAAATTACACTTGAAAGAATTGAACATACCTTCAATTAGTAATGCCAAAATAATTTGTATTAATTCCAAATAGTACAAAGAGTTTTTTTTTTTTTTTTTTTTTTTTTAAATAAATAAATGCATTTTGTGTTCTTCATAAAAGAAAAAAAAAAATAACAAACTGGAATAAAATTATACTTTGATGAAAAAAATGGCCTTTTATTAAGAGTATTCATGTTCTTCACAATGTATATATATATATATATATATATATACAAATATATATCTATTTGAGAATAACTTTGATATAGAGAGGATAAACTCTGGCACCTAAATCAGTGCTTTCTTTTGGATGAGGCTTATTCCTCTTTGACCTAATCTGAGATTCAAGATGGATTTAAAAGGGGGAAGAGGGGACGTATTGACATGGGCTATGGCAGAACAAAATGCAGAGAGGTGCCAGATTTTGGGGTGGATGTAGCTGTTGCCAAAACAATGCTTTTTAAAATGTAGAATGTCAACATGAAATCAGCTAAACTATGTACATCCCATGAAAAAAGAATTTTGTAACATATAAAATATCCAAAACTAAGCTTCTTTTAAAATGAAGAATTGAATCAGTTTATTTCCCTTTTCATCAGAGGAATTTGGCTCTTCTGAGCTCCATGTTCGTAATAATTTTGAATACATGAAAGGATATACTAAAAAAAGAGAGATAACTAAAAATTGAGGAACTCCCCTCCTTATAAACAAAAATCTTTAATTCCTTTTCCTCTTAGTGTTTGATTATTTTAAGTCATTTGGATTTTTTTCCCCTTAATCATCACACACACAAAAAAAAATTAGTTAAAAATTCCGAGAGATGTAATGGAAAGAAATGCAACTCTGACAGAAAAAAGAAATTATCTACCTTCCCCCTCTCCAAGAAAAAAATAATAAACTGTTGAATTTGTCCTTGCCTAGGACCACAATGGTTAAAAAACAGAAAATAAGAAGAGACTTTGAGAAAGGCGAAGAGAATTAATCATGATACACCATCTTTTGTCTGAGGAATTTCTATAAACAAGAAAAAATGATTTTATTCTTTGTCAAAATGTTGTGTGATAAAAGCAATAATTATAATTACACTTGTTGAGATTCTAAAACTTCAAATTGCAAAAGTATTAAGCAAAAGACCTTTATCAAGCTTCAGACAATGACTTCCAAATGAATATTCTTATCAGAGGCAATTGCTTTATAGGTATGTACTAAAATATGAACATCACTGACTATCTAAAAGAAATATAATTTAAAAATACTCAAAAACAAGCAAACGCAAAATGTATTTATACCTTTGAAACTGAATGTTTACTTTTTTTTACCAATAGTGAAGAAAGGGAATTGGGTGGAAATGTTGATTTTTATCATAACCAAAAATAAAGATAAGATTTGATAATTACATTAAAGTTTCTTCTAATATCTTGAGAAAGGCTACCCCTACCTCCCTTTTTCTCAATATCTTAGCTTTTTTGAGTGTGTGTGTGTGCGTATGGTTGTATACATAAAGTACAGACAAAAAGCAGAACAAAACTCTAAAGGAAAGTCTTTATCTAAATAATAGCGATGAAATGTCAGCATCTTTCTCTAAAATCAAATTACTGAATAATAAACAATGTATGATAATATGACTCATTTAATATTCAAATGTAAAAATAACATGATTTTTTGTAATGAGTAAAAGTAGTAATTATAAAAAATATACAAAGTTAACTCTTCTTTAAAAAACATATTTTCATTTAAAAAAAACATTACATATATTATTTATAGATCAATTACAACTGAATTATTAAGTTTGTTATATATTATATATATAACTTTGGAGCTTTGTTTAAATTATGGAGCTGTTCATGAAAATAATATGGCACATAAATAAATATATATATATATATATACACAAAATGTACATAAAATATGCTAACACAACTAATGAATAAATGAGATTAAATAAAATTAATGGTTAAAAAAGACTAAAATTCTAATAAATAACAAGAGTAAATCAGTCAGAATAGCATAGTTCATGCTATTTAAAGCTTTGCATAGTAATGCCAAAAATACGAGATTCTTGATGAAGAAAACGAAAAATCTAGTTAACTAATGAAAAATTTATATTTTGTCTGTTAATAATTATTTTAACTTAACAGACAGTAAAAAATATTTTTGTCTTAAAAGTAAAGACAGAAAAAAAAATAATAATTGCACATAAAATTCATTAATAAAAAAAGGAAGTATTTAAAATATTTTGTCAGAAATTTTGATTAAATACAAAACTGTGATAGTACTAAATTCAGAAAAAGGGGGGGGAAATTGCACATTTTAAATAGCAAAAGTAATAAAAATAAAATAATACACCATTATTAAACAAAACAGTTCTGCAGAAGCTATAAGTATTTTTCAATTTAGAATTGCAGAAAACTAATAATATAACTAAACTATTTTGATTTATTCAAACTCTAAAACAAAATCATAATAAAATTATCTTTCTACAAAACATTAATATAAACAATTCAAGTTAAAATAACTGAGTGTTAATATGAAATCTATCTAAAAAAAAGATAGTTAAAAACATTACAATTCGTGATATTAGATGGGTATGGCTCATGGCAGGACCTAAAACATTTTAATTTTTTATGTTTTGATTATTTTAATAAAATTTCAGATCTAAGTTTACTGAAACTGGGATTGATTTCTGTCTGAAGGCTATTTAAATATGTTGTACCAGATTGGAAACATGAGTTATTTATTAATGATACATTGACTGGGGATGGAAAACATATAGAAAAATTTTCCTTCCCATATAAAGAACAATAGAGTACCACTTTTTGAGTCTGCTGTGTCCGTGTCAGGTTAACAACCTTCTGCTACTAATCACCAAATAAGAGCTAATTAATAGCTCTTGAAACTTTACTTGTGTTTTTTACTTCTTATTTAGAGGAAAAAAGAAGATATACTTCTATACAGATTATTTAGCAAATTTTAATGTATTTCAATATTTTATCAATCAATTTTATTTTTATCAGTAAAAAAAGCTTATAACACTATCCTGATTTTTATGTTTCACTTTTTTATTCAAATATTAATTAACATATGTAAAAATTATGATGTTGTTACAAATCCTTATCAGAAAAATAAAATAAATGAATAAAATTGATTTTTAAAATGTTGGAGAAATACATTAAAACCACCAATGTTTCCGATCTTGTGTAACATATTTAAACAAACTTGAGACAAAAACTTCAATCACTGAACCCGTAAATTTTAATCCTAAAATTTATCCAGATATTGGAAAAAGCCCCTGCCACGGGTCAAAAATTAACCTTATCTACCATTCGCCTTTAGATATCATGTAAAACAGGCTGTTACAAATGTTAAAATGCATTTTTTTAAATATTTTCATAAAAATATATATATTATTTTAAAATATTAACATATATAATCAGCTTTTAAATAAACTGAAATTATTACCAGTAGATTTAGAACTAGGAGATTCTGAAATACATTTATCAACTGTGCTCATTTTAGCCAAATCTCGAGTCACCTGAGCTATAAAACTATCCTTTGATACATTTGACTCCCGTGAAGTAAAATATGATGAATTATATGATTTAGTATTCTCTGGATTTTCATGATAGTTAAACAAACTAGAACCAACTGAAGCTGTTTCAAAATCAAATGCTTTCTTGTTCTTGTGACCAGGACTTGTGGAAGACTGTGAAAATGAAGGAGATTGAGAAATTAAAAAGTCACCAATGGCATCACTGCTGGGATTTTGGACTTTCCTTGATTGTTTGGGACTGCTACAAACGAAACTGTCTGGTTTAAAAATAGTATCCAAGTTGGGAGAAAAATCTGAAGGACTAGTTGGAAGAGATAATCCAGTATTGTTAAAAGACAGATCAGGTCTGGGATTATTAGCTGACTCGTGGATAGAAGATTGTCTTGGAAAACTTGACTGGAAAGAGGATTTGGTAATGGGATCAGCTGCAAAGTGGTTTTCAAGATGTCCAGCACTATAAGAAGCTTTAGACTCCGATAAGGATTTTATATTTTGATTTTCTTGAGAACTTTTGTTAATCCCAGATAAGTACTTCATATTCTCGAGATAAAGATGTGCATCAGGAACTGGGGGCTAGAAAAATAGTACAAAATAGGATTAGTTTTTTTTTAAATATTTAGTTGAGTAGTTACAGAAAAATCCAATAAAACAAAAATGTTAAGAAATTTTTTTGTATTTTGCACAATCTCCCATTAATGAAATGCAATTCATTACAGAAAATAAATTTTTACATTCCCATGGAGTTTGTTGTAACGGAACTCAACTTTATTAACAGTATATTACACATTTATTTATGTTTGTGTTTATATAAGTACATATTATAGGTGCAGATTACTAAAATTTTTAAGGAGCCAATGGCTCCTAAACCCCAAAAATCCAGTCGTCACTTTGGCTCCTAACCAAACTATAGTGGCCACATTGTGAAATAAACTCATAAATCAATTGTGTTTATATGGAAAAAAACTTAACAAAAAAAACTCAGGAATTCAAAATGAAGAATAGTTTAATTAATAAATACACATATACAACAAAACACAGACTAATTACAACAAATGTGTATATTTAATTTAATCCTAAAATTCTTGAAACTTTGATATTAAAAAAGTATAATATAAATCTGGAAAAATCAGAAGATAAAGTTGGACATGATACAATTGAATAACAAAACATGTATAAGCTAAGCAGTCACGATAATGATAAATATTAGGAAAACTTTATTTCTTATTTTGATTTTGTCTTATAAAAGTATACATATAAAAAAAAAATTAGGAATGTATAAGATTATTTTGCACTATAAAAATCTTGCACTTGCAGAAAACACTTACAGAGCAAGAATATACCACGCGTTAAGTATTTTTTCGTGCGAGTTTCTTTTTCTTTCTGTTCTTTTTTCTTCAGAGTTCGGAATCCTCTATCCTCACGACTCCATGATCCAAAGCCCTTAAATAATCTCCATCGTATCAGGAACTTTGGACTGTCTCGTGAGCACACCAGCAGTAAAGGAGTATTTATTTCAACTGTGGATTTCGCACAAAACCTCCAAAGAAATGCTTGCTTTTGCTGGTGTCCAAAGGAGAAGCTTTACCATTAGCGGGCTCATGTGCCGAGCTTCGCAGCTGCTAAGCTTTGTAGTGGAGTGGACATGCGCAGAATTATATTCGAACATAATGTTCGGCAAGAAAGCAGTACATCACAGGCGCAGCGTTCATGATGGTAACTGAGATTGCAAAAATTCCCTGACTTTTTATCAAGGTCATACTTGATCTCGGGCAGTGAAAAGAGCAGGTGCTTTTCTATTTGCAAAAGAAAAAAATACATAAAAATTCCACGACGGGGATTGGGAACACTGGAAATTGATCTTTGGCGACTAAGACACTGAAAGTTAATCGCCACAGCAAAAAATTTAGTCGCCGCATGGTGACTTGGGACCGTAAATCTGCACCTATAATAAACATGAGCAACATCTTTTTTTTTTTTTTTTTTTTTTTTTTTGTAGGGTAGATTTTGTGAATCCAAATAAAAAAGAGAAAAAAAAATCATAAATTTTAATTAGTTTTTAATAAACATTTTGATGAGTTCTAATAATTGAGCAGATAAGAGCTGATAGCCCAGAACAATACATTTCAAATTTTATTTTGTAGTAAAACATATTTTTAATATATATTTTAAGCAAAAGAAAAAAATACATACTTCATAACATTATTATATTCTCAAGTACATTTCATATTGGTGGAAACTGCATAAGTTACTTTAAAAAATGTAATTTTAAAGGAATATATTAATATAAGCACTGAATTAGAAAACACAGGAATCGAATTCATCTATAAATTAGGCAAAATATGTTAATTATTTCATTTATTAAAAAATTATTAAAAAGTTATTTGAATGAACAGCTACAGCAGAAAACTGTGAAGCCATAAGCCAATAATTAAAAAATATCTATTTATTAGACAAAACAATTTGTACAAAATATTCTGAGGAGGGAAAAAAGAATACTTTTGAATGAAAAACAAAGCATAAAAAGTATTTATGTGCAAATGTATAATGAATGTAAAATTTTTAGACGCAATGGATAAAAATTTTTTACATGCAATGAATAAAAATTTTTACATTTAAAAGTTAGTTACCGGCAATAAATTGAATGGTTCAGAAATCCGGGGGGCTTGATATGATTTTTCTTTTTCAGGAGATTTTCCTTCAATTTCATAGATTCTGGCAACTAACTTCTGAATATGTTCCAGAAGTTCTCTATTATGAACTAGAAGCAGGTGATATTGATCCTGTAATCAAATACACTTCATGTAAATTAAATATAATAAAAATAGACAATGATCCTGTAATAAAATACACTGCATCTAAATGAAATATAATGGAAGCAGACAACATTCAAAATTATATTAAACACAGCTTAAGTTTTATTTTGCAAGGACAGATTTAAATGGCTTATATAACGCAGCTAAATTATTTAAGTGGCAAGTTATTATCCTTAAGTGATGCAGTAATTTACAATAATAACCTGATATCTTTGGCAATAATTAAATTCAAGGAAAAAATTATATCGTCTTAATCAAATTTGACTAATTAACTGATATCTTAAAAAATGACTTTAAAATAAAATATTGTCCTTATAAATTTTGATTTAATTATTTGCACACTTATTTTTGTACTTTATAAAGTTTTATAAAACAAGATTCACACAACCTTTTATCCCTTCAGGGTCGATAAAATGAGTACCAAGCTTGCTTAGGAACTAAACATGAAAAAATCGTAGTTGCTACGATTTGGACCTATAAACTATGATGCTACGAAAATCGGTCTTAAACTACGATTTTCTGCAAAATATACACAAACTCATTTTTTGTTAGTAGTGTCAATTTTTATCCCGCGCAGCATATTTTTCAGGAGTGATTCTGTTCTGAAATTTCCAAAATTTCAAAGTATTTATTTCCGAAAGTTTAAAAAAAATTGGTCATTAGTCCGAAAATTCAGACATTAAAAAATGCTCATGGAAAAAAAAAATCTGGGCTGCAAAACAAACTTCTTAACGTAAAACCCTCTTTATGTATATTAAAGAAGAGTGAATCGTGTTCCTGTAAATATTTATACAGGAATTCCCTTTCTTAGAAACAGGGGTGCCATTTTAAGAATTTCTGGAGGGGAAGGTAGTTCTTTGAGGGGCAAGGTTTGAACAGCGTGCAAAATCGCAAGATTTGCACACGGAAAAGGTGAGTCCTGCATAAAGAAAAATGCTGTGCAGTATTTCCCCCTGTAAATTCTTCCACAGATCTATGATCCTTTTGCGAATATATTTTGAAATTTCTTGGAAATCCGCGAATTTTTTTTTCTTTTATTGAATTTCCCCAAAATTAATTCATGAATCGATCGCAGAAAAATTTGAGAATTTCTTCAAATGATCGTGTAAATATATCGGGTATTTTGTCAAAGGTCTCAGAAACAAATAGTGATTATCTTCAATTGGTCGCTGAATAAAATCACTAATTTCGTTAAGAGTTCAGAAAGAAATTGCGAATTTCGTCAAAAAATTGCGCAAAATATCACGAATTTCGATAAACTATCGAGGGAAAAATATTGCAAATTTCGTCAAAAGGTCGCAGAAACAAGTAATGAATTTTGTTAATTGTGGCGAAAACATATTGAAATTTTTGCTGATCGGTTGCGATAAGCTATCGCTAATTTCGACAAATGACCGAGTAAAAATATTAATTTCGTCAGTTGGTCGCAGAAGAAAATAAATTTCAAAGGATCGTGGTAGAAACGTGAATTTTGTCAAAATATCACAGAAACAAAAAATAAATTTCACCGAAAGATCGTGGAAAGAAAACACTTATTTCGTCAAAGGATCGTAAAAACGCAAAATTCGTTGAAGGATCGTGGTTAAAAATGCGAATTTCGTCAAAAGTTCATGGTAAATGGTGCGGTTTCTATAAAGAATCGTGATAGAAAAATGTTAATCACGATTTTCGAAAAAAAATTGTAAATATTCTGAAATGATCGCGGGAAAAAAATCACGAATTTCGTCAAAATTTACTGCACTGGGTTAAAAAAATTGGAATCAGGCTCCTTTTACAAATGTAGAAAAAAAAAAAAAAAGGCTTTGAAACGAGAAGTAACTCTAAAAATCTTATAAAAATTTTCAGAGGAAAAAAATTACTATATTGAGTTGTTGAAAGACGGAAACCTTATTCCTTTTACGAATGTCAACAGATGGCTGCGAAACACGAAAAACCAACCAACCAACCTCCAGATTAATTTTAATTTTGTGTGCTACGATTTCTCATTTTCAAAGGTTGGCAGGTCTGGTCATGGCATAAGGTTAACTACCTGAACGGGATACATGCTGTATGGCATCATGGTTAAGAAAACAGAGTTTGGCATTGTAGGTCAGGTTTTTTAATGGATTGTAGCATCACAGAGTTTAGAAAGCTTTAATAATCATCATTTTTAGGGTTCTGTACTTAAAAAGTAAAAACGGAACCATTATAAGATCACTCCTGTGTCTGTCCGTCACAGCCATTTTACTCGTAAACTATGGAACGTGGAAAGTTCAAATTCGGGGAAGTAATAAAGACCATTGACCCACATATTTTCAGATTAATAAACATTCATAAATATATTTAGTAAAAAAGTAGAGGGGCTAATTATGCTACTTGAAAAAAAAAAAAATCTTTTCCTTGTATATCATGTGGGGTATCCTGTGAAAGCTTTTGTAACGCTGAACTCAAAAATAAATTCCTTTTAATTTTAGGTATTATATTTTCAAAGGTATTGTTGAAAATGTAGCGCAAAAATATGTTCCCCCCCCCATCTAATTCCGAATCTACTGAAACAAAAATTATGAAAAAAATTAGAGGTAGTAGACGTTAATATAAACCTTGCCGGAAAATTATAGCGATTACCCTAGGTCACATAGTTTTTGAGTAATTAGCATTTTTCTGTTATACACAAATTTCGATTTACGGGCATTCAGAAAAATTGTTGAGCATCGCTGAATATACCTATCGTTGCAGAAGAATAAAAGAATTGTTGATAATGATTTTCGAAAAAAATCATCGGTAATTACCTGAGATATTAACTCTTAAAGGTACGGTCAGTTTGGACATACACAAAGATAGGGGCGGCATACTCTATGCCTAGTTAACAACTTTTAATGATATATATGTGTAATGTAATGTCCAGTAACAGTATAAAAGCAATAAACGTCAAATTGTTAAAAACATACTAATTTAAGGGGGTCTTGGGACTCTAAAAAGTGGAAAAAATGAAAAAAAGACCATTTTCAACATTTAATGTCTTAAAATGTATATGATTTTAAAACACAATTTTAATTGGGATGAAAGATATAAGTATGTTCTTTCGTTTCATGTATTTAAAAAATTGCAAGATACTGAATTAGTATTTACAGGGGGCTCGAAACTGTTAGACATTTGTCAAACAAAAAATTGGCATAACAGTTTACGCGCAGGATTACAAAATAAATATTGCAACTAGAATGAAAATTTTGGTGCTTACTTATATTTCAGATTGTAATAATTTCCCTGAACTTAAATAAATTTGTATTTAAAGCATTTTTATATTTTTAATGCAATGTTGCATTTAGCTAATACAAAATTTTGAAAATTTCAACAGTAAGATCACCTAAAAAAATATTTTTTTGAAAATAAAAAGGAAATTTTACGTTCAGTTTATACAGACTAACATGAAATATATGTTTTGAAAATTTCATAAAAAAATATCCAGAAGTTTTTGAGGTATCCTGCACGTTATGCCCCAAAAACGCCATTTAGAAAATAATGACTTTAAAGTTTCGGAAACGCCGCTTCAGCTATTGAGCGGGTATAATTCTAAAAGCCAAAACTTCTGTTCTAATGGGAATTTCAAGGAAACAATTATATCAAAATATTCAGAAAAGATAGAAGTTTACCATCTAAAAAAATTTAAATTTCTTAAATTTTGAAGCTTTAAGAGTCTTGCGACCACTTAATCCTTTCCAGCACAGAGTAATTCTATTCATAAACTTATGAAATAATGGACTGACACCAGAATTTATAAACGAATTTATTAGAAAATGCAAACTTGCTTATTTTCACGTACATGATAAAAGGAAAATTTTAATTAAATATTCTTAGTGCCGTTTGTCTGTTTTGGAATTAAAATTAGGTGTCCGTTTTTTAAGGGCATCGCCCTCGAAAGATTTGATTAGAATGAATTGCATAAATACTGTGGGATTCGCGATAGTTTGCATTGATTGTATCTCTCAATACGCCTCGAGTGACTTAAAAAGTTAATTAAACACCTACCTGGAAAAACGTGGTACTGACCAAGGCGGCGTTGCAACTTTGAGACCTCAATTCGAAGCGCGCTTAGCACAATGCCAAATTTAAACGTTAAACAAAGGTTTTGTTTTAGCTACACTATAGAAATAAAGGTTATTACTACGCTTAATTTAGTTTCTGGAAATGCCAAATGAAGTTTAACTATGCACTGCTTTTATTGTCAGTACCGAATTAAGTTCATCATAAACAGATTAGGATAATATTAAAAAAAGAGTTATACGAATAGCTATATTTGATATTATTTAGGTTCCATATCTCTTTGAACTTTCATGGTATACCAATTTACACTTTTCTAATATATACAGTTACACCCAAACCTACGTTGTATAGTTTTTTACAAAGTCTTAGTATTCTTTTAGCAAAGTTTTTTTTTTTTTTTATAATGTAATAACAAATTCATATATTTATTCTATGGAACCCTCTGTGTGCGAGTAATGCTCGCACTTGACCATTTATTTAATAAAATTTTCATTTAAAGACAACAGTCTTCTCACAAAATTTCTAATTTTAATATTAATAACCAGTTCAAAATGAATAACAAGTGAAATTTGTACAAAGAATAATTTATTATAATATATCTGAACATTTCACTAGGCTTCTCTCCAAAAATTTCAGATATATAGACTATCAAATCTTCATTATATAATCATGAAGATAGTCAGACTTTGTTGAAGATTAATAAAACATATTTAACTGGGGATTAAACATTATATTTTTAAAATTATTTTTGTGAAATTTTATTTCAAAAAAGGTTTTTTTTAGCTGAATATTGTTTTCAGAAAATATATAAAGATTAATATCTAACAGCCTTTCAAAACTGTTTCAGTGTCATATTATTTTAAGATGATCCTAATGTAAATAATACAAATGCTATAAAATAATATTAAACAATAAATTAATTAAATACAATTTCACAGAGTAATAGTCATATGGAACATACCTGAGCTTCAATTCTTGCACTCTTTTCGGCAGTTAATTGATCTCTTAGGATTTCAATTTGAGTCATAACTGTTTGCAGTTGCTGATTTTGCAGCTGTAGTTGGTCTTTCAACAACTGTATATGTTGGTATATAATTGGATCACTTATTTTAATGTTGTTATTTTGAGAGGTAGCCATTTTTGATACCTAAAACAAAACAGACAAATGTGATTAAATACAAAGTCTATAAACAACAACATAGCTTTTAGATATGGCATTTGTTTTACAAGGGATGTATGCATATTAAAATATGAAATTTATTTATTTATTCAGGCTCTGAGTGCTATAAGCCAGTGGTTCCCAATCTTTTTGGCTCACAGAGACTTTTTTACAATGAATTTCACTGAGGGAGTTCCTTAAGCCTAGTTTACCTTATACTTTACATGTTAATGGTGTTTTTGCCAACCTTTGAAAATGAGAAATCGTAGCACACAAAATTTCAAAATTTAAAATAATCTGGAGGTTGGTTGGTTGGTTTTTCGTGTTACACAGCCATCTTTTGACATTCGTAAAAGGAATAAGGTTTCAGTCTTTCAACTCAATATAGTAAATTTTTTCCTTTGAAAATTTTTATACGATTTTTAGAGTTTCTTTTCTTTTTGCAGTGTTTCTTTTTTTTTTTACATTTGTAAAAGGAGCCTGGTTCCAAATTTTTAGCCCAGTGCAGTAAATCTTGACGAAATTCGGGATTTTTTTCCTTCGATCATTTCAGGATATTCACAATTATTCCGCAATCGAATTCACATTTTTCTATCACGATTCTTTGTAGAAATCCGCTTTTTTTAACATGAACTTTTGACGAAATTCGCCTTTTTTACTGCGATCTTTCGGTGAAAATTTGCGTTTTCTTACTGATCTTTCGATGAAATTTGCATTTTCTTACTGATTGATCTTACTAAATTCGCGCTTTCTTTCTGCGATATTTCACAAAATTCACACCATTGAAAACACAAAATCTCAAATCTTCCGGCGGGTGGCATCCCCCCCCCCATCCACCTCCTGAAATCAATACTGCGCTTTTACCACGATCCTTTGACGAAATTTTCTTCTGCAACCAATTGACGAAATTGATTTTTTTATACGGTCATTTGTCGAAATCCGTGGTAGTTTATCGCAAATTGTGCGATTTTGCACACTATTTCAAATCTTGCCCCTCAAAGACCCCCCCCCCCTCCTTTTCAGAAATTCTTAAAATGGCACCTTGTTTCTGAGGAAGTGAATTCCTGTATAAATATTTACAGAAACATGATTCACCTGTTGTTAATATACATAAAGAGAATGTTTTATGTTAAGAAGTTTGTTTTGCAGCCCAGATTTTTTTTTTCCATGAGTATTTTTTAATGTCCGAATTTTTGGACTAATGGCCAATTTTTTAAACCTTTCGGAAATAAATACTTTGAAATTTTGGAAATTTCGCAACAGGATCACTCCTGAAAAATATGCTCTGCGGGATAAAAATCACAACTAGAAACAAAAAATGCATTTGTGTTTTTTGCAAAAAATCGTAGTTTAAGGCCGATTTTCATAGCATCGTAGTTTATAGGTCCAAATCGTAGCAACTACTATTTTTTCGTAACAGTTGGCAGGTCTGCATTGGATAAGGAAGAGGGGTAGATAGTATTCTAAACAATTAATATTTTGTTGCTGCAATGAAATTATGTTTTGAAATTATTATAATACTCTTCACCAGAATTCAACACATCAATGCCTTGCATCTAAGCTATGCACTACTATCATACATCTAAGCCTTACAATAGATTTTAGATTTTGGAGCGAATAACAAACATTTAATGTGAAATCTGCAGTTGCATTGTTTTGCACAGTTTTCTGATATCTAGTATAACTGCTCATAATTGTAGGTGAATGTTTCATTCTAAATTTAAGCAGCTTCTGTATTTTGTTTTAGTGGCAATGAAATCCTATTTCACAAAGATATCACATTGAGAAAGGTGTTAACACTAATTTTGATTTCTCAGAGAAGATTTTGAATTCATTTGCCAAATAATATCAAAACTCTGGTAGACTTTACTTTTAAAACATGATTATTAGTTCACTGTAAGATGTCAAATTAATAAGGAGCTCTATTCTATTAAGTTTTGGCTGGATAAGTTTCTGTTGATGCTGAACAACGCACATTTAATGCCATCAAACACCCTCTTTTGAATTGTTGGAAAATTGCAATTAAGCGAGTCTTTCAAAGTTTCAAGGCGCCCCTGAGCATCTTCCTGCATTTTCCCTTGAAGCTGGATTTTACTTTCATCCAACAACTTTTTTGTTAGAAAAAACAATCAATAGTTTTCAATGTTGCCAATTTAGTGCTTTTAAAAAAAATTAAAAACATCTACAAGAATTCTTGAATAGTAATTTTTACTTTAATTACGACAGACAATCCATGCTTAAATAAACCAAAGATTGCTATTATAAAAGTCTGGTAGATATTTAGAGAATGCATTAAACTGCTATCATTGCTTCTTTTTAAATAAACTCTAGCCAATACATAAGTTTCACTTAAGAGGCAACTTCACTTTTGTGAAAACACTCGCCTGCTAATGTTAATCTTATAGGACAGTTCTTAGTAATTTCTCATTTGGATTTCAATATTTTTAACCCTTTATGTCTGAAATTATGAATTCATGAAAATTCCATCTTCTAAAGCATTTTTCGTGAATTTTTTAAACTACATTAGAAGAATTTTGCCAATTAAAATTAATTATTTAAATTTGAATTTATAGGGATTTTTCACAATATCTATAACTCCACGCAAATCTCTTATTTAAAATATTTTTTTTTAGTAGTGTATAGAATTAGAAATGTACAAATATAATGCTCTTACAATAGAAATATTCCCCCCACAATCTTTCAACATCAAGAAAGCTGAAAAGATGCAAATGAAAAAGAAATCATCCTTTTAAAAATATTTTTGTTTTGTGCAACCAATAATTTTGGAACAAGATAAAGTAAAGTATCTATAGCTCATTCGAAAGTGTACTACAACTAATCAATGTATTAAATTAATTTTATAACAAGTTATTTTAATGGTACTTTAAAGTACTGTGGGACATAAAGGGTTAAACAATTTCTTTTGCTTAGGATATCTGAGATCGATCCTACAATAGCCATTTTTTACTTTTCGATTTTGTTTGCATGTTGTTGTTTATTTTAAATCTATTTTCATATTTGGAACCGGTTTCGATAACATCAAAATAAAATAATATATTCATACTACAAAATAAGTTTTTTTACTAAATATTTTCTGAAATTAATGAAAATGTACCTAAATATATATATATATTTAATATATAAATCCCAAACACATAACTATGACAATATAAAAATAATAAAAAATGTGCAATAGAAATTCACATATGTGTATTTTTGATAAGTACTACATTTTAAAGAATAAATGTTATACAGAATTTGTATAAAAAGTAATGAGACCTACTTTTTCTTGTGTACGTCACAGCATGCATGTTCCAGATGAATTTAATGGAGGCAGAAGTCAGCTTCAACACATGGCAAGCGTCAGTCGCCTACGAGCTTCCGTGAGATTTATATTGTGGTTTTAGTGGACCCCTTGTGCATAAATTCAGTGAAAACTAAAAAATGCAATGTTCTTTCAAACAGCGCTACAGCATTAAATTCTGTGTAGGACTCAGAAAATCGGCTATGGAGACGTTCGCCATGATGCTGAAAGTGTTTGAGAATGAAAGGCTATCAAAAGCTGTTGTTTTGAGATGGTCGAAGACTAAAGCCATGCTCATTGTCTTCTTTGATGCCAATGATGTGGTTAACCATGAATTTGTACCCGAGGGACACACCGTCATGGGTGCTTTCTACGAGAAAAGATTGAAGGGATCAATCGGGTGAGGTCAGGCACTGCCAGCAATTAGAAGCTGCATCATGACAAAGTACCAATCCACACCTGCTTCATAGTCAATGACTACCTGGCTTGGAACAGCATCATAGCGCTTTCTCAGCCCTCCTACAGTTCCAAACTGGCTGCGGTGGACTTTTTTCTGATCCCCCCGCCCTTAGAGGGCACCGCCATGGGACTGGGGCAGAGGTTAAAGCGGCTTTGATTCGCTGCTTGAAAGAGGTTCCGGAAAAGGACTTTCAGGGCACCTCCCATGTGTGAACACATTGACAGAAGTGTGTTGAAGTCCAAGGATCTTATTTTTAAGAATTTTAATTGTTTGTAGTGATATTTTCAATACATATTTTTTCCCCGAATTTAGTCTCATTACTTTTTACACAAAACTTGTACTTAATTAAAAACAACACTATTTTTTTAGATTTTAACATATAATTTTAACTGGTAATTTGTAAAGAATACATCTAATTTATAAACAATATTTTTTTTTTCATACTTCAACATCAGTATTTTTGTTGGAATCCTCTTCAACTACATGCTGAGAATGTTTATTTGTGGATTTTGTAGCACTTTGCTCCTCTTGGGTGTCACAGCTATTAGGCTCTGAAGCACCATCGCCTTGACTTTTAGCTGAAATTCAAACAGAAAAATATTAGATCAACAAAAATGACAAAAGAAAAAAAGCAGAAACACAATAAATTTTGCTAATGAATAAAAAAAAAAAAATCATAGAAATGCAACATATCTCAAAAACAATCATAAAAATATGCTAATTTCTTTATTAGCCAAGTAAATTGCACTAAAATGCACTATGAGGACAGTAAAACACTAGTTTTGCATCATTAAATAGTCTCACTAAATGTTGTGTTAGCTAAAACTGTTTAATGAAGTGTGCAGTTTTAAATTACATTGACAGGATGATTCAAAATTCCACATAAAAACTTTAAGGGATGGCAGAGCACACTACAAAAGATTAAATTATTAATTGGAGTCAAAATTCATTTATTCAGTCAAATAATAATAAACAAAAAAGTAAAAATAATTTTTAGAAAACACTCTTTTATAAGCCTTCAATGTTTATTTTTTAAAATCATCCGAGCTGATTCGGGGACCCGCGGCGGGTGACACACCGCTAGTATTGGTCGCAAAAATTCACCACAGATTATTTACTTGAGTTAAGTTTTTTATTTTTTTAATTTAACTTATCCTTAATTTTAGATTTTAGATCCTGGTAGAAGCTGAAATGCTTGCTTATCTGTCATTGTGGACCAGTTATGATGTAGCAAAGTGCCTTTTACGAGACAGAACCATCCGAGCGTACCGTGGAAAACTTCAGCGGGTGACAAGCACGAGGTAACTGCCATTCAAAATTATTGAGCCATATGACCTCCTTTTTTTAGGAATTCTCAGTTAGTGTTAGTTAGGCCTCTGGTTGCCTTACGCTAAGATTTTTTTTTGTGCTCTTTGGTACCCTACTGTCCCTATTCTCCATTTTTTACCTACGGCAGTCATTAAAATGACAATGAAGTGTAGGGCAATCAAATAGTTTGGATGCTCTATACGCCCTATTTTTGGAGGTTATAGTTAACCTCATGCTTCCAACTCTGGAATGGCTTTCAGGATCCACCAGAGTTCACAAAAGTATACCTTTTAGATCATACTTTGTTTCAAAATTTACCTTTATGTTACCATTCAAGTTCGTTGGAAGTTACACGTGGCGGTTTTCATGCTGAATTGGCACTCTGTAAGCACCGCAATGTCATGCCATTTAAAATCATGCTTAAGTTTATGACTGCAATTCATGGTGTTCCAAAAAGCTTTGAGGTGATAACAAGTAAGGCAGGGTTCCCAGCAAAACATGACTAGCAAATTCCCTGACTTTCCATGACCAAATCTAAAAAAATTCCATGACTTTCCCTGACCAAACGGGCATATAACGAAATTTGCTACTTATTTTTGCAGTCCTTTGTCAAAATTAGCAATTTTTTTTACAAGGCTATTTGATGAATTTCACGTCATTCTTCATTTTTTCTCCAAGACTTTTCCATCACTTTTTAGAAAATATTTGTAAATTCCCCGACTTTTCCTATATATTTTGAAATTTCCCTGACTCTCCCTGACTACTTTGAAATTCCAGGACTTTCCAGATTTTCCCTGACGCTGGGAACCCTGTAAGGGAAAAAAAAAGCATTATTTAAATTATCTATTAGGGCTGGATTATTTATCACTATATTGACAGGTATTGATACTTCTTAACTATCGCAATAACAATATCTAAACTTTGACTCTGTTGATATATCCCAATAAAATAACAGTGCTAACAAACATTGCAATTACGAATACGAGCAATGAAAAAAATATCGTCAAATATCTCAAAACTCGTCAATAAAAGAATAATATTTTGTGCTCACCACCAGAGCCCCAGAAAAAAAAAAAAAAAATTCTATTCCAATGTCTTCAATCGCCTGCCTAATCCAAAACAGAAAATCTACATCGATAATCTTCCTTACCACTGATTATCTACAATAGAAATTATCCCAATTATTGCAACACATCCATATCTTCACTGTAAACCTAGAGTTCGTTCTACTCTCTGCGTAATACTGAATAACACTTATCGTCCTTAGTTATCTCGTAACTGTGATTGCCCTACACATATTCCAATAACCCCAGATAATTGATACATCATAAATAATGACGCATGAGCATTAGTTATTCATCGTTGTGTTTGATATGGAAGATAGCTCATTATCATCAAGTCTATACCTAAGCAGATGGAATGCTCAGCTTGCAAGCAACCAATCAGAGTCAGCTAATGGGAAAGTTTCCCCTTTTGTTTATAGTCAAGTTCACATTGACTTTCTCCTTTGTCGTTTGCCGTATTTTCATTAGAGCAAAGTTTTCTCAAGTGAATTTAATATCCTGTCGTGATATTTTTCAGCTATGAAAATTTATAAAAACACAAAATTTAAATTAGTAGAAAACTATTCTCAAATGTGATTTGAATATTTATATATTTTTTTAAAAAAAGGTTTCAATGTTGTTTTTTTGTAGTAAATAGGTAGGAAAATATAGGTGAAAAGCCCAAGGCCTAAGCAGTCATTCACTGTGATGATTGGTTGCTTTTAAAAAGAGCTTCCCAGTCAGTAATGCTTATTCATATTGACTTTCTCCTTTGTCGTTCGTCATATTTTTGTTAGAGCGAAGTTTTCTCAAGTGAATTTAATATATCCTGTCTTGAAATTTTTCAACTATGAATATTTATCAAAACACAAAATTTAAATTAGTATAAAACTATTCTCAAGTGTGATTTGAGTATTTATATATTTTTTAAAAAAGGTTTCAATGTTGTTTTCTTGTAATAAATAGGTAGGAAAATATAAATACAGTATTTTTTTTTCTATGAAGACTGAATTGATTCCTTGGAGAAAAGATTGAAAAGCAACATTTTTGCTGCATCTATCATCCACTGAAACCAATTTAATAACAAGTAGTATATTAGCACGACATGTAGCATTAGATTAATTTTAGTTTTTCTGAGCTTCCTCTTTACCTGTGTTAATTAAAATAAAATCATCAACATCCTAAATTTTAAGAATGTTTTATTTTAGTTTGTATTTTACAGTTTTGTCAGTACTTGCAGGCAGTTTTTGCAAAGTACTTAAATCATTAAAATGTCACTGATAAATAATACATAGAGTAGGAAGACAAGGAAACATACTATTTTTGAAGGAAAATACTTTGCAACAAATGATATAAGTACAAACGGATATCAAACATTGGTTTCTTTTCTAAAATATTTTTTGTATAAATATACATACTTATTTTAATGATGCTGTGCGAACATATAGATATAAGACATTGATTTGTTGCTCTCTACATCTGTTTTTACTTAAATTGCTGCTACTATACCATTTATATTTCGAAATTAGCAAAGTTTCTATTCTTGCACAATTTAAGGTAGTTATCGCAATATATCATAAATATCAATATTAACTTGATATATTGCAATATTAAATTTCTGATATCGTCCAGCCCTACTATCTATTCAGAATTTCTAAATTGTTTTCTCAACATATAATCATAATTTACTTAATACTAACTGAAGTGCCTGGTGTTGCCCGGGTCTGTGATAATAATCTTAAATGAACCTTAAAATTGTAAGATTTTATATCTTTAACTCGATTTTGTCTGAAATATGTGTTTTGCTGACTGTATGAAAAATCAGTTTAAAAAAAAAATAGGATGGGAGAATACATTTTTAAATAATCTAATTTTTGTGCTAAAGTCCACATTGAAATCCTGAGTAAAATTCTTTGATTTTCAAAGTGATATTTTCACACTTAAATCTGATTATACCTGAAACATTTTTATACTCGATTATTAGCAAAAAGGTTAGTATATCTATATTATAAAGCACAAACATATTTGTGCGTAACGCATACGTCATTTTGCGAATGGCAACACTTTGAAATTTGAAATTAAATTTTGGTTTTGCAATTTTCTCTACTGCAAATTTTTAAACTTCTAAACATCGCACATTTTAAATTTTTACACCGTCGTATAAGAAAAAAAAATGCTCTTTGAAATGCAATTTGTTTGAAAGCTGTATCTCCATTTATTTTTGAGATATTAATTTTTTTGTAGTTTTTAATACCATTTTTCTTATCATGGCAACAAAAGTACTTCATTTCTATTGAAAGTCATTGAAAGTAAACTGAAAATAGTCGAAAATAAGATATATTGTATCTTTTTGTTGCCATTTTATCATAAAACCTGAAGAAAAAGTTGAAATTAAAATATGGGTTATGTCAAGAATATTGTCTGTTATTCCGTGATAATGACGTAATATGCACACTTTTCTATAGACGAAGTTTAAGACTGTATTGTAAAAGTGGATTGCTTTAGCGAATGCAAATGACGTCATTTTATAAAAAAGCGTGTATTTTAGTTCTTAAACCTGAATTATGTTTTGCAGAAGTGCGTCATTTTCACAGCCCAGCTGCTTTGAAATTCTTCACAGGTGAAAAGGCTTCACTTTTGAAAATAATGTAATCGAAATGACACTGATAAAACGCAATGTTTTACAAAAATTTAGAATGGCTTTATAATAGAGAGTTGGCATGTAAATATTAGCGATTTATATTACAGAAATTGATGATTCTCGCCTGGATGGATTTGCTTTGCTGAGTTAGACAAGCAAACAAATAATTCATTGTTTAAAATAATATCGTGTTCCTAAAGTTTTTGTCGAAAATTCTCCCGAATAATAAAATTTTAATGCTATTCTTTAGGACATTCTACTATAATTTTATCAAAATAACATAATTTGCTTAATTTAATTTTTCCTAATTTTATATAATCTATATGTTTCAAACACAAGTGTGTTTCTTAGTCATGTGCACTGATCTTTCTGCTGAACCAATTTTACTGATATTTTTTTTTAAACAGAAAGCTCTTCTTTTGTAGATGTGATCGCACTATCTGTTTTTTTTTTTTCCTTAATATCCCCACTTTTATATTTTAATTTTAAAAGCATTTTATGAAATTTCTTAAAAATGATGAAAATTAGGTAGCTTTCATTATTGCAGACAAGAGAGAAATAATGAGGTATTTTTTAACTTTATTCATGCTATTTTCTGATAAAAATTCAAAATTGTTGATAAAAATTATTCTATGGGGTTTAGTGGCGCAAAATTCCACTAGGCAGAATATTATATTAGCACTAGGAACAGAATATTATATTAGGGGCATAATAACGGAAAATTACATACTGCTTTTGAAAACACGCATTTTTCCTCATAAATTTTCTATATTGTTTTTCCTTCTGCATGTGTACTGATACTAAGTTTCAGACACTAGGCGAAATGCTTATTGAAATGAAAATGAAGCAGGGTTGGCAAGGTTTTTCCCACCCCCGGTAAATACCATGGTAAAAACCGGTATTTACTGTCCTGGGAAATACTATGTTTTTCCCACGTGGGAAAAACTGATTATTAAAAACATAAATATAAATTCAAAACAACCTTTAAAAATGTCAAAAATGAGTTAACATAACACGTAAATAGCTTGAAAGGTTTAAAAAAAAAAAGTAAGATCTGCAAAAACAGACAATAAAGTGCATTTATTTAAATATTTATACACCACACATATTCCCAAACGTTTACCAATCATAATCGTATTCATATTCTTCGTTTGCCCCTTCCATATTGGATTTTAGCATCATATAACAAAATACTAATTTAGAGGCTTTTTGTAAACCGAGTTTATTTCTAATCTTGTTTTGAATGAAAGGAAAATTAGAAAAAATGCACTCCAGAGATTCTGATGATGCAGGACATCCCTGAAGATGTTCCATTAATTGGAGAAATTCTGCATCTATTTCAGTTTTACTTAAATTCTTCCACCACAGTGCAGGTGAAATAGTGTTTGTAATGTCTTCGGAAAAGGTGCATCTTCTCACTTGAATTGTATTGTAAGTACTTTAGATTTAAAGTCTGTAAATAATCGTCAGCAGATTCCTCCTGATCCTGTGATAACTTTTCACCTTTTATTTCAGATTCATCAGGTGTGCCAAAAAATGGACAAGGGTCATTGCTTTATCAAAGTTAGATTTCACTTTGCTGAAATGTGGATTTTCTTTATTTTGAAGAAGCTCTAGGTAAATTTCACAAGCATCAGCAATATTGGCATTATTATCGAGTTGCAACTTCGTAAGGGCTTTTAGAACTGGTTCCATTTGGTTGTACATATTTTTTCCTTCTTTATACAGACATTATTTACTAAGCACTTAATGTTTTTATCAATTTCATCTTCGTGATTATCGATAATTTGAAGATAAAAAGTCCTGTTAGTAGCAAAAGTTTTTAAACAAGCTATTTGTGAGTTCCATCTGGTTTCACCTGGAATTTGTGGTTTAAATGAATTGGCATACTCTTTCAATAAACTCCCAGGGTTATGGTAATTTCTAAAAAAATTCTGAATTTTGGCAACATTAGCCACAACAGAATCAGTAGTCGCTTTCTTGCCAATTTAAATAATGCAATGCAGATCCATATGTAACTGGTATAATATCTTTCGTTTCAAGATTCTGCCTCATTGTAAGCATTTTCTGTTCATTATCCGAACTGAAACTTTTTACAGTGCATCCATACGTAGCTGCTGCAGCAAGATTTGTACAATACTCACTTGTTTTCTTATTTTTCCCGAAATCTATTGTAGAAAGAAGCATACTTTTTCCATTACAAAATATGGGTAAAAGGTTCATTATGGACATTACTCCATCCAACTTGCATGAGAGTAATAGTTCTTCCAGCTATTTTCTCTACAGCAGATTCTTGAATTTCTGCTTTATGGAATAATTTTTATTTATTTATATTCCTTTCCTACAATATAATTTTAAACCTAAGGAAAATTTGTAATAACTATGTATTTCTATCTTTAATTTTACACATCAGATTCAGAAAGCCAGAATATTTCTTACATATTGTCATTTGGAAGTTTTTCCCGGTATTTACCAGTTTTTCCCAGTGGGATGGGAAAAACAAGTTTTGGACGGGAAAAACCCAACCCTGAAATGAAGTCATATTTAAAAGAAAACGATCACTTTCTTAGATAAAACTAAACATTTTAACACAAATGCGCTTAAAAAACATAAATCATGGAAATTTTTACTCTCCGGAATTGAGATTAGAATCTCAAGTAAAGAGTGCGTCTGTTCACATAAAAGATGTTGCTGACAAACGTGACTTCAAGTTTTGAGTTAAAATGATTTTTAAATGATCAAACAAAATACAATTTTTTAAAAAAAGATGAATATGGATATAAGAAGTGCGTATGCAAATTTTGAGAAGGTGAAAATTGCATTTTTCATTCCGGAATTCCAAGCATAAGAGCCTCAATTGATAACCACATCCTAATAACTGATCTTTATTATATTGTACTGATTAAGTATCTATATTATAAAGAACAAACGTATCTGTTCGTAACGCTGACGTCATTTTGCGAATGGCAACACTTCACGATCAAATTTCGGTCTTGAAATTTTCGCTACTGCAATTTTTTAATATTCTGACCACCGTATATTTTCAATTTTCGCCGCACAGGGAAAAAAATTTACTTTCAAATGCAATTTGCTTAAAAACTGCCTTCATTGACTGATGTATTATATTTTCTAAAATAATTTTTAAGCATGATTTTTTTTAAGTTTATCTTATCACGTGCGGTTTCAATACAAAATAATAATAAACATTTTGCACATAAAGCAACAAACATTTTTCAGCATTTGTTTCTGACTATTTTTGCATAACGAAATTAATAGTTCCTTTATAAACAAAAATAAAAGAACAATATTAAAAGAACCACCAATCCAACATATTTGTGAAAAATAAATTAACGAAATTAATACTTCTTTTATAAACAAATAAAAGAATAATATTGAAAAAACACAAATCTAACATATTTGTAATCGTACAATTTATATTTTTAGATCACCAAACAGGATTTTTTTTTTCAAATGGAATTTGTTTGCAAAGTTCATCTCTGTTTACTGATTGTCTATGGTTTTAAAAACAATTTTAAAGCATGAAATATTTTTTAATTTATCTATATCTCGCGGAGCTCAATTATTTAAGATTAATCCGATTGCCCTTAAAACAAAATAAAGAGTTCATCATTTTCTTACGGCTAATATTCATAAAAAAAAAAAAAAATTCCCTATGAATAAATAAATAAAATAATATAAAACACAAATTTACCAGACACGTATAAGCTCTGAAATTATCAGAATATAAAAGGATGCAATAAGTAGAAAAATCTTGGCAAATAACTCTTAGCATGCGGCTAATAAGAAAATATCGCTTTTGATAAACTTAAAAAAATTATTTGATTGTATAGTATTTTCCATATGAAAAATGCTTTTTTAATGTAAGTGGGCATTCTAAAAAATTTATTGCATATAAAAAATTTATTCAATTAAAAAAAATGTTTTCGCCTATATTCTTTAACCCGGGAAGCCCGGGTACGATCCCCTAGTAATATTAAAATTTCAGAGCTATTAAGATTAAGCAAAGTTGTTTATTTTTAACGCTTTCCAACAAAGTTGAAAAGTGTTTATGACTTTGGTTTGTCTGCCGTCTGTCTGCACTTTAACTCCCGTAAATATACTCGGATTGCCCGGAAATTTTTGGATGTTATTGATGTTTCCATAGCACAATCCCTATTTCAAATGAAGTTTGTAGCATGTTTAGTTCATTTACAGGGACAGTCAAAAGTATTCTGTTACATTACAACCAATGGGAAAAAATCGGTTGAAATGATTTTTAATGATATTACACAGTTTCAAACATAATAAAATTGATATGCATTTATGAAGTGCACTAAATTATGCATTTTATAGAATATGCAGTGCAAAAAATAGTTATTTATTTACAGGGCCACACAAAAGAATTCTGTTACATAATGATATGGGGGTGGAGGGACTTGTTTGTGGCGTATTTTAATTATGTGAAACTATTCCATATATAATGAAATTGAAATAAGTCTCTGAGCTTTACTATAACTTATTTCATGTATAATACGAAGTGCATAGCATTTACAGGGACACACAAAAGATTTCAAATACCATACTGTATCCGAAATACTGTACATTAACGATGAGTACTGGAAATGCATGTTTAATTATGATATGCACTTTTATGTTTCACTATATTTATGCATGCTGTATAGTGTGTATAAATGCTATAATTCATACACAAGGCTACAAAAAAGAATTTGTAAGGGTTACTGGACATGAGCACAAATTGCTTAAAGGTGGTTTTTAAATGAGTATGCATTTTTACTCTGAACTGCATTTAGTTTACTAAGAAATATTTGTACAATATAAATAAAATGATATACAAGGTCATGCAAAGAATTGGATACATAGTCTTCTATAAATGATAATTTCTTTAAATGGGATTTCAGTAGTAGTATTCAAGTATGTTTCCATCTATTAGTATAAATTGCTGAAAGAGAAATTTCAACCTGTTATGTGTTTTCTTGCTAAACTAAATTTTCCCATTATATAGTGTATATCAACCTACAGATCAAATACAGGGTTGTTCAAAAGAATTGCAATACATATTTGGTTATGGGCGGTAACTGCTGAAATCAGTCTTTCAAATGTTTTATGTGTTTTTAAAAATGTTTACTTAGTTATCTTATTTACCTTATTTCCCTAAATAATGAAGTTTTGTTAAAGCATTCAGGAAGTTTTGGAAAGTGTTTCATAATCTATGCTTAATGCATGATTTTCCTTTCTTGTTTTAATCCCAGTATGCATAATATTAATCCTATGGCAAAATGTGTGAAAAAATAAAAGTGACTTCGAGGAATTAATTTTTTTTTTCAAAGGGTTATTTTTCATATTTTTTGAAATGATTTGCAGTGTTGCAAAGAGAAACATTGCCGAGAAAGGTTAACATTGCCGTTTTTTCAAAGTGGTTACAGTATTTAAGGCGTAACAGTATGATCTTTCAGAATATGTCTTCCTTTTTTAACTGTACTAAGTGGTTTGGCTGATGGAGGTTAAAAAAAATGACAAGAAAAGATACCCAAAATTCCTTCTTTCCATCATTCATTTTCATCTTAAATTGGATTCTGGGCATGTGCGAGTGCTTTTTCCCTCTCAGAAGGACAGAGATGAGTTTTTGATGAGAGTTTTTTGTGATCTTTGATTAGTAACTCAGCTACTTATCAGAAATTTAAAATTCAGAGTCTCATGTGCATTAGGACAAACCTTGGACTATCTTCACCAAAATTTTCAGGCTTGTACATGTGGTAGATATTCCTAGTCACTGCACACAGGCACACACAAAGCAAAACTTTCTTTCTTAGTACAGATTCAACTATTATTTAACTAGTATATAACCCCGTCAAAAATGACGGTATGTGAACTAAATATCTTCAAAACAATGTTTAGAAGTTTAGATCATGATGATAGAACATAGAAGAGAACAATGAAAATGGCCTTTCAATCACAGGACTTGTACCCAAAAATAATACTCGGCTCGCGACACTGATGCTCCCAGCTTAAGCATCACGTGATTTGGGTGTAGTTTCAAGTTTTGATTATAGATGGTAGCATCAAATATTTTATTATTTTCTTTCTCAGTTTCCAAAATTTCTAAATGATTAATAAATATGAATGAAAAGAAGAAAAATTGATTTAAGTTCATAGTAAAAAATAAACTTTTATCAAAATAGCTACATTTTCCGCTAACATTTAATCATGAAAATTGTACACTAAAAAATAGTTTTCTGACTGAAAAAAAAAAAAAAAAAAAAGATGAATCATTTTGTGATTTTTGCATTTTGTTAATAAAAAAATATTATCTTTTGATTTCTTATGAAAACAACAAAGATATTATGTAAACTACAATTTAAAATACAGAAATTTGAACTGAAAAATGCCTTCTTTTAAAAAATTAAAATTACATCCAAATTTTAAATATTACAGCATAAAAATTGCATTGCATTTGTAACCAATACGGTATATAAAAGTTATAGGAAAAAATATAGTTAATTCTATAAACCTTGTTTAAAAGTATATTTGCAAATTCATATTACCGAATAGAACATTATTTTTATATATTACTCTTTATCCGGTATTAATTTTGTGACTTAAAATTATTTTACTACTCAGAAACTAATTTTGAATTATTTTGTAGCGCACTAAACAGCAGATTTTTAATGATTTTAATCTAAATCATTTCTCAAAGTGAATTGGAAAAGTAATGTAAAATTGCAACTATTAATTACATTAATATGATTTTCTTTCCTCTATAAACTTCCTATGTTTAAAAGGTATTATATATATCCTTATATTTTAATTACAATAAGAATTGATAAGAATTATTAATTTTATTTGCAATGCAAAGCTGAAACTAGTCGTTGGGGGCCAAAGGAATACTTACCCATCATGGATATAGATAATATAAAATATGAAAATAAAACATGCGATATTTGCTAAGCATTGTACCATGTTACTTTTATTCATAACTTAATTTATTTGGACTCTCTTAAATATAATTAAAGCGATTTTTTACGACGCCAACGTCATATACGCAACGGGTACTTAACTGGCGCCAAAGTGTCGTTATTTTGCTTGATATGGTAACCCGGATGATGTTGTTTATGCTTTTGAAGCTTTCGCCAAATTGGCAATCGCGCCAATAAGAAGCATATATGACATCTGTGCCATAATTAATATAACCCCTTAAGCTAATATTACTTTTTGTTGCATTAAAATATCTCAATTTGTTGATTTTCTGTAAGCAAGTATTGGTTTACAATGGAAGTCTATGGGAGTTTGGCGAAATATTAGAGATACTGCCAATTTGGCATCCCTTTTGGCGACTCATTTTGGTTGCCATATTTGCCAATATACCACCAAGTTGGTGACAAACTTGGTGGTATTTGGCGACAGAACAGGGTTCCCCCCCCCCCCCCCCCTATGGTAAACCCCCATAACCCTTTAAGACCCAACCCGCACGATCGTCCGGGTTAGACATTCTTTTTTTTTTGTTGTTTCTGATCCGTATGTAATAAAAACTCTAATCAAACGATCGTTCTGGTTTGCAGATAGAGTAAAGTATCATTTTTTATCAACAGGTAGCGGTTGCAGTCCATGTTTTACAGGCATGACTAACTTTGTTTACAAATACATCGGGTCTTAAAGGGTTATAGGTATGGAGAGGCATTAAATGCTTGACATTTACGATAAGCCATTATTGGCAATAGTTTTTTGGTCGGCGGGATAATCGAGTAGTACCGAATTGCGTAAAAGAAATATCCTTATAACTTGAAAAATTATAATTGTATTAACTAACAGTTTACTGCATCGGATTAAGCATCTCATTTCCAATTAAAATATATCTTTGAATTGAAATTTGAATGAAATACAGGGTCATGAAAAATCGAAGAGTGTGAAGAATAGAATTACAAATATCTCGGCAACTAATTACCTGATCGAATCCATCCATGATGCAAAATTTATGTTTTTTTATTCACCCCTTCAAATAAACAATTTTGAAAATTTTTGTATACCTTTTATCAGAACGAATATTTCAAGAGTGCGAAAAAAATTGTTCCAGTTAATCAAGGTTACTGATATTCAATAGGCTTCTTCCCATTATTACTCCCTAAGTACACACCGAATTTCAAGTCTCTATCTCAATTTGTTAGGGAGATAGAGCGATTACAGACACACAGACAAATTTTTTTTCTAAAAATATGTTTTTCAGAATCCCCAGTGTCTGAAAAGTATAAATCCGTCAAAAAAAATGTTTTTGATTTTCAAAACTATTACAAGACATACCCTACGATTTTAACAGAAAGCTTCTTTTTTATATTAAATACAGAGAGATGACGCCAAAACAATATATAGCAACGACACGTTATCCAGTACAAAATATTTCACAGAAATACACTAAATTGAACTTATAATCCTCCCTTCCCTTTTGCCATACTGCTTATAAATGTAAACAAAAGTGAAAAATGAATTTTAAAATATTTAAATGATTTAATAATCTTTTTCAAATATTTTAAGAGTAGAATCGGATATTAACTGCATTTTTTTTTATTGAACCGCTCAAAGAGTCATTCATTTGTTTCTAGATTTGGAATTTTGTGTTTCTGAATGGCAACGGCTGTTTATATCGGTAATCTGATGTTGGTAGCTCATTTTTAATTTAGAACTTAAAAAGTTATAATTGTATAGTTTTTTAAGGTTTTAGAGAAAATGAAGAAGAAAAGATGTGATACGATGTAGATTAAATAAAGCAATTGGTCGACTTATAACATGGCATCTGAATGCTTAAGCCTAACATGGCCGCAATGTTTTTTTTTTTTTAGGATAAGCGCGGCCCGGATTCGTCACACTGTGTTTTATTGTATAGAGATAGTTTCTTTTTTTTAATATTACATTATATTTTACTTTCTACTTTTTAGTATTTAAAATATTTTATTGTTGCAGTTTCAAAAAGTCCTTCCGGCCAGTGCCGGGAGGAAGAGGTAGCTTTCAAATTCCTTATTTTTAAAAAGCTAGCTTATGTTATTCAAACACACGAAGCTCAATTTAGTAGAAACCGATTATAGAAGATTCAATACTAATTTTTATCAATACTAAATCCTTATGAATGAGAATTTCGCGAAATAAATCAGCTTTATCCAAGCTGATTTTATTTAAAGTTATATTTGGTTTCCGAATTCGGCGATATGTGAAGTGCCTGCCATTTTAAGAGAACATGGTGGATGAGGCTAACCAGTGAACTTGGTCGAGACCTTAGTAATTCCTGTGCACACGCTCGCTCACATCGGAATCAGTTGATATATATGAGTGCTGTCGCAGGCAAAAATCTGATTTTTCAAAATGTCACCCACATAATGAAATTCAAACTGCTGTATCTGAGCCATTTTTTAAGATAAAGACAAAACAAAAAATGCTCCGGAATCCTTATATCAAAGTCAAATACTTAAGAAAGAAACCTTTTTCAATTTCTAAATTTTTTGCACTTCACTTTAAATATAATTTTTTTTTTAATTTAATGGCCGCCATTTTGATTCAAGATGGCGGATGAAGCTGGCCAGTGAATTTAGTCGAGACATTGCTATATACTATCCAAATGCCTTCTTACACCCAAATAGGTTAATGAATACGTGTGTTATCGCGTGACAAATATCAGATCGTTTCAAAATGTCAGCCATGCTAGAAATTTCAAAGTGCTATAACTCAACCTTTTTACTTTCTTCTATCTTTACAAGAAGAAAGTATTGGTTTCATGAAAATTTTCGAATTCCAGTTTTCGATGGATTTACACGTTTTATGAGTCAGAGATTCCAAAAAACATGTTTTTACAAAATGTCTGTCTGTGAGTCTGTCTGTCTGTCCGTCTGTCTGTATGTGACACAAATTTTGTGGGCGCTCTATCTCAAGAACTAATGGACGAAATTTCACAAAACTTCATATTTAGTTAGACCTTGATATAAACTGGAACTGATTAGTTTTTGGTGAAAATCGCCCAACAGGTGGCGCTGCTATGCGGCATTTTTAACGATTTCTGCAATAGCTGTATCTCAAGAACTACTGCACGGATTTTCATAAAACTTCAGATTCAGTTAGCCCAGGATATAGTTTGGTGCTGATTACTTTTTTGTGAAAATCGCCCACCAGGTGGCGCTGCTGTGCTGCATTTTTCACGATTTCCACAAGAGGTGTATCTCAAGAACTATTGCACGAATTTTCATCAAACTTCAGGTTTAGTTAGTCCTTGACATGAATTGATGTATAAATTAGTGCTGTTTAATTTTTAGTATAAATCGCTCAACAGGTGGCGCTTCTGTGCTGCATTTTTCACGATTTCCACAAGAGCTGTATCTCAAGAACTATTGCACAGATTTTCATCAAACTTCATATTTAGTTAGTCCTTGACATGAATTGATGTATTAATTAGTGCTGTTTAAATTTTGGTGTAAATCGCTCAACAGGTGGCGCTGCTATGCTGTATTTTTTGCGATTTCCACAATAGCTTTATCTCAAGAACTAATGCTTGGATTTTCAACAAACTTCAGATTCAGGTATACCTTGATATCGTTTAGTGCTGTTTACTTTTGGTGTAAATCGCTCAACAGGTGGCGCTGCTATGCTACATTTTTTCAGAATTTCCGCTATAGCTCTATCTCAAGAACTAATGCGCGAATTTTCATCCAACTTCAAATTCAGATATACTTTGATATGAATTGGTGCTAAATCGTTATTTCTTGTACTATTTAAATGATTTAATTGACTTGATTTATATAGAAGAAAGTTTTGTGATGGCCACAACATACTAGTTTTAAGATGTAGACGAAAAAAAAACTGCCCTGAAATCTTTGTATCAAGGTCAAACACATAAAAAAAAAACCTTTTTCATTTCCAATTTTTTCATACCTCATTTTAAATTTTAAATAATTTTTTTTTAAATGTTCCCTTTTGAAACAAAATGGCGAATGAAGGTTGCCTACGAACTCTGTCGAGACATTGGTATGCACTATGTACACACCAAGTTACATCCAAATCAGTTCATAAATATGCCTGTTATCGCGTGACAAAAATCCGGTCGTTTCAAAATGTCAGCCACAATAGAAATTCAAAGTGCTATAATTCAGCCTTTTTTTAAAATATAGACGAAACAAAAACTGCTCCGAAATCTTTGTATCAAGGTCAAACACATAAGAAAAAAATATTTTTGAATTTTCAATTTTTTGGTATCACATTTCAAATTTAATTTTTTTTTAAAAATGTAAATGGCTGCCATTTTGAAACAAGATGGCGGATGAAGCTGGCCAACGAACTCGGTCGAGACATTAGTATGTATTATGTACACACAGAGTTTCATATAAATCGGTTCATAAATACGCCTGTTATCGCAAAACAAATATCAGGTCGTTTCAAAATGACAGCCACAATAGAAATTCAAAATGCTATAACTCAGCCCTTTTTTAAGATATACACAAAACAAAAACTGCTCCGGAATCTTTGTATCAAGGTCAAACACATACGAAAATAATGTTTTTCAATTTTCAATTTTTTGGTATCACATTTCAAATTTTAATTTCTTTTAAAAAATTTAAATGGCCGCCATTTTGAAACAAGATGGCGGATGAAGCTGGCCAACGAACTCGGTCAAGACTTTGGTATGTACTATGTACACACCGAGTTTCATCTATATCGGTTCATAAATACGCCTGTTATCGCATGACAAATATCAGGTCGTTTCAAAATGTCAGCCACGTTAGAAATTGAAAGTGCTATAACTCAGCCATTTTTTAAGATATAGACAAAACAAAAACTGCTCTATAATTTTCAAAATTTTTCAAAAATAAAGGAAGTTAAACACAGATTTGTTGGTTATGGATGGATGATAATAATTAAATAAATTGAATAAACTGCAAATATTATTAAAAAGCCTATTACACAAAATATTTCTAAAAATTTTCTTTTACTGTACATCGAGTAAAAATAATTATCATAAATTGAAATGCAGTCTACAGTCTAAAGTACTCTTTGAAAAGTCTCTTAAACTGGCATAGAGACAATTAATAAAAAGATCTATTAACAAAATATTTTTAACAGTAGCACCTGCCAATAAATAATCTTTTTACTCCTTCGCCACCAGCACAGTGGAAATGAAGTGTTCCACTGGGGGCATCCTCTTTGCTCAAGCATTTTGAAATATTACACTGAAAGTCAGAAAAAAAGCATTCTCAGACCGTTGCTGTTACGTTTTAACACTTTTTTCTATAAAAATATTTTAAAAAATTTAAATTAAATCAGTAAACTTTTTTCGAGTTAAAAATTTAAAATTCTCCCTTGAAATATTTATTAATTTTCATAAAGTTTGTTATTACTTAATTTTTACTTTAAAATTTTTTAAATTTATTCCTCAAAAAAGATCATTAAAAATAATCTAAAATAAAATAAAAATTTTAATTTTAATATTTTCCTAAAAATATAATACTTTTTATCCTTATTTATGAAAATAAAATTCAAATTAATATCCTCTAACGATCTTTCATTCAAATATTTAGACATTTATGGTGTCAACTTAAAACAACCTATCAGCAATCTTCCCACACTTCTTTTAGAACTGTTGCTAGAAAACTTGGCTTTACTTTCTCTCTTACCCTCGTGGATTCAATCAAGAGCAGACGTGCTCGGTGAAAGCACTTATTTTTTAAGGCATACCAGCGTTGGACTAAACGGACCCTCCGCTTGATATCGCCATTATTGCTTTGTTACTTTAAAATGAGTGAAATATTTCTTTCAAGTAAATCTTTTTGAATAATATTAAATTAATTAATTGCAATAACATGCCTACTTTCAAAGTTTTAGTTGTAACCGGCACTGCTGGATAACATCCCAAAAGCGAGATGATACGAAACAACCTTCAAGCTGTGATTTTAAAGTTTTTAAAGATATCATTCAGTGTTGCTTTCTAACATGACCCATCGCTGTTGTGCAAATATTTTGTTATGCATTTATAATTGGACCTGCTAAAATGAAATCAGTCCCAATCAACAAATGTATCCCGTACAGGTATGAAATCTATATTTTTGGGCATGGTACAGCAAAATCTCAGAGATGAATTGATTTCGAATTCACAGATTTTGCAGTAGCCGTACTGCGAATTTTCCGACATGAAATATAAGGTAATTCGGGGGAAGACGCCACATATAAGGATGTTTCGCTTAGTAGAGCCAAAATTGAAATAAGATAAATAAAAAATATACCACGATGCTTGTTAATAGTTAATTGGTTATGTACACTCATTAATTCCTTTCACAATGTTTAAATGATTGAGAAATTTAATGTTAAATAAACTCGGGTAATTGTGGCATGTTCCCCCATATATACGGGGAAGATGCCACACTACAGAAAATAAGACTAATATTGGAACATTACCTGTGAATTAACAATAATGGGGGAACATGCCACACTACAGAAAATAAGACTAATATTGGAACATTACCTGTGAATTAACAATAACTATGGTCAAACAAACAAATCTGCAAACTGAAATAATTTTTTTTTTTTTTCAAATTTACTTTGCCAAAACTAATATTGGCACAAGCCTTCACAACATTTCATTTAGTGTAAATGATCACCATTGCAATCTTCTTGGAACCATTTCTTGTATTTGATACACTGAATCCAATCACACTTGAGACCCTTTTTTAGCGTAAAAGTATCCTTTACATACAGCACAAAAATCATCATCATTATCCTCATCAAAACTACCACCACTGGTATCCAGAGGAATTTCTTCATTTGAGGAAGACACGCTTACATGTCTCTTTTACTTCTGTTTTTTCAGAGGTTTCTTTTTATTTATTTTTCCTTTTCTCTACCCTTTCTTTTATCTTTTCCCGTATAGTACTTCTTCTTTCTGATGCAGTTAAGACCTCTACTGCTTGTTTCTTAGGTTTTCTGACCTGAGGAATAGGACTGATTGCTTCTAGACAAGAAATCCCTTTTCCTATGCTGGTGGAGGCAACTGCTGGTGTAGGCCTATTGTCACATGAGCTGCTTGTGGCAGCAATAGCTCTATCATTAATGGAACCCTCAGAGATATCAAACGCATGTTCTGGGATTGCTTGTGGATTATAGGGATAAATCCCAGTAACTGAAAACTCAGAAGTGCCATTTCCTATTGTGGCTGCATTGCTCCAAGCTGTATTCAGAAGAGATCAGAACTGAAATCTTAAGAGTTTACGATGTGGCTTGCTGTTATAGGTGTAAATTAGCGGTCGCCACTCGCCACGTGGCGATTAAAGTTGTAAAAGTGGCGATTAAAAAATCGGCCATCGATCGCCACTATAGTCGCCACTCGCCAAATGGCGATTAAAAAATCTTATCGATCGCCAACTGAAATACAACTTTTTTCATGAAAATATGCATCTCTACTTTGATTACATCAAATTAGCAAACTGGTTAATTTTTTTTCCTAACGGATGCAAGTAGATTTCAATGATTTAGCTGCATTTTCAATATTTCATTTTTTCGCCAAGTGCTTGCTCTTCAGTTGGATTATTTTTTTTACAGTTTTATCCTGCAAAATATATTCATCAGCTTTGATTCCACATGCGTTTCAAATAATTTATTCCTTTTCTTTCACTGCCTTTTCCTTTTCTTTCACATTTAAAATTGCAAGTGCATTTTAACCCTTTCGGGTTTGGAGTACTGTTAATAGTACATGTCTTTTCATCGAGTATTGTTTTGTCTTAACAATTACTTTTGCTACTATCTACATATGGTAATGATAGTATATGGCTATGCCTCTCTTATTATGATTTCATTTATGTTTGGACATTTAGTAATAACAATAAAAGTTTGCTTAATTTTCTTTGCACCGTTGGAGATTCCTTTATTTTATAAATATATATCACTCTTTAAATTTAAAATAGTATAGGTTACTTTTCTGAACAAATCATGTGTGATAAAACACAAAAAACATTAGAAAGTTGTAATATCTGTTAAACTCTGTTGTAATGATATTTTCCAAACGTCTCCAAAAACTTCCTATTATCATATGAATTGAATAGTACACAAAATAAGTTCATTCGTTAGAATTCAGACAATGAGATAATCTTTAAACTTCAGTAAATCTATTCAGATAACTACGATTAGCATTATTAAAATAAAAGTAATTTTATTATCAAAACTGAAGAATAAAAATCCGACATGAAAGGGTTAAGGACATTGCAATTTTAAAGCAATTTTCTTGAATTTCGACTGCTTCCCTATTCTTATTGTGAATAGTTGTCTGGTATAAAACTCTGATTTATAGAAAAATATGTATATATACAACGATTATAGTTTATCTAGATGTCAAGAAAGTTTGAAACAGTATAGTGGCCACTAACTTTAAAAAGTGGCCACTAATGAAACTGAGTCTACCGGCCACTGGCTACTAACTCAATTTCCCAGTTTTCACCTATACTTGCTGTGGATCCAGGCGTTCAGGGCTTGTCGTCAATATGTTTTTAATGGTTTGAAAAATGAGTAATCAAGTGTCTGTAAGTACTGGGTAATGTAATTTGGAAGACAGAATTAATTAATTTTTTGTCTTCATTTTAGCTTATTTCTGAACCATGTTGCGTCTTCCCCCAAGTATATGGGGAAGATGCCACAGACACTTATTTTCGTATTGCTGCAAGACTATAACCGCTTCTGGTTGTCTTGTGTATGTAACAGAATGTGGAACTCACTTATATTGCTAATATCTCATTTAAAATGAAACATCCGTTTATAAACTTTAAATATCAGCAACAGAATATTATAAGGGCTTTACTCACTCGGTTAAATGTTCCCAAGATCCAAAAATAACGGCGATTAAAGGTGACAAATTAAGGTAAATTCAAAAACCACGTGCACACTGGGTCAAGACTCGCCACACAAGCCGGTCATTATTTGCATATGTTGACACATAAAAGTACTAGCAAGAAACTCGCGTCTTCCCCCAACTTCCATCTTCCCCCAAATTATCTTAAAGATTTTCTTATCTCTTTCGAACTATACATTGAATTATGTGGTAGAAACTCTTACAGCAGTAATTGATTGACTTGGCGATGCCATTTACAAAGCATTAATAGACCATAATGAATATCAATTTTGGATGATTTAATATCCATCAATTTACAAAATAAAATATTTAAATGTATGTAATCAAGTGTTAAAATATATTATCTAATAAATACCTTTTAGAATTAGAATCAATGTAATGAAAAAGAATGTTGATTAATATTATTGAAACAAAATAATAATGTTTTATTATTTGAAAGTGTACTTACAAAATAATAATTTTTATATCTATGTTAAAGAAATATAATGTTTTATTATTTAAATGTGTGCTTACAAAATAATAATTTTGAAATCCTTGCTAAAGAAATATTACCTCATATTATTTAAATATGCACTTATAAAAATCTGCACAGATTGGGGTAGTGAAGCAGTAAATAAATATATAATAAATAAAAGATTTCTTTTATATACATATAGTGTTACTGTGTTTTACTTTATTCATTTCTATTATTCAGATTTAATGAAATCAAAATATAACTTTGAAGATTAAGAAAAATGTTCTTCATCATATGAAGGTAATATCATCATATGATGATGATATTACCTCATGAGAAGATTAAGTAAGATTAATAAGTTAAAATGATATAGGAGATACGGCTGCTTTCTATTTAATTACTTTATTTTTTATCGTCACAGTATTTGAGAGTTCAGGTAAGTGACATTTTGTTGTTTACTATATTTTACCATGAAGTTATGTTTATTATACTTTTATCTTTCACAACCTTTGTTTATGAATGTACTGTATCCACTTATAACGATCTATTGGCCATTAAAAAGTAAATATTTTAATTCTTCTCCAATTTAAGGAGACCTTTCCAAAATTTTGACTTCAATAAATTTTAATCCCTTATATTTTTCCCAAATTTTAATTTTAATTAATTTAAATCCTTTATTCTCTTTTATTTGTATTATAACAGTAGCCAAGAAGCATTGCTAGGAGCAAAGGGAATAAAAATGAAACATTTTTTTCATTTCATACAATTATATACTACATGGGAATTTTACAAATGACAATAATATTATTACAATTTCTGAATTATTCAAATTTCAATTCAGATTAATAATAATAACGAAAACACCAACCTTTACTTGAATGATCATGCAAAGCATCCACTTCTTCATTCCCCGATAAAGAAAGTCTTTCTTCACAATTTGAGGTAGCTAAGGCAAGGCTTAGTTTGTGACAAACCTCAAAAGCTTGTCCTATTGTTCGAACAATTCGCATAGCTTGACTCTGAAAAATTATGACACAAATTTTATTTTAAATCAGTAATCAATACTACGAAAATGCTCAATGTTTTCACAAATGTTATTTATAGTAAATAAATCTATATAATTCTTGAAAAATTTTCTGTAGAAAATTTCCCATGCTTTGCATTCAATAATATTTCATATTTTAACAGCTTAAAAGGCGTACAGCCAACAGAGGGAAAAAGCTTCCAAGCCAAGTGAGTCTGGGTATCATTCCAAGTGGTTCAGTTGGTAGAACATCGGTGTGCTATACCGATGACCCGTGTTCAAGTCCCGGCTTGGACATTTTTTCACTCTGTTTGCTGTACACCTTTTAAGAAATTAAAATTTTAAATGTTATTTATATTATTTAATTAAAGTGCAGTCAACATCCAAAACTACAATTTATAATTATTCTCCATTTTTTTTTTTACTGTAACAGAAATGTTATTCTTAATCAATCACTATAATTACATTACAATCATTTGAACATATATTGAGTGCTTGCTAAGAGAAATACTGAATCTAACTCAACCAGAAGTAAGACAACTGTTGCCACAATTTAACAGTTTTTGAAATTAGTCATCAGACAAGGAAAAAAAAAATATTTAAAAAAATACATGAAAAGTGTGATATAAGAAAGGTCTTAGCAAAACTAAATAATTTAGAACAATAAGTAAATGACTAATCTACAAAATTTCTAGGCAACAGTTTCAGAAAAAAGAACATTAAAATTCTGCAATTAATCTAAAATACAAGACTTAATTAAATGAACTGTTTATAAAAAAAAATTTAAACTCAAAAAAAAAAAAAAAAAAAAAAAAGAAAGAAAAAAAAAAAAAAAGAACATTATTAATTAAAAAAAAGTAGATATTTACACCATGAAAAGTTCAATATTAAGGAGAAAATAAAATATCACAGGTTTACTAAATGGTGTATTCAAAATCTTGTAAAGTTAAAAACGAAACAAACATTAAAAGGAAATTATAATAATCATCGTTTTGGTCATCATCTATCGCCATCTTCAGGAAAGTTTTTTTTTCTGTTCTGCATTTATTTTTATCATTTTACACTAGATGTCGCCACTGCATACCATACTGTTTATTCGATTTTTCTTATATTCTGTTTTCATCTGATAGATGTTGCCATTGCATACTCCCTCGTTAATTTGTTTAAACTTTTAATATGTTTTTGTCCAATAGATGATGCCACTGTCACTATAAATACTATGCACTTTCTATTATACAGGAAGTAGCTTGTAATAAACCTCAGCAACGTATATCATTTTCATTATATGTCAAATAGTTTAACATAATTAAAATATGCTGCAAACAATGTTTCTCCATGTTCCTGTAAGATTGTGTAACGGAATTCTTTTGTGTGTCCCTGTAAATGAATAATAAATATTCTTTGCACTGCATATTCTACAGAATGTATATTTCAGTGTACTTTAAACATGCAATTTCATTATGTTTGAAAGAACATCATTAAAATGCACTTGAAAGTATATTTTCCCATTGACCGTAATGTAACAGAATACTTTTTACTGTCCCTGTTATTAAATTATACATCCGATTTTCAGAAAATTTGAAATAACAAAATTCTGTAACATATATATTAAATTTCAAATCATTTGGTTGGGTAGTTTTTGCACTGTTATATGCAGACAGACCAGACAACGACTATGGTGGTGCTACGTATTTAAATAATTACGAACACACCTAAACAGAGAATATTCACACCAAAATTTAAAACTTTATATTTAAGTTTTTTTTATAAATCAAGAAATTATATATATATATATATATATATATATATTATCAGGAGCTATCCTAGATTACGCTATTTGAAATTTCTTTTAGCAAGCCTGTAATATAAATAAATAAAATTAGAATAGTGGATAATATTCCTTATTTTCACTAAATTTTGCATTTTAAAGTACATAAGTCAAAGATATTTAAAATATACACTAAAACACAAATATAATATACAAAAAAAAAAAGTACTTTTTCAGTATAGGGCTCTATGTGAGATAGAGAAAATGCCTTGGTGAGAGAAGGAAAAAAAACAACATATTTTGTAGTAATCTAATCATTGTTTCATACGCAAAAGCAATTTTTCAATATTTATACAATTTCATAGAAATAAATTGTATATAAAAAACAACAATATATATATATAATGGAAATGTAAAAATATCAACGTTAAAAGCACCAATAATTTTAAATTTTAAGCATACTGGCTTCAGTAGCATATAGTGTATCATCCTCAGTGCTAAGGATGTCGGAAATTTGCTCCCATATATAAGAAAGATGGGGATTCAAGTTAAAGGTTTATTGACCAATAGAAAAACAGAGGATTGCAGGTAACAGCCAATAGGAAAATAGATGAGAAATGGAACTGAAGTAGTAAGAAATTGCTTAAAAAAAATAAGCAAAAGAGGTTTTTATGTAATATTTCCAATAATCTGATAATGGGGGAAAAGCGAATTCACAATTAACAATATTTTCAAAATTTTTATAAATATGAAATGCTTCAAGGAAGTTAAGTTTATGTATAGAAGTAGCTTTAATGATTATTTTACCCGAATTGAAGTCAAAAGTATGATTCATCTCCCAGCAGTGCTTTGCAATAAAGGATTTTTAAAATAATCGCTAAATCTACTTCTATACACAAATTTAACTTCCCTAAAGCATTTCATATTTATAAAAATTTTGAAAATATTGTTAATTGTGAATTTGCTATTCCCCCATTGTCAGATTGTTGAAAATATTACATAAAAACCTTTTTGCTTATTTTTTTTTAAGCAATTTCTTACTACTTCGGTTCCATTTCCCAGCTATTTTCCTATTGGCTGTTACCTGCAAGCCTCTATTTTCCTATTAGTCAATAAACCTTTAACTTGAATCACCATCTCTCCTATATATGTGAGCAAATTTCCTACCTTTTTATACCATTTAGCAACAAATCTCACTTTCTGAAGCCTGAATTACAGCAAGCTTTTTTAAAAAATGCCAAGGTCCCTATAGAGGAGAAGTACCAAAAATAATATTATTCAGTATGCACAATACTTTTAAACTATCAAGAAAAGGAAGTTGAAGAAAGTAATAAAATTATAATGTGCTTCAAAAAAAAAAAAAAAAAAAAAATCGTAATTTGTGTATTTTCACTATAGATACTCAACATTAATGCATCAATTTTATTTTTATAAAATTGCAATATTTACTCACTTTTTTCTTTGACTTGAAAACATTACATTTAAAAGAATTTGTCCCACCATCTCGAGCAATATAACTAAATATTTTTAGGTCTTGCGAGTCATGGGAGACATAAAAGATTCTATATAAATAGAAGAAACATAACATTTTACAATAAATATATAAACTAAAAAATAAAAATGTAAGAAAAACTGGCAAAAGCTTAACAAGATAAGACATTATAAAAGTAATAAAAGATCGTCCATGATCTAAAAATTAAAAAAACATGCTTAAAATTTATAATTTCCTTATCATAAATTATAACCTTAAAATAAAATAAAATAATAAGTTGGGATTATGTAACATGCAAAAGCTAAACCTTCATCAAATTTACACTTTCAATTTCACAGCTGCCAAAACTTTGATTTTTGAGTACCATTATTTTTAAATAATAAGTTTTTTCTTATTTAATCACACAATTTCTTTTATTATATAACGTAATTTTTTTATTCATAAATAGTGGTACTAAACAATCAGAAGGTTTGGCAGCTATGCATTTTTCTAGGTAACTAAACTCTGGCGTTAATTTTATAGATTATGAAAAGTCAAAGCTAAAAAAAAATAGCTGCAACTAGTTTTGAAACTTTAAAAGAATGAAAATGTTTATTAATAGTAATCAGAGATACCAATTTTTGAGATGTTAAAGAAACAATTTATAAATCAACAAAATATAAATGGATTCTTCAGACAAAATCATAAAACAGAAATAGTGTAAAATGGAGCTATTCTTAGATGAGAAAAAAGGATACATCTTTGTTATAGCGGCCTCTAAAATTTAATCGCGAAGCGACCAAGATGTATCGCCAAATTGTAAGACTTAAATGGCAATAGTCAGATATGATGTCCAAGCAAATCTGCTGGGCACACAAAAAAAGCGAACATGAATGAATGAAATTTGCAGAAATCACTATTTATATGACAAAGAATCGAACAAGGTTTCTCTATTTTCTTTAAAAGGAGTACATCATAAATTATAAATGATTCCTTACTCAAAACAATCTTTCGTAATTTAAGTCCTTGAAAATCAGCTTAAATAAAAAATTTGAGAATCTTAAATATCAGATACCAATAAGAAAAACAATGCTCTGTTGCTTTCTAATGGAATAACAATATATGCTAATTATATCTGCTTACGAATGAAAGTGACTTTATGAATGTGAAGAACAAATCCACAGCATGAGCAGAGTTCACAACGAAAAAATGGACAGAAACACAAATGACATTTTCACAAAAAAGCGATCATGACGCATACAATAGAAGATTAAAAACTTTTAAACCTTAAGCTAATGCTGTTTGATGAAAAGCAAAAGAAAATATAGTAGACTCCCTCCAACCTGCACAGCTTGGTACCAGAGGTTGTGTGGATTTTAGAATTTTGTGGATTTCTGGTCATTGCTTTGTTTACATTTTTTAAACAGTAATTTGAATGTAATAATGCAATCAAAATTACAATGAATTCTTGCAAGATAGTAAAATATTAAAATAATTAAGTCAAGTAATAAACTAAAATTATAAAGTATGAATTTAAAAAAATGATTGGTATTGTAAATAAGTGATAAAGTATAATTAAATATGCATAATAAAGATGAAATACATTTTTCTCATATTATTCAATGAAACTTCCCTCTAAAAGGTACCCTATTAATTTACATAAAAACCATAAAGTAACAAAGTTTTATATCAGATTTAATAACTAAAAAAGCTTGATTCATACATAAATACATGAAATTTAGTAAAAAAAAATTGTGATTACATCAGTAATATTTTGATTTTTTTTTAGAAATAAATTTATACTCTCTTCATGAACAACCATGAGTGCAGTCATATTACTGAGAATTGCATATTAAAATTCATACAGAATGATAGGAAAAGTAAAAATTCTATAATTTTGCATTTACATCTGAACTGAAAGTTTCATTATTTACATCTGTGATGATGTGCAGATTTTAAGTATTTATGAATTTTAGGATTGCTAATTTAAGTGAGTCTACTGTATTCATTTCGTGTTAGATCTCTAAAATTATAATACTGTCAACCGGGTCTACTTTCGTCCTTGCGGGGTGTTACTTTGGTCCATCCCATAAAAAAAGGTTTTATTCATTGTACTGAACAAACAATACAAGAAAAGTCAGATTTTTTGCATTTGAAAAATATTTTAGACCCTACTATAGGGTATTTGAATAGCTTGGGGGTAATTAAAATTTTTTTAGTGGCAACACTGGATGTGTTTGTAAACAACTATTTTCGTGTGTAGATTTTAACTCTCCAAACTTTCTATAATGAGACAATCTGGATAAGAGATACAAATAAGGTAAGTGTCAAAATATTCCCTTTAGTAACCTGTAACCCATGTGTGATCATAGTTTTTCCTTTAACTTTTTATTTTGACAGAAAATGTTTACGTTTTCATACAAGTAACATGCAAAATAGTATTTTGGGGCTACTTTGTGCTATGCGTTTTTTGGTCCGGAAGCAGCCCCAATTACTCAGAAATGCCTTTTATACAACCAAATCTCTTAAAACATGTATTAAGCAACATTTTTTTCAAATGTTACTTTAGCAAAATGCTACAGCAATTATTTTTGTTCCAGTTGCTGAGGATAACATGATGAAAACTGTTTCTCGTGTCTTTAATATTAACATTTGGTTTATTGCATTTAAATGTTTAAGAAAAAAAAAAAAAAAAACATTTATTTATCAAGTTTGCAGTGTTAATTCATTAGCAGATCCTATTGCAATCAATTGCTAATTGGTTTCAATATTCCAACAAATGAATTGTATTCATTTTATATGAAAATAAGTGAATGGACCAAAGACGCCCCCAGCAGGGGCTACTTTGTTCCAAAACTTTAAAAATAGTTTAAAAATAAATAAATAAAAAATTGCCTCTTTAAAACCACACAGTTTGTTTCATTGTTTCCTGTTAATTGAGTACAATTCCATTTCGACGTTGAAAAATCATATATAATACTTTTTAATAATGGAAATGTTAGTGGAACCAGGAAAAGTGACCCAAAGAAGTAATAATAATACGGTAATAATAAATAAAAATTCCAATTTAAAAATATCCAAATGGTGCCCTATTTCTATTGATGGATGGGTCATCGGCGTCACTCCCACGCATGACAAATTTTCTTTCAAAACAGCATTCTAATACTAGAAGGAAAAAAAAACATGATTCCTGTTTCCCCCTCATTCTGATCAAAAGAGCATTAAAATGACTTGAAATGGTGTCGGCAATTTTTAAGAAAAAAGTTTATTATTTTCCATTACAGAATAAATAAAAGTGTCAGCTTAAAAAACAAGTAAGAAAAAATCATGCTTCAAGCATAGATTATGAAACACTTTCCAACACATTCAGAATAATGTAACAAAACTGCACCGTTTAAAAAATTAAAATATTATGTCTAATTCAACCATATGCAAATGCATAATAGATTTCAAAACCCAATTTCAGCTGTTCCCATCCACAATCGGAAATTATGCAAATTTTTTCAACAGCCCTGTATATGATATATAGATTTGAATCTATTAACTAGATGCATGTCAAAATTTAGTTCACTTAAGAGGTACATATACTTCAGTTGAAAATTTACTTTCAGCAATTTCCTCTAATAAGGAGAATGGTACATGAATACTTTTGTGCAGTCCTGTATTTATATATAACGGGTAAGATGCAAAAAAATTAATTAAATATAAAAGCGCATACCAAATTTTAAACCATACACTGCAGCAATTATTACTCAAAGACAGTACTGTACTGTAACCAATTTCTTTTGTGTGTCCCTGCAAATGAATAAAAAATGCTATTAATGCACTGCTCTAATGTGATCGTAGTGAAATTCAGTGATTTATATCAATTTCAATACATTTGAAATAGCATAATGTCATGAAAATACTATGCAAACGATTTTTCCCCATATACCAAAATGTAATGGAAAACTTTTGAGTACCTCTGTAAATGAACGATTAATCCTACTTCATGGATACTTCATGTACAATACCAAACATGCTTTGGTGACCCTAAATAACCTTTATCAATTTTATGAAAATCTAAGTATATTTACGGGAGTTAGGGCATGGGCAGATGGCCAGGCGGACTGACAAACCGAATGCATAAACGCTTTTCAACTTTGTTGGAAAGTGTTAAAAAGGTCACCCGAGCTCGCCCTGGGGATGGTATAAAAATCGAGCCTATTTCATATCTAGCACCACACACACACAACACAAAAATAGGATGAAAAAAAAATCACTTTATCATACGATCATTCTTCTTTTACTTCTTTAAAACCAACAAGAGAGAAAAAAGATAAAATCTTCAAGTGATCCATAAAAAAGACGGCCTCACAATAAAGAAAACAGCAACAACAAAAAAAACCTTTCTTTCAAAAAATCATTTATCAATGATGAAATCTCTCATTTTCTCACTTCTTTTTCAAATCATGATAACATTTTGCTTCACACTCAAGTAGAATTCCACAAAAGAAATACATCCACTTTGATTGAAAATAGACTTGACACTAGAGGGAGAAAGAGAATGCATGTCTTCTAAAAGTTCTCCTTCCATAGTTAAAAATATATAAGGGTCATTCTAGATCACTAATCTTCAAATTCTGCTTCCTTGAGATGATAAGATGATAAGTGAAGTTCGTTTTACAGACGATGAATCAAATTATCTGCGAAGAAACTCTGTTTGCCCGATAATAATAAAAGATTTTTTGTCAATTGCATGAAACACGTTTTTCTTTTATGAGATTCCAGATGAAAGTTTTTATTTACGTAAATTTAAGGTAATATCCCATCACAGAGATTCATGGGCTTATGGCATTTTCCCAGCACAGAAGATATTACTGCCATCTTCTGAAAGGAATTTTGACTTCAGTACATTTTCTGACACAACATCTGGACGTCATTTCTGCTTCTTTTACTCAACATCAAAGTTTTGTTGGATGCAGACATGGCAAATAAGAGGAAACAGTTTGCACGGACAAGACTTTATTCCTTTAACATTACATCATTTTCCAGTCTGATCCAGTCATTTGTAAGAGTAACTGTAGGAGTAATTTCAGCAATCTCAAAGGATTACACAAGCCTGCGATGGTTGTGTTTTTAACTTTTGATAATTGATTTTTATGTCATTTTTAGTGCTGAATCTGAAAATGACCATTTTTAACCATCAAGTCTGGATTTTTTGCAAATCATAGATTTCAAAGTTAAAAAGTAAAAAAATAGCAAAAATCTGTCAAAGCCTTACCAAAAGAAGGCAAATTTTTTAAATACATCTGCGACAAACTTTCAGCCTTATCAATCGCCAAAATAAAAAAGGATACAGAGATGAACCACTTAGAGAATATAAAAGGAAAAGTGCAAGGCATGAGTGGTTTAAAGAAACTTCCACACATTGAATAAAATTGTAAGGTTTTAAATACACAATATTTTACATTTTTAGCTATAAAAATGAATAAATTATAAAAAAATTACATCTTTTTTATAGTATCAGATTTTCACAATATTTCAACTTTTTAAAAATTTAAAAATTTGCGAAAAATCCTAACGTGATGGTAAAAAATGAAGGTAATTTTCGCATTCAGCGTTACAAAATACATAAGAGTCAATTATCAAAAGCTTAAAAACACAACCATCACATCTATTTTATACTATCAGATTTTCACTATTTTTTGACTTTTTAACTTTGAAATTTATGATTTGCAAAATAAAATCAGACATGAGGATTAAAAATGAAGGTAATTGTCAGATTCAGTGCTACAAAATACATAAGAATCTATTATCAAAAGCTAAAAAACATGACACAACCCAAATTTTGCAGGCTAGTGTCATTAATGAATAAATCTTTAATAAACATCTTCATCATAAAAAAAAATTAAAAAACAGCAATTTTTTTCATCAAAGCGTTGGCATCACCTCAACAAACAAACATATAAACTTGACTGATTCAATCAGAAATGAAATTTTATAAAAAAAAGATTGTTCTCCCCAGAAAAATATGCAAACTTTAAAATGATATGTCGAAAAGCAAAACTGCCAAATTCAAAGAGGGCAATAAAAAAAAAAAACCCTGATAGCAGAATGTCATCCATAATATAACTGGCCATGTGTCATGCCGCGCACATTACCCTCAATGTAATTGGTTGCACTCCCACGTCGTTCTAAAGCAATGATGCAACTGATTTTTAATGATTTTTTTTTCAAATAATTTTCAGGCATGTGATTTTTTAACTTATTAATACATGATGTAAGAATAAACATTTATTAGCTAATATGATAATGCAAAGTATAATAAAGTAACTATGCAAAACTGAAAAGAAACTGAAATGGTTACAGCTGCAAATTATATCTCAAGATCTGTGAAGGCACAACCTTCTGGTATGGTTTCAGATTAAAAAAATAAAATAATACATCATCGGATTAAAAAAAAAAGGCACGTGGCAACAGGCAACACATTTTATTGTTAACAAAGTCTTATTACTTACAAGAATAGAAGTAAATTTTTACATAATAAACAGAATAAATTACTCATAACAATATCATCATTAAATATTCTTAAAAAATTAAATGAAGAGAATTTTTTTTTAACTTTTCAATCAGAAATGAAAACATTCAACTTGTTAAGAAAAAAAATTTTTTTTTTAAATTATTCATGCAGGACCAAACGAAAAAAACCTTTGAACAATAATTACCTGTATATGGGGTGGTGTAATATAAGAAATTTATTTTCCTCCCAGGGCCATCGATTATTCTAAAAATAAAATCAAAATTAGCAATTTTTGCGAGTAAATTTTTTTCAATATACTTATGGTAAATATTTTTTTAAACAAAATATTTAATAAGTGCATAATTACAATTAGTGTTGACTCTAAGCTGCTTTAGCAGGGCGCAGCACCCGGCGGCCCTTTTTATTTCTTTTTTGCACCCGATGGATCTTTTAAACCCTTCAGATGCACCCGGCTGCCCTTTTTAACACTTCCTATGCGCCCCGTGGCAATTCAGTTGATCCCGGGAAAATATCGTAAATTCTAGGGACTCTAAACAAACCAGTTCGAAATATTTTTTGTGAACATGGTACAAGTGTCCCCTTTTTGAAAAAAAAGTGCCTTTTTTTAGAATAGTGTTCCCTTTTTGAAAAAAATGTACCTTTTTTTAAGAATAGTGTTCCCTTTTTGAAAAAATGTACCCCTTTTTTTAGAATAGTGTTCCCCTTTTTAAAAAACTCCTGCCCGGCGGCCCTTTTTTTTAGAGTCAACACTAACAATACACACAACAATACAACATATGACAAAAGATAAAATGGATGATGATTTTTTTTTTCTTTTCATTTGAAATTGTTATTGTAACTTTAAAAAATTACTCTTTTGAAAATTGCATTAAAAATTCCTTTTATTATTATTATTAATTTTACTGATTTGACAATTATATCTACCAAAAAATTAGTTCAGAAGACATCTGTCAATATACATTACACATATAAGTAATAATTGTTGATTTACTTTACAACGAATGAAATGAAATTACAGAAGAACAATGATTATCTAGAAAATTCTGGAAGTTCATTACCTAGGCTGACAAAGGAGATGCAAGTTTCACAAAATATATGGAATCAAATGTTGAAGACTGGCTAAATTAGAATACAGCAAGTCACATTCTAGTTTCTGATTGACAAGGAATCAGTGCTGCTTTTGTATTTGTATTTAAACTGGCATATTTTGCGCCCGGGACAAACAGATTTTCACCTCCTCCTCATACCCAATAAAAATTATCGACCACAGGTACTTTATGCAAAAAAAGAAAAAAAATCTTAAAAAAATAAAAATCATTTAATAACAATTAAAATGCTAGCAAGAAATATGTAAACAACGCTCCCATAGGATTAACATTAGGTTGAGCTTTAAGAGCCTACTCTAGTCACGTGAAGAAACCGGATCGCTAATGTTAAACCTATGGAAGTGTTCTTTTTAAAATTTCTCACTTGCATATCAATAGTTTTAAATGATTTTTTTTTTCTTGCTTAGAATGGCTGAGATTGAATTCTAACCAGAGTTAGTGTTTATTTTTTCGATTTTGGTTGCAGATTTAAAAAAAAAAAAAAAAGTTACTCTCACTTTCACAAATTTGTTCAAACATTGTTTTGCTACTGTATTTTCTCTACTGATGTTGGTGCTTCAAATATTAACCCATTAATGGCGCAAAAATTGGCTCTTAGCAACTTTTCATCTAGATAAAAAAAAAATTGCAAAGCTATGTAAATACTTTTATTTATTTATTGCACATCAGCAGTTTTTAAATCTTTTTATATCTATATACCTTTTCTCTTTTTTTTCTTTACTTTAAGAAAAATTGAGGTTAAAATTATTTATATTTTTTAGAATATAAAACATATACCATATATACTCACATATAAGTCAATCCCATAACTTTTGAATGCAAATTCTGGAAAAAATCAAAAACCCGTGTATAAGTCGACCACCTCCCCTAACTTTTTATTTCAATTTTGCACAAAATCAAACCAAAGATTTCACTTGCCAATGCAAAAAAGTTGTAAGTAAACAAAATCAAATCATTAAAATTTTTTTAAATGATAAATTATTATTATTTGCAGATTTTATATATATATATTTTTATTCATACACATAAAAAAGCCATAATTTTCCAATGTTTGAAGTTTTTGTTTTTGCTTTTTAACTGACTCGCGTATAAGTTGACACCCCAAATTTGCTTACCGACTTATATGTGAGTGTGAGTATATATGGTAAACTAATTACACAGTACTTTTAAGCAATAGTCTTTGGGTTTCTTTCATTTTACTCACAAGATTTCTTTCAGATTATTGATAAATGAAAAATTTCTGTTTAAAATTAGACCTTCACAGTCACCTTTGAGCATCACAAACTACAGGTTAAAAACCACTGGTGTGGTCTATCAATTAAACAACACTCAATTACCAGACTCACTTGGATAACCAACATTTTTTTAAACTTAAATCTAGCTTATTGTGACTTACAGTGTTGAAAAGCGAAAATGTTGTTGGATATTTTGGTTATTAAATTTATCAGGTTTTTATTATTCTTACAAGTTGTAAATGTCAATCCCAGGACAGTGAGTAGAAACCATGGTTTTCACTTGCAATTGGAAATAATTGATAAAAATATTCATATACTATTCATCAACAATAAGAAAAACTGACATGGAACATTAAGTTCAGGGCCTAATTAATGCATGGGCCCCTGGGATTTTAACAACAAATTTGTAATCTGATGTAAATATGATGACAAAACAGGGGAAAAATGGCATATCTATCTTAATTAGTAAAAAGAAACATATATATTGAATGCAATATCAATATACATATAGGTTTTACTGACTGACACTATGATATATAAATATGTTATACGCTATTCATTGACAATAAGGAAAACTTATATCTGAAATATTAAATTTAGATTCTCTGGAGTTTTAATAACAAATGTTTAATCTTATGTAAATACGATGGCAGAACAGGGGAGAAATTACAGGTTTTTCTCAATTAGTAAAAGGAAACTGATATAGATATATAAAACAACTGAATACCTTGTAATAACATATTATTTCTAATTGCTAAAAAGGTGTAAGATTAAAACTTTAAAAACAGTAAAATAGTTTCATTTGACTGTTGACATGACTTGGGAAGAGTTGAAACATGTCAACAGTCAAATAAAACTATTTTTCTGTTTTTAAAGTTTTAATATTACACCTTTTTAGCAATTAGAAATAGATATGGTTTTAATTTGTGTTTTATTGTGAAGTCTTAATTTTGTTATGGTATATTAGCCGGAAACAAAGGTGAAACTATTTATATTAAGTGCAAAAGTGTTTTGCACTTAATATAAATAGTTTCATGTCTGTATCTGTTTGTTTCAAACTTTTTTTTTTACTATTCCACTAATCTTAATAATTTTATTTTTCCTAAATCCTCTACTTTTCTAAATTCATTATTAAAACATTAATTCATCTTATGCATAATTTACAAGTAAGGTCTCCATACGGGCATACTCCGAAAAATCTGAAAAAAATATAGAATGTTCTTCTCATGAGGATAGATATGTTTATAAAAAATTTTTTTTGGCAGAAACTCGGTAGAGTCCTGCATCGGGTCAGGATACCTGAACCCGACCCATGGTTTGGGTTGGGTCAGCACTATAATTTCCGGTTGCGGGTTGGGTTGGGTTTGACTTCAACATTTTTTGTTACAGGTCGGGTCGGGTTAGCTTTCATTGTTTCGGGTTTGGGTCGGTTTCAGGTTGGCATTTTTACTTTTGCGGGTCGGTTTCGGGTTGACCCGATTTTTAAAAAGAATGTCCAAAATATTTTTTCACGTTAAAAGTCTATTTTAAACCGCAGATCAAAGTTTCATGAAAGTAAAATGCGTTTAGTCTTAGAATTAGTTTCTGGAAGTTAATGTAAACATACTTTTTCAACTAATGGTACAATAAAGATATTATTATGACAAAAATCTATTGTGTGATAAACAAGAAGTATCATTTAGCGTTTTGCTGTGTATTGTATTTTTAAAGTACGATAAGGCAGAATGATAATTGTGTAAAACAAGGTGTACCATTATAAGTGGAACTTTTGAAACTGCAACAAATTTTAAAGCATATTTAAAGATTACATTTTTAATTTTATACCATTACATATAGATTGAAACATTATTTTTCTACTTTCTTTGTTTTCATTGTATCAAAGTTCGGGTATAATTTATCATACCTGTGATATTCATTTAATTGAGTCGTATATGGGACACAGGACTCTCATTCAAATACGTATTTTTTTTTCATCTGAAACATAATTGTGCTCCTACTTTGTGAAAATCCCAACAATCTGAGTGGCAAAAACTTATATATGACCCACAAGAATTTTTTTAGTGTGAACCAGACCTGCAAAAGAAAATTAGATTCATTCCGAGCCGAAAAAACAAAATTCAGGATAACCTGACTCAATGTTTGTCTCTATTCAACAATCAGGAGCTGTCCACTATTCAGAGGATTTACTATATTTGAATATTAAAGAATATACATTTGTTAATTCAGCTATGAAAAATATAAAAAATGGTATTAGAGATACAATTGTAGAACTTTTTTCACAATGGTATTAAAACATGATTTACTTTTGTTTCACTGCAGGTTTGGATCGGGTTGCGGGTTGAAATACCTCAGGTTTGGGTCGGGTTGGAAAAAATTATTTTTGCGGGTTCAGGTCGAGGAATTTTTTTGCCGGGTTCGGGTTGACTTAAAATGGAATTTGCAAGTTTGGGTCAGATACAACCCAACCTGTGCAGGATTCTACAGTAGAGTGTACAAAAAATAAAATAATGAAAATTTTGTTATTTGGCGATTTATCACCGGTTGGCGATGGAATAAAATTTCAAAAAATATTTTTTTATGTCAAATACTCTTTAAGGTAAAAATGTTTCATGTTGAACATGTTTAAATAAATTTAATTTAAATAACTTTAGTTTTGTCAGTTTTAGTTTGTTTTAACTATAGTTTGTCATATATACATTTATAATGAAAGTTAACTATGAAATTTTATGAATTAAAACAAAATTTAAATTAATTAAAATTGTTTCAATCTGCAATTGAGCACTGTCAATTCAATTTTGTTGCTATGGAAACAAAAACTTCTCTGATATTGAAATTTTCTAACTGCAGCATTCTACATCTGGACTTTATTTTGGAATACACTTAAATATATGAAAATATATTTTGCAATAAATATTTTTTATATATGAAATTATTTTAACTGTGATAAAATTAAACAACTGCAGCAACAAGCAACATAAATATGTAATACAAAAAATATATGCATTAAACTCTCTCATTGTTTAAGTTTAAATTCATTAAATACTATTTACATGCATTCTAAAAATCAATTAACAAGCAATTTTCAGATGCATTAAAATCGTTTGCTTTTGGTGAGGAAAAGTGCTGCTCGCCAAACTGCATGACACTTTTGTCTTTTCGCGTCAAATACTCGAAAGTATTATTATTATTTTTTTTTTTACAGACTTTCTATTGTAATTCCGCCACTAAGTTGCACTGATCCTTTATTACATACATAAGTAGTTTAATTAGTATTTTTTTTTTTTTCAAAATAGTCTGAGTAAAGTAGTAGCCCAGTAAGGAGACCTTCCTTGTTAGTTTAAAAAAAAAAAGCATTTGCTGACATGTAATCAAGGTATACAATCAAGATGAAGTAATCAATAACGGCTCCAATTCTAACTTTTATAATTAACAAGTGAAGTCAGTGAAAATTATTTCACATTGGCACAATCACATCATTCTTTTTTTCTTTTCTTTTTTTTTAATATCAATGCAAAAATACATTTCAAGCTAAGCATAACATCATTTTGAACGGTGCAAACCTTTCACATGTATACTTTACATACACACTGTATGTACATGTTTTACTATCAATTCAAATAAAAATATATTTTCCATTTAATCGTAATAAAACAAAAAAATGGAATCAACAAAGATATAATGCATAAAGATAAAATAAACATCACAGTAAATACGAATTTTTATTAAATTAAGTATAAGTGGAAAAATATTTTTACCAAAATTTAACCAGCAAATTAAAAGATACATATCCAATGCTATTGTTAATATGTCTTTCTATTAATTTAATCAGGGATGCTAATGCCTTTTACAAGTATATTTATGCCTCAAAAATACACCTTAACCCCTTAATTCTTGCTCCCTGTCAATATCACGGGCTGAGGTGTCGTTCGTTATTTCTCATGCCCGTCATATTTCCGGGCTGGAGATTTAATTGCTGAAAAAAACTTCTGAAATGAGAAAAATTTAACTAGCATTTCCAAGTGAAGTATTTGAATATTAGCGTTCGTGTTCGGTTTGTATGATCTATATTTTAGTAAATTATGGATTCTGATGAATCAAGCATTTCTGATTATAGCTGGAATATTAGTGAATGCGACAGTGATTCGGAAGAAAGTACATTTATGACAGTTTGTATTCAGATGATGAATTTGATGATGCGGCACTGTTACCTGGCCATGTACAGCAAGTCAAGAAAATCAGATTCTGTTATCGATCAGGCTTCCCCACATTTTAGATTTGTGGAAACACCTTGAGTAAAAGTAAGTTTTGATCCGAGTTTGGGTGTTTTGCATATTTTGAGCATTTCATAAATGACAAGTTAATTGATCATATTGTATCAAAAACAAACCTATATGCCAAACAATGTCAGGAAGCTCCAGGTTTTCGCTTTTCAAAAAGGTAGAAAAAGTTGGAAACCAGTAACTAAAAATGAATTAATGATATTTTTGGGCATTAACATCTTACAAAGCATTTTAAAGAAAAAAAAAAAAAAAAGAAAGAAACAAGATTTGGCCAGTATTAAAGCATGCAAATAAATAGTCACTTCCAACATGCTGTGTTGCCACAATGTGAAATAACTATTGACGAAACACTGATGCTTTTATAAAGATCACTTGTCATGGCGACAGTATATCCCCACGAAAAGGTCACGTTACAAAATAATCTTATGTTGTGTGAGTCTACATATGGTCACAGATTATATATACCGGGCCGGGTAAGGTACTGTATTTGATCCACAATATTAAGATTTACCTCAGACCATACAAATCATAATGTCTCTTATAAAACCTTTATTTAAAAAAGGATACTGTCTAATGATGGATAAGTTTTATACGTCACCACAATTGACAGACATGCTTCTAAAGAATCAAACAGATGCATATGGGACAGTGAAACAGAATCGGAAAGAAATGCCTAAAGGGTTGACAAAAAAAAAAAAAAAAAAAAAATAGGAAGAGGACAAACTACTGCTTTTCGCCAAGGTAAGGTATTTGCCATCAAATGGATAAACAAAAAAGAGTTACAATGCTGTCAACGGTACATACAAACACAATGGCCGATGTAATGTATCACAACAAACTAGTAAAAAAACCAACTGTGATACTTGATTATAATAACAGTATGGGAAGTGTAGATATTATAAATCAGTATCTTTAAGATTATTCAATCGAAAGAAAAAGGGAGAAAAAGTATTATAGAAAAATACTTTTTCATCTTTTAGATCACATGATAGTAAATTCTTTTGTTATTTACAAAAAGGACGGTGCAACAAAATCTCATTTAATGTTTTGATTGGAGGTGGTAGAGTCTCTTCTGGAAAAATATCACTCATCCAAAAATGTTCCAAGTAGAAAATGTCCCAGTTCAGAAGACAATCCCAAACGTTTGATAGAACACCACTTTCTAAAACAAATACCTTTTTCAACGAAGAAACAACCATCTAGAAAATGCAGAGTATGTTGTTCTAAAAGGGATGCAAATAATAAGCATATTCGAAAAGAAATTCTATATTTTTGTGCTGATTGTGATGTTGGACTTTGTATTGCATGTTTCGAAATATATCACACTAAAAAAAAATTATTGGTAATCAAAATTTAGTGTACATATATTATTTCAAATATTATTCATAAACATTTGTAAAGATGTGAAAAATAAAGGTCTTATTCGCATTAATTTGTATGGTGTAAAACAAACATTAAGACACAGAATTCTCGCATGGTGGCTTTTCTACAAATGTAAATTTGTTCTAGAACTTTTTTTTTTTTTTCCCCACCTTTTGATGGTTGTTCCAAATATTAAACGGCCTTAAGGGGTTAAAAATTTTATGCATATTTCCATGCTTTGCATTTTTAACTAAAGAAAATTTTATTGTTTGAATATATATATATATTGCTAAGTGTATTTTCACTTCTTGAAGAAAAATCTTAGCAATATTTCTGCATTTGGCGATACTGATCGTATGACAACTATAGTCCTGTAAATGTTGAGCAACCAGTAAGTCTATTGTAACACAAATTCAGCTTTAAAAAAAAAAAAAAAAAAAAAAACTAGATTATGTATTGCATAACATTAGAAAAAGAAAGTAATAAGTACTTAAAACTTTTGGATGAAACATTTACAGAGTTTTATATTGCCAACACACTGATTATTCCATAATAAAAACAACTAACCTTTTTTTTGCTTCTAGGGATGACTTTCACACCATCAACTGATACTGTTATTGTAACTTTCTTTTTCTTGATTGATTTTGCTTTAAATTCATACTGAAATGAGGAAAAATAATAATTAAGATTTTCTCATAAAATTGCATACACAAAGAAAATATTATTAAAAGAAAAATATTTGGTAGCAGGGATGAAGAAATTCCAGATTCATCAAATAATGGTTTAGAAATATAAATATATAACTCACTAAGCAATTTTTCTTCTTCCGTTATTCTATAGGATTTGAAAGAAAGATTTTTATCCCATATATTATTGCACAAGATAAAAAATAGGTAGTTTTAAATAGTACTTTATACACATAATTCAGCATTCGGAAAACAGTCACCATAGATAACAATGTATCCAAATTTTTATATATTGCGCTGTCCTCTAAAAAAGAAACAATTTTCGAATTTTTCTCTATATAAAATTTAATAAAAAATACAAAGCAATTTCAAGTAGTTACATTTTCACAGCTTGTTTGACTAAGATTTTAATGTATAGAATTTTTGATTCAATCAATATATTACAAAATGGCAGCCAATTAAACAAGAATTTGAAAAAAACACTTTTTCCTAAAAACAACCCATGTTACCTAAAAAAAAAAAACCACATGTAAAAACACTTCTAGAAATCAAAATATTAGACAGCAAAGTATTTCTTTCATTATTAATTATTTTTAAAACACAATTCTGCAAAAAGTTTAATATTTTATTAATTGTAAATTGAAGGATTTACAAATAAAGGTACTTTTTGGTTAGCCGGGCACCAGTGTTATATATGTATATATACATGTATGATGTATGTATATATACATATATTTATGTGTGTATATATAGAATATATGTATATGTATATACCGGGTGTCCTAAAAAGGACTGACTGATTTTAAAATTCAATAACTTGCAAACGGTGACAGATATTTAAAAAATTCTTGCAGGAGGGTTATGCATGAGGTCAAAAGTTTTTTTACAGTGATTTTCAATTTTAGTTCAAATTACAAACAATAGATGGCACTGCGATCAATAGACGCTCAATTCAGGCTCGATTTTTGGTCCTTCGGGACACACTTAATACATTTCCATCTCCTTTTTTACATGGAAGAAGAGATCAACCAAAAAATCGAGCCTGTTTTTAGCACCTATTGCTTACAGTGCCATCTATTGTTTGTAATTCGAATTAAAATCGAAAATCACTGTAAAAAAACTTTTGACCTTATGCATAACGCTCCTGCAAGAATTTTTTAAATATCTGTCACCGCTTGCAAGTTATTGAATTTTAAAATCGTCCGTCCTTTTTAGGACACCCTTTTATATACTAGCGAACTACCCGGCGTTGCCCGGGTACGTCAAAAGACAGCAGGAATTACGAAAAAGCTCTGAAAATCCCAATAAGATATCTCGAAAAAATTTTAAATCGCTTCTCAAATTTTGAAAAGAAAAAAAATATATATATTGTGTTAGAAGATTGCAAGTTGATTCCTTTCACTAATGTGGAAAAATAGTAGCAAATCGCTAAAATACACTAAAAATCACATACAAAATTCCAGAAAAATTCGAAAATTGCTATACGAAATCCGAATAAACTTTATTGAAATGAGGGCAGAATGTACTTTAGGTCAAATATGGAATGTCAAAAAATTGCAGCAGATCGCGAAGAAACATAAAAATCGCATTAAAAATCCCATAAAGTTCAAAAATCACGAAAGTCAAAATTTACTATAATTGGATAAAAGTTTCAAATCTAATTTCTTTGACCTGTGGGCCCTCTTAAAATTTATGTTTTGGAAATCATGCTAAGCATTAGATCATGTTACTTTTATTCGTAATTAATTTACTTGGACTCCCTTAAATATAATTAATATAATCCCTTAAGTTAATGTCAGTTTTTGTTGCATTAAAATATCTCAATTTGTTGATTTTCTGTAAGCATGTAAACCCTATTGTTTTAAAGTGGAAGTCTATGGGAATGTGGCGAAATATCAGAGATATCGTCAAGTTGGCGTCACTTTTGGTGACTCATTTTGGTCGCCAAATTTGGCGATATATCGCCAAGTTGGCGACAAACTTGGCGTTATTTGGCGACAGAACTGGATCCCTCCTACGGTAACCCCCCTTATATGTATGGACATGCATTACATGCTGTTCAATAATCGCATAAAAAATTCAAAAATCGCTGCACGAATTCCGAATAAACTTTTTTGAAAAGAGAACAAAATTTACTATATTGGGTTAAAAGAAAAATGCCGCATTCTTTTTCATAATGCGGAAAAATCGAATTGATATAATCCCTTAAGTTAATATTAGTTTTTTTTGCATTAAAATATCTCAATTTGTTGATTTTCTGTAAGAAAGTAATTCATATTGGTTTACAATGGAAGTCTATGGGAATTTGGCGAAATATTAGAGATATCGCCAAGTTGGCGTCACTTTTGGCGACTCATTTTGGTCGCCAAATTTGGCGATATACCGCCAAGTTGGCGACAAACTTGGCTGCATTTGGCGACAGAACTATGTCTCTACGGTAGGGGTGCACAACCTTTTTAAGAGAAGGGCCACTTACGAAAATGTTTGGGTTGTCGAGGGACACATCAGTAACACAGAGAAAATTCTATATCAGGGGGGTAGGGGGGGGGGTTAAGAAGTCTTTATTCTTGATGAATAATTATTTTTTGTCTATAATAAAAATAAACAAACGGAAATAAATAATTGTATGAAGGAATTCAGGGCTTCTTCGCATCTGTATGGATAACCATTCGACACTTTATGAAGACTAACGGTTCCTTCTTGACAAATGGTAACTTGAAGGAAAAAAAATTACACAAAATTTCTAAATAATTGAACGTTATTAAAAATTTTTTAAAAATTATTGAAGAATAACTTCATTTTAAATAAAAGGAAACTTATTTTTTAAATAACAAGGCATGATGGATTAATTATGCTATTTTTTCTGAAGGCTATTAACAAAACTTGTTTTTTTTTCCTTTGTCAATCAAGTGCGATTGATTGACGAAATTCGCGATTTTTTATCAACGACCTATTGACAGATTTCGCGGTAATTTTCCATTGCCAATTGGCAAAATTTGTAATCTTTTCAAACAACCAATTTGCGATACCTGCGATAAATTGACGCAATTCGCGATTTTTTTCAGCGATAAATTTTCAAATTTCGCTATTTTTTTCCAGAACGGATCAACGAAAATTGCGATTTTTTCCGCCCCCGATCGAATAATTTTACGACTTTTTTGTTCTGCGATCGATCTTCGAAATTTGCAAGTTTTTTCCATGAACGATTGACAAAATTAGCTTTTTTTCATGAGTGATTGGCAAATTTTGCGATATTTTACGTGACAGATTGACAATATTTGCAATTTTTTTCCAATGACCAATCGACAAAACGGGATTTTTCCTGATATACATTGATATAATTTGCGATTTTTTTTCGCACAATAAATTGGCGAAAATCGTGATTTCTTTTACGCGCACAATCGATAAAATTTGCGATTTTTTCCTGCGACCAATGGATTTCTATTTCATGGTATCTTTTGGGACCGACACACGAATTTTGTAATTTTTCCCATGAGCTATTCACGAAATTCGCGAATTTTGGGGAAAATTCACGAATTTTTTCACGAGCGATTGACAAATTTCGCAATATTTTTGCTACCAATAGACAAAATTTGTAATTTTTTCTATTAATTTTCAAAATTCGTGATTTTTTCAGCGACAGATTGACAAAATCGCGATTTTACCCCAATCGGACAACGAAATTTGCAACTTTTGTACCTCATCGACAAAATTAGCGATTTTACTGTGCCCGATTAACAAAATTCGTAATTGTTAACCAACTCTGATGAAATTTGTAATTTTTTCCGCGGTGAATTGACGAAATTTGCGATTTTTTTCACGCAATAAGCTGGCGAAACTCGCGATTTTTCCGTAGGCGATCAAGAAAGTTTGCAATTTTTCCGCAGCTCCTCGACAAAATTCGCGATTTTTCCACGTCCGATCAACGACATTCGCGATTCTTAACTGACTCTGAAGAAATTTGTTATTTTTATGCGACAAATTGATGAAATTCGACATTTTTTCTCGCAATAAACTGACGAAATTCAGGATTTTTCCGCAGCCGGTCAACAAAATTTGCAATTTTTCCGTACCTCATTGACAAAATTCGCGATTTTTCTATGACCGATTAAAGAAATTTGAGACTTTCCGCACCGTGTCGACAAAACTCGCGATTTTTCCTCTCGCGATCAACAAAATTCAAAAATTTTCCGCACCCAATAAACGAAATTTGCGATTCTTAACTGACTCTGACAAAATTTGTAATTTTTCCCGCGGCAAATTTACAAAATTACGATTTTTTTTCTCACGATCAACTAACGAAACTCGCGGTTTTTCAGCAACCGATCAAGGATTACATAATCAACATAATTCGCGATTTTTAACGCGTCCGATCAATGAAATTCACGATTTTTAACTGGCTCTGACGAAATTTGCAATTTTTTCAGCGGAAAATTGTCGAAATTCGTGATTTTTTCTCGCGATATGCTGACAAAACTCGAGACTTTTTCCCAGTTGATCAACGAAATTTGAGATTTTTCTGCGACTCATAGATAAATTTCGCAATTTTTCCGAACTCAATCAACGAAATTTGCGATTCTTAATTGGCTCTGATGAAATTTGCAATTTCTTCCCGGGGCAAATTGACGATATTCGCAATTTTTTCCTGCGACATATGGACAAAAAATTGCAATTTTTTCAGTTATAAATTGACGAAATTGTGTCAAAAAAACGAAGAAATTACATAAATTGTGATCGCGGGCCACAAGTTAACTCATGGCGGGCCACTTTTGGCATGCGGGCCACAGGTTGTGCATCCCTACTCTACGGTAACCTCCTTATAGGTATGGAAATGCATTAAATGCTGTTTAATAATTGCATAAAAAATTCCCTAAAAATTCAAAAATCGCTGCACGAATTCCAAATAAACTTTTTTGAAAAGAAAACAAAATTTACTATATTGGGTTAAAAGAAAGAAACCATATTCTTCTCACTTATATGGAAAAATCGCATAAAAAATTTAATTAAAAAAATCTAATCAAAAAATCGGGCTTCGAGGTGCAAAACTTCATATATAGACGTACCTTTTCCCCAAATTTTGTAGCTCTACGTTCAGTGGTCTCTTCAGAACACCGTCGACACACTCACTCACTCACACACAAACTTCGTTCCTTATTATTATAGATAACACTGGCGCCTGGCTAACCGAAAAGTACCCAAATAAATTATAAATGTAATTTCTTGCTAAATTCTCCCCAAACTTTTCTAATTTCTTGGCATAATATCTTGAGTAAATTTCCTACTACTGGTCCATAGAAAAACAAAATTTAAACTGGTCTTCTTAGCTCTAAATTCATAAAAATCTAGTACCACCTTAAAAGAATATTGAATAAAAACTAATGAATTTTAACTGTGGTTAGATTTGTTATTGTAATTTTTGTACGCTGTTTTAGGGCTTCATTCATCTGACGAAATCCTATCTATTTCATTCCTTCTGTACGTCTGTTTGTCCGTCACAGAATTCACTCTCAGAAACTGTATAGTATCTTTGCAAATTAAAGGTATATATAGCAGGATAATCATTTGCAAAAGGAAAATATTATGCCATCTCACACATTAAATTACTGCAATTGCAGATAATAATATATTTATGTTTTTATGTGATATTGTAAGTACTACTACTACAGTAGACTCCCTGAAATCTGCAAATGTGTAAATTCCGTACATCATCGTAGATGTAAACAATGAAACTTTCAGTTCAGATGTAGGGACAAAATTTGAGTTTGTTTTTATATTGATTCAAAATGTATTTTAATATGTAATTCTCATTAATATTACTGAACTCATGCTTTTTCATGAAGGAAGTATAAATTTATTTCTGAAAAAATTCAAGATATGGCTGATAACACTGGTAATCACAATCTTTTTATTGAATATATTTATGCAGGGGTGGGAAAATACATCATTTTGCTCGCCACTGGCGAGTGGATTTTCTGATGTGGCGAGTGAATTTTTAGATAGTTTTTGCTAAACTGATTACTTTAGTGATATGCAAAAAACCTTTTTTCTAGATATATTTTTCAACTTTTCAAATTACCACAATGTAAATGTGGTACTAAGTTCTATCCTATACTCAACTTTTTCCAGCTGTAATTAACTTTTCATGCAGTCGATTACATTTTGTAATAATAATTTTCAACTGTACGTTGCGTATCTTGCTGGCTGGTAAGATTTTCTTAAAATTCCCTACCCTGTTTATGTATTAATCAAGCTTTTTTGGTTATTAAGTCTGGCTAAATCTGAAATAAGTTCCTTATTGTATGATTTTGATGTGAATTAGTAGGGTACCTTTATGAGGCAAGTTTCACTGAATAATTTATCAAAAATGTATCTCATCTTTATTATGGATATTTAATTATACATTATTAATTATTTACTTGACCTTTACTTTTAATAATTTAATCATTTTAATTTTTATTATTTTAGTTTAATTAATTATTTTAATATTTTACTATATTGTAAGCATTCACTATAATTTCGATTGCCTTATTACATTCAGATTGCAGATTAAAAAATGTAAACAAAGCAGTGACCAGAAATCGGCAAAATTCTAAAATCTGCACAACCTCTGGTCACAAGCTGTATGGATTTAAGGGAGTCAACTGTATATGTGACAATGAATAATTAAAAAAAGAAAAAACTGTTTTGTATTAATCCCCTGACCGCCGAGCAAAAGGGCAGAATTGTAATGTTGTTTACTCTGTAATGTTTTTAAAAGTCTAAAAAAAGAAGTTTTTTTTAACATGATATGAAAATTTTAATTATGTATAGGAACACAAGCCTTGAGGATATTAATCGTAAGAAAATGTTTTAAAACTGCATTATATTTGCAGAATTATATTAATTAAAAAAATGCATCTACTGCAGTAAAACCTACAGCTTAGTGAACGGATATATCAGTTCGCGGCAGTGAGAAGGTTAAAAAATAAATTTGATTTGAATAATATGCATTCATTTTAAATGGTTTATGTACAGAGATTTATTAACAATAAAATAATTTCATAGTTAGTAATAGCTTGAAATATAGATAACTTTCATATACCATATATTTCTGTACATAAGCCGAGTTTACGACTTTTCAGTGAAAAACCATCCAAAATCAGAAACCCGTAAATAAGTTGAGTTCTTTCTTGACAAAGAAAATACTACATCTAATTCTTCTAAAATTAATCTTTGATTTTAAGGTATTTGTTTTAATATATAAGAAAATTGTATTCATTTATTTTAATTCACAGAAGAAGCCATGAAATGTAAAGTTTCATTAAAAAACTTTTTACAGACTATGCTCTTAACTCATTAATGTCGGCTGGTACGAAAATCAGCCATTTAAGAAATATGGAAATTAATATGAAAACCAGTATTTTAGTGAGGAAATTTTCATATTACTTAATCTCAAACTTTGAGAGATTAAGTAAGTTAAAATTTACAATATAGGAAAACTGGTACTGAGGTATTAAAAATGCGTAAAATGAACTCAGCATTAATGGGTTAAATAATCTCAAAGTATAGATTTTTTTCGGTGTGTAAAATTTACTCGTGAAAAGGTCGTTCATCAAAATGGAAATATTCGTATTATACATGATGTAAAATTGTTTTAAAAACCTTTAAATCCTGAAAAATAATATTCAACTAGATGAATATTTGGTTTTCTTGAGTGCCAAAATATTCAATATTCAACCAAAATCACTATTCAGTACATCTCTACAAAAGAAAAAAAAAAAAAAAAAATCCAATTTAATCAAATAAGACCAATCTTTTTATTACTATTGTTATTTTTAAATTAAAAAAATCACAAACCCTGGTTAGACTATATAACTCCTTCAAAGTTGTGAAATATTTCACATTTCATCTCTAAAAAATACTTTAAAAGTAAATCTAAATCATGCATTTACATAGAATATCATCAATGAAATGCAAAAGAAAAAAAAAAAAAAAGGTAAACATTCCAGTTTTATTTACAGTTTACAGAAAAAGTAGAGAAGTTCTCTTAGCAGAAAACATTTAAACAGTCTCTATCATCACACTGAAATTTTTTTTTTTGTTGTTCTACCACTACTTCTTTTTCTTTTCGTCTTACAAAATGTAGACTTTAAAATTTCATAGTTATGCATTGTAGCATTTATATACTAAGCAATTACCCTAATCCTTCGCATTGCTGCAACAATCTCTATTCGACTGCTTGGCCTTGGAACATCTAATGATCCAATGTACTAAAAGAAAATAATTGAAAATAATTACATTTGCTGAAACAACTGTAAAATATAATATAATTTAATCACTTTTAAGAAAAATGACTTACAGATTAAAAAAACTAATGAAACAACATTTTTTTCTTAATATGGCTACTTTTTTTTTAAATTATTATTATTAAATAGCAACATGTCAGATCTATTATAATAATTATGCACTAATCAAAATAAACAAATTGTTAGAGTTAAAAATACGAATTATAAATTACCATAAAAGAAAATTTTTGAAGCAATAACCCAAATAACTGTACATGTTAATTATATTACACAGTTTCCCCTAGATAGTTTCATGGAGGGTACTGTGACATTACTGTCTCAATACACAAGGCCAAACAGGTGAGGAAACTGAAACCCCTTTGACGTCACTAAAGAAGATTATTCACTTGACCAGCTTGCCATCTATCATCCCACCCTAGTATCAGTTCTCAGCAAAATGGCGAATAGATCACCTCGTGGCCTTTGCTGTGGATTATTTTCGTGAAATTTGACTTAGTTTAATTAATCTATTTAATTTTGAAGTTGAGTATGTTTAATGACAAGTGCCGATATAAAGAAAAAATGCCTCACTGTTGCATGGTTCCGGAGTGGAAATGATATTCGGATTTCCTAAATCAGAAGAATTACAATATTCATGGTTTCATGCAATTCCAAGAAAAAATTATCAAGTGACTAAATCATCAAGAGTAAGTTTTTCCTTTTATTGTTATCTTTGCAATCTTTATTTAGGATGAAATTTTCTGATGTATTTTCAGGGTTTATTGTCCATAGTAATTTCTCCTGATTTCAGACATTCTCATTTAAAGCATTTCTTGATTTCAACTAATGAATTTTTTCAATGACTAGTTATTCAAATTATTTCTAATGGTATCAAACGATACCTTTTAAGATTTTGGTTTATTATTATTTTATTTTTAATTTTTAAAGTTAATAAGCATGGAAATAAACGTTCAATGTATAAGAAAGGATCGTTGATAGTTTTATGTTAAAAACTACAAATAATATTAAATTATTAGGTGCCTTTTGACATCAGAAGAAATAGTTTTAAAAAATTCAGAAACTCGTTAGTAAATGAAAATTTTTCTTATTAATACTTTAACAAAAAGGTATTTAAAGTATTTTGTTAGTTACAAACAGGGTTCGTAAATATCATGATATTTTCGAAAATATCAAAAATATCCGATATTTTGATATATATCCGATATTTTCGATATATATCCGATATTTTCAAAGCAGCCAACTTACCGCTGATAATAAATGTTTTCAAGCATAATATAGATTAGAAACTAAAATATATTACACTTAACATGAAAACTTAAAGAATATTCTAAAAATGCATTTTTCTTTTTTTCTTTCTCTCTTTTTTTTTTTTTTTTTTTTTTTCCACTTAGAACAAAATTGAAGATGAAATAATTGAAAACAGTAACAATTTGATTTATACACTTATAAAAAAAAAATAACTATAGGATTCAGTATCAAGATCAAGTACAAAAGAATCAGATATTTTTAAAACAAAATTTTAAATACAAAAAAGTTTTTTCAATTGAAAAATTTTAACATAAATGTAAGTATAAAATGTTTTATTTCATATTTCCTAACATGCTGTATAGTTCAAACTTAACAGAACCAAAACTTGAGAAAAGATTCTTTTCTAATGAAGCTGTATATAATTGCTTATTTAAATTAGTCAGTTCATCTTTCAATGGTTGTTCTGAATTAATTATGTCCCACATAATTATTAGTTCAACATTAAAAAAAAAAAAAAATGCTTCAAATCTAAAGTTTGAAAAATATATTTGTTTTCTTTTTTGGCTAAAAAAAAGTCACATCCAAAAGAGACAAGTTTTTTATCTACAGATTCAAAGTCAATAACAGTTGAAAATTTATTTCATTTACACTGAAATATTACGAATTACGAATGAAAATATCAAAAATATCTTGTGCACATTCATATTATGAAAATAAATATCAAATGCAGAAAATATGAAACATCTTGATATATTGAAAATAAATATCAAGTAACATGAAAATATCAAACATTTTGATATTTTGAAAATAAATACTGGATATATATCCATTGACATATATCAACGAACCCTGGCTGTATATAAATGATTATCAGAATTACATTTTATCTTTCAATGGCTGTTCTGAATTAACTGTCTAACATAATTATTAGTTCTACATTTAAAAATAAAAGTTTGAAACATAAAGCTTGGAAAAGGTTTGTTTTCTTCTTTTCCTAAAAAAGTCACTGCCAGAGGCAAAAGTTCATGATCTACAGAATGACACAGTCAATAACAGGTGGAAATTTCATTTACACTTGCTTTGAATGCGAAAAATATCAAAATTTCCTTGCACAGTGATATTTTGAAAATAAATATCAAATATACAAAATATCAAACATCTTGATATTTTGAAAATAAATGTCAAGAATTTGAAAATATCGAAAATATCAAAAATCTTGATATTTTAAAAATAAATATCGGATATATATCAAGATATATATCATGATATATATCCATTGATATATATCAACGAACCCTGGTTACAAATAATTTAATTTTAAAATTTTATTCGTACCGCTAGTGTTATTTATTCTTCCATATAATTTCTTGATTTTTTTTAATGAAGGACTTGAATATCCCTGTATTTTGTAAGTCTGTGTTTTTATATGATTTATTCTAGTTTGCAATTTAAATGTTTATTTTGAAAAATATTTTGTTATTTACAAATAACTTAATTCTACAATTTTAAGTATACCGCTAGACTTGTTTGCTTTTTCGTGTAATTTCAAAATTTTCAGATAAAGGACTCAAATATTCCTATATTTTGTAAACAATTTTTGTATTTTTTTGTTTGTTGCAATATATTATTAAATGATTATGTTATCAGGAAAAATGATAAAGAAGTACTACAAAAAATGTTCGAAAAAGAAAATTAGGAAGAACTTTTATTTGCGATAATTTTATATGTAATTTAAAAAATAAAATTATCACCGATCTTTTTTAATACAATGAATGCTTATTTTGATGCTTATTAGTATAACAAATTACAAATAAAATAATCATTAAAAAAAAATCTTCAGCAATGTCATTTCACACCGGTGACTAATTTGGTTAGACAATGCAGGATTTTTTTTTTTCTCATTAGATGAAATCAAGAAACACTTTAGAGGAGAATGTCTAAAATTCGCAGATATTGCTATGGGCAAATACCAGTCGAAATAAATCCAAAGATTTCATCATAAGTAAAGATTGTAAGAATACCACAAGAAACTTACCTTTGATGAATTAGTCACTTGATAATGTTTCCTTGGAATTCCATGTAGCCAGGCATTTTCTATTTGATTTCTATGTAGGAAATCTGAATATTGCGGCTCTTGAATTGTTAATGTAATTACTTTTGCACTCCGGTATCATGCAAAACCAAGGCATTTTCCTTTTCTTATATCGCCACTTATAATTAAAAATTCATAATTTCAGCAAATTGGTTAATCAAACTAAATAGAGCTTCGGGAAAATAATCCAAAGCAAAGTGTACCACGGGGACTTTTGTGGAAATTGTACACAATTTATATTGTCGTGAGTCGGCAAACGCTATTCGACTCTTTGTCACTTAAATACTAAGAAATGTGTGCCAATTTCATACATTTATTGATAAAAATTACTTCACGAATATATCAGAAAGATTCGTATTTATGAGTGGAGAGGGGGAAAAAAATGACATCCTTTAAAAAATATTTGAAAATTAGAAAATGATACTTTATTGCTTATTGTAAAGTTATTTTTCATAGTACATCCATTATAAATTACAAAATAAATTATATTTGACTATTCTCTTCTCACCCCCCCCCCCCTCTACCATTGAACCAAAGATAGTTACAAAAACTGTTATAAATTTAAAATATACTTTAAATAATTAAAAATGTGACCATTTCTTTAGCTTTATTTAAAATGCCGAAGGAGGATGCAGAGATGCAGAATATGTCCGATCCGGCGATCTAGGATCGGGGGAAATTTTAAACACCTGGGGAAATTTTGCAGAAACAAATACAATTGATTTCGATTTTAACAACAAATTCCATAATTTCCTGAGACAGAAAAATTTCACTATAAATAAAAAGATCCGTATGGTGACCTTCACAAAATCGATCTCAGAATAATATGTACCGTATATCGGGTGATTTTGTTCCGAATTTTCCAAAAAATTAAGGCATTCGGTTCCGAAAATTAAAAAAATCGTTCATCAATCTGAAAATTCAAAAGAGTGCGAAATGAACACAAATTTCGTCAAAAGATCCCGAAACAACCGTAAATTTCGTCAAACGATCGCAAAACAACTGCGAGTTTTGTCAAAAGTGCATGAAACAACTACGAATTTTGTCTAAAGGGGCGAAATGACCACGATTTTCGTCAAAACATGACGATATAACAGCGCATTTCGTCAAAGGAACGCGAAAAAACCCGGAAATTTCGTCAAATGTTCGCAAAAGGAACGCAAATTTCGTTAAAAGATCGCGAAATGAACGCAAATTTTGTGAAAAGATCGCGAAAGAAGAGCAAATTTCATCAAACAATCACAAAACAACCACGAATTTCATCAAAAGAGCGCGAAATAAACGCAAATTGCATCAAAAGATCGCAAAACAACCGCGTATTTCGTCAAAAGAGAGAAATAAACGCAAATTTCGTCAGAAGAGGGCGAAATAACCACAAAACTCGTCACAAGGAAGGCTAAATAAACGCACATTTCGTCAAAAGATCGCAAAACAACCGCAATTCCATCAAAAGATCACGAAACAATCGCAAATTTCGTCAAACGATCGCAAAACAACTGCGAATTTGTCAAAAGATCGCGAAAAAAACTGCAAATTTCGTCAAAAGGGGCAAATAACTACGATTTTCGTCAAAACATAGCGAAATAATCGCGAATTTCGTCAAAAGAACGTGAAAAAAACTCGCATATTTCGTCAAAAGATCGCGAAACAACCGCGTATTTCGTCAAAAGGGGCGAAATAACCGTAAAACTCATCGAAAAAAACGCAGATTTCGTCAAAAGATCGTGAAAAAAAACCGCAAATTTTATCAAAAGATCACGAAAAACCCCGCAAATTTTACCAAAAAATCGCGAAAAACCACAAATTTTGCCAAAAGATCGCGAAAAAACCCCAATTTCTTCAAAAGAGGGCGAAATAAGAGTTTATTTCGTCAAAAGGAAGGTGAAATAACCGCAAATTTCATCAAAAGATCGCTACAGAATGCAAATTTCGTCAAAGGACCGCGAAAAAAACATAGTTAGTGCTTGGAGTGGATCCCCCCCTTTCCCCCACTGTGGTGTAACCTTTCAGAAAATTTGCTGTGAATTTCTGAATATTTGCTTTTCACTCAGAATCACCTCTGCTATATATACTCACGCATAAGTTGAGAAATATTGGAACCTACGATAATACAGCATTTACCTACAACATACCGTGAAATTTTCATGTGGATTGGGGGAAATGTTGGGAGTAGAAACATTTTCTGCACCCCTGGGAGGATGAAGTTCCCGCTCTTGAGTCTATTAAAATATGCTTCTGATACAAAATTAATGTGATTTTTTAAAAATTATTATTACAAGATAATGGTTTAGAAGTACATCTAAAATAATGACTCAAAAACTGTATCAACTGTTTTCTAAAAATAACAAAAATGATAATTTAATTAAACTAGAGCAATTTCATCTATTTTTCCAGAAGTTATGCTTTCCTTTTTTGCATTTTTTTTTCCACTATCTCCATTCTTCTTCTAAGGGGGGGAAAAATCACTAATCCATTCTCTTACTAAGTGGTTAAAATAAATATTTTGTATACCAAATACGTATGCTATTAATAATATCATTTCAGCATTTCTTGTATATATATTTTGCCTTTTTTACTTCTTTTTTTTTTTTTTTAAAGTTTGTGTTACATTAAAATTTAATATTGCAACATAAAAAAATGCATACATTTCTTAAAAAAAAAAAAAAATCTGTATAAATTTTTTAGACAATTTAACGACATAAACTTCATAATAATAAAAAAAAAAGGATTAGCTCTTTAATAGCTTTCTACTCTTATAAAACTGGTTCGTTGAAATATAATCCTGCTTCCTTTAATAAATATAAACAATCCTATCTTGCTAGTAGTAAATTTTTAGCTGAATATTACGGAGAAAACATCAGCACACAGTTATCTTCTTTAATCTTCATTTGGTACGTCATGAAACCAGTCAGGAGGCTTTGAGTATTGAGACGGTAATGACTGTGACCTTCCTGCCCTTGATTTACAAAGTAGCAAGTCTTCTTGCTCCTCATCCAAAAAATTAGCATCCTTCCTGCCACTTTTCCAGAAAATTAGCCCTTACTCTCTTTTGTTTAAAAAAAATTTGTTTGCATAGTAAAAAATATAGGAATAAAAAAGTGCCCTTAAGAATAAAAAACTGACTTTTTTTTCCCAGCAGCACCTTGCTCCTTTTTAAATCTGGGGAAACTCTGTAATGACATAGCTAGTATTATACCAGCTATGTCATTTACTTTTAAAATTATATCTGGTAATTTTGTATCTAAATTATTTAATTCAGCTTGTGATTTTGTTTTTTTCAATTTTTCTGTGTGTTTGCAAATTTTTATTTTATTAATTAACTTTATATTTTATTTTTATATATATATCTAAGCAGAAACTTTATTCTCTTCTTTAATAAATTTCTAATTTATTACTATTATTCGTTATTAAAAATTTTTGATTGCATAACAATTAAAATAAATAATAGAACCTTAATCTGAATATGCTGTATCATGTTCAAAATTTATGTCATATTCTACAAAAAATAGCTTATTCATGCAAAATTTTAAATTGTGACTCTTAAAATTATGCAAAAATTAATACGCACAAAAATTATTTCAACCTTATTAATTAACATGTTTGGTAAATTTTTGGGTAAAAAATTTATTAAATAGTAGGGGGGGGGGGGGAGGGGGGCAGATGTGAACATGGGGCAGATGTGAACAGTACATAATATTTCACTCAGTTAATTTGAAATAAAAAAATTAAAAAAATTACCAATTGATGGTAGTACTCCCAGTAGCAGAAAGTTATAGTTGTGTCTGCGACAGCAATTTAGTGGGATGAAAATTGTCTGCGGAAGTAGCATGTTACATTTTCTTATGTACAAACATTATAAGTGTTAAAATAAACAGCGTTCTTGTTCTTACTGATTAATACCAGGGTGATTCTGAGTAAAAAAAAAAAAAAAAAATCTGAAATTCACAGCAAATTTTCCGAAAGGTTACAACAGAGGGGGGAGGGGGGGAAGCGAAAATCCACTACCGGCACTATGCGTTTTTCTTCGCGCGCTTTTGATGAAATTTGCGTTTTTACACGATCTTTTGACAAAATTTGCGATTTTACGCGATCTTTTGACGAAATTTGTCGTTTTTCTCGATCTTTTGTCGAAATTTGCCGTTTTTTCGTGATCTTTTGAAGAAATCTGTTTTTCGCCATCTTATGCGGAAATTTCTCGTTTTATTTTCGCGATCTATAGACGAAATTTGCCGTTTTTTTTTTTCGCAATCCTTTACGAAATTTGCGTTTTTTTCCTCGATTCTTTGACGAACTTCGTGTTTTTCCACGATTCTGTGACAAAAATTTTCGTTTTTTCGCCACCCCTGGAACGAAATTCATGTTTTTGTCGGGATCTTTTGATGAAATTCGCCTTTTTACAGCGATCCTTTGGCAGAAATTTGCATTTTTCGAGATCTTTTGACGAAATCCCGCAAAATTAATTCCGATCTTTTGACATAAAATTTCTTTTTTTCAGGATCCTTAAACAGTAATCTGCGTTTTTCGTGATCCTTAGACAGTAATCTGCGTTTTTCGCGATTCTTTGACAGAAATTTGCGTTTTTGCGCGATTGTTTAACAAAAATTTGCATTTTTTCCGAAATTGTCTGACTAAACTCGTGTTTTTTCCTCGATCCTTTGATAAAATTCAAGTTTCTTCCGCAATTTTGTGACAGAAATTTGTGTTTTTCTCGCGCCCCTGGAACGATATTCACGTTTTTTTTTCGGGATCTTTGTATAAAATTCAAGTTTGTACAGCAATCTTTTGGCAGAAATTTACGTTTTTCGAGATCTTTTGATGAAATTCTGCGTTCTTTCCGCAATGCTTTGACTTAAATTTGCATTTTTTCGCGATCCTTTGACTAAATTTGCGTTTTTCCCACAACCGTTTGACTAAAATCGCGTTCTTTCCGCGATCCTGTGACAGAAATTTGCATTTTTCCCACAACCCTGGGACGAAATTCATGTTTTTTTCCGGGCTCTTTTGACGAAATTCGCGTTTTATAGCGACCCTTTGACTATAAATTACCGATCTTTTATGCGAACGATTGTCGAAATTGATATTTTTCGGCGACCATTTGCGAATTCGTGATATTTTTTGTCAGAATTTTCGTACTTTTTTTTTTCTTTTAAGGAAATGATTTTTTTTTTTTTTCAAGTTGGCAAATTTATCTGCAAGGTTCAAAATAAATCTGCGACGCACGTCGCGCACTTTCTGCTACCGGGGTAGTACTGATACCATCTTTTGACTGAATTTTCAGAACAATAGGCCATTTTGATTTCTGGTAGTTGTAATTTGTTTGTTTTAGAAGGTGTGAAGTAAAAAAGTCTTGAAGTAAAAGTTATTGAAGTAAAAATTCATTCATGACATTTTTTAAAGAAGAATATCAGCATTGCATTCTATAGTGGCATTAATTAGGTAAGTCTACAAAAAGTTTTGTTTCCTTATTTCAATTAAAAATATCTTTTTTTTATAAGTTAGGCTGAAGTTGGTAGATGTGGCACTTGTGAACAGAACATATGGGGGCAGATGTGAACAGTTCACAAGTGTATTTTTTAAGTGTGAATGCATTTTTTTTTAGTTTAAAATTTAATTACCCTTGTCAAACATTGAGCTATATATTCAATGTTTTTGGGATTGCTTCACAGTTTTAATTGACTGGAAGTTAGATAACAATTAAAAGTGACTCAAAAGGAGTAGGGATATTAGTGTACAATTTTACGAATAATTTCTTGTATCTATGTTGAAACATTTATTGATTTATTCACACAACTAGAAAAAAGGCATCCAATTAGTTTTTATTCACAAAAAATTATTTTTGTCTTATTTATGCATGCGTTCACATGTGGCCCCAGCTATGTTCACAACTATCCCTTCACCGGGGCACATGTGAACAAATTTAGACAATTTTTAGAATGATGATATAAGTTAGAAATTCTTGATAAATGCATCCAAAAGTTTCACCAGAAGAACAAACATATTCTAAATATTCATATAAATCAACTTCTGGTTCAATAGCACATAACAATTTTGAGAAATAGTCAAAAATGTAAAAATTGTTCACATGTGCCACCCTCTCCCCTATATGTTACAAAGCACTGTCAATTGTGTTTTTGTCAGACATTTACTAAAGGGAGATACACATTCCCCCTGCCCACATAGATACACACTGTAAATGGAGGGGAGTTCAAGTGTTTGGTAAGAAGAAAAGAAAACCTCTAAACTCCACTATTATTTTACATGCTATTTAAAGAATCACATTAAAATAGACATAACAAAATGTCATTGAAAATTTTAAATCAATGACTCCAAATAATAATACAAAATGTTTACTTTTATTTAAAAAAAGGGGGGAAGAAAATCAAGCTTTATATATAAAACCTCTATTTTTTAACTTTCACTAAATATCCCAGTGGCAGAAAGTTTTGTAGCTGTCTGAGACAACCTTTTAAAATTTCATAATCTGTCTGTAAATTTTGCATATCATTTTAATGAATAAATAATACATTAAACTAGGAATCTTTTTATCATTTTATTTAAAACATGATGTATTCTCATTAATTTTGCTTATAACTTTTCATCATCTAACTTCTTGTAGTATTTCTAAAATGGGAAGGATAAGCAGAACCATACATAGACAATAAAGATGCTTTTAAAAATCTTCGGAAGCTTCAGAGCTGATTTGTTCTTTCAGCAGATTCTCAGAACAGACGAGACACCCCATTTGGCAACTTTTTTGACAAGCGCCAAATACCCCACATACGCCAATCTAAAATGTGGCAACCTGAAAACTAACGTGATTGGTCCACTTTCCTGAATGCTTCCAGACTGTTTTTTACTATGTCATCAACCTGGAATCATGGGAAATACAACATTTATAAATAACGACGTATTAGAAAACACAGGAAAGCTGATTTTTGTGAGATTCAAATTAAAACAAATGATTTCAACATAAGTTTATTGAAAATGTGAAATTTTTAAAGTACCTTTCCAAATCAGAGTAACGATTTAATGATTAAAATTTTAATTTCTCAACTTTCAGAAAAAAATCATGAATCAAAAATTTAATATTGTAAGTATGTGCCTATATTAGAGTAAACATTGAACAATTCATTTCTAATTTAAAGAAGTATGAACCTTCGCATTCATAAAAAAATAATATATAGTATCACTGAATGCAGCAACCTAGTTCCGCAGCAATCTGAAAACGCAGGAAACTCGTTAAAGCAGCAATCAGACTACATGTATGAACGCGTAGCGTTCATTAACCGAAAAAAAACATCACTGTATTCAGCAGTTCTCGGTGTGTAGCAATCTCAAAATTCAGCAGTTCTTGCTGCATAGCAATATCAAAATTCAGCAGTTCTCACTGCGTAGCAATATCAAAATTCATCAATTCACACTGCGTAGCAATATCAAAATTCAGCAGTTCACGCTGCGTAGCAATATAAAAATGTACAAAACTCGTAAGGTCAGCGCATCAGCATACATGAGAAATATACAATAAACGACTAATATAAAACACTATAATAAAAAATCCATAAAATTATTAACATACCTTAACAAACATCTCCTTTCTTGAAAATTAACTCTATAAAATGTTGAATTGCCATAATTTCATAAAGTTCTAGTCGTCGATAAACTTCATTTAACTTTCCAGCAAAAAAAATGAACAAATACTCACAATTTCAAATTAAATTACACAGGTACTTTAACTTTCAAATTTTACAACTAAAAACAGCAAAAAATATTAACAATAACAAACTCTTGCCTTACCATCATTTAATTCTACAATTACAAAACGTCTTCCTTCTACACCTCGTTGTACACAAATTACAAAACATGCAGAGTTGAGTTGTCAAAGGTAGGCGTAGCCATCCAAAACACAAGAAATCAACCAATCCAAATTCAATATCAGACCACTGTAGGCATAGAAAGAATTTATGAAACGAACTGGTAACAACAAAGATTCATTTATCGCCTCGCCAAATGTCTCGGCTGTTTTGGGATTCAGCCGTTCTTTCTTAGAGTTGGGAATAATCTACATTTTTAAATATCTTTTCCAAATTTTTCCCAGGATAATTTCCAATGTAATATTTTGACCAGGGTGTCACCCTTGAAAATCTGCACTCAAGTTCTTTTTCACCCTTTCACAATCACACGCACCACATACAACCTTCAGACATGTTACACGGTCAGCGAAAAAAAAGAAAAGCTGGACACGCGAAAACTGCTGCGTTTTTTACACAACCCTTTGATGAAATTTGTTTGGGTTTTTTTTTTGCAATCTTTCGCTGAAATTCGTGAGGGGCTTTTGTGAACTTCTGATGAAGTTTACATTTTTTCCATGTCCTTAGACGAATTTTACGCGATGCCTTGTCGAAATTAGTGTTTTTTTGGGCAAAAGGAATTAGAATTTTTTGACGAAATACGCATTTTTCGCACTGTTCTTTTGACAAAATTCATGTTCTTTCCACGGCATTTTGACAAATTTGTGTTTTTTTTTTCATGATCCTTTGACGAATTTTGCATTTTTTCTACGATCTTTTGACGAATTTTGCATTTTGACTGGGATCCGTTGACAAAATTTGCTTTTTGCTCGGGATCCTTTATCAAAATTAATGTTTTTTTTTTTTTCCATGATTCTTTGACGTAATTTGCATTTTTTCCGTGATCATTTGACGAAATTTGCATTTGCTCAATGATCCTTTGACAAAATTCACGTTTTTTCTCATGAACCTTTGACGAAAATCGCATTTTGTATGTGATCCTTTGCTGAAATTCACGTTTTTCCTGTAAGAAAAAAAGTCCAAAAGTTGTAAAGAATTTTTTTAATTGATTTAATCAGTACAGACAAAAACTGTCCGCAAGAGATTTTCTTTGTCCGCAACTATGTCATCATACCGCAATGTTTCTGCCACTGAACCAAATATTATGGGCCTTAACATAACAACTGGGTTGATAAATAAATTTCTGAATTTAAATTTTATTCTATTTTGGATGGTGAAGCTTATTTTACAAGGTACACCTGTGAAAGGAGATTCCTTTGTTGACAGGCAGCAAAAGAGCAACTTTTATAACTTTGAAAATTATCGGAAATGTATAGTTGAAAATCTCTTTGAAAAATTTCATGCATTATTATTCTTAACTATTTGCATAAACAATGCATATTCGATGATAGCATCCATATCCATTTCAGAATAAAATTGTCAAAAAAAATCAGTTTTATATTCTTCTCAGGAGCAGACTTGTATAAAACCAAAAACTTTCTGCGCACATAAATATTGGGTCAAAAACTTTCTGCAAATTAATTTAATGTTTAATTGCCAGTATGAATGAAAAACAGTAGTTTTAAAATAATTACCATTTAAATTAAAAAGTATTAATTACAGAATAATTATGTTGACTAAAAAAATAATAAAGCTATCAGTTATTTTGTCAATGCATTTAGAAACAGCTCAATCCTTAATATTGTGACCTCTTCTCACAAAGTGCCAGTTACTTTGTTTACAGAAATAATGGACATTGCTTCTGAAACAACTGAATCACATTTTGTAAGGAGAGGTCGTAAGGAGAGTTGGTAATCACAGGTATCATCATTAAAGAGACCGATGAGTTTTTATTGCGGCCCTTTGACGAAATTCTCGTTTTTTTTTTTTCGAGATCATTTGGCAAAATTTCCGTTTTTCTGCGTTTTTGACGAAACTTGCGTTTTTTCGCGATTCTTTGACGAAATTCGCGCTTTTTTTCGTGATCTTTTGACAAAATTTGTGCCTTTTCCACTATGCTTTTATGAAATTCGTTTTTTCCTGCACTTTTTGGAAGAAATTTGCTTTTTTCTGCGATTCTTTGACGAAATTCGCCTTTTTTCGCAATCCTTTGACGAAATTCACGGTTTTTTTTTGTGGCCTTTTGACGAAATTCGTGTTTTTTTTCGCAATCCTTTAACGAAATAATTTTTTTTTTTTCGCGATTCTTTTACGAAATTTGAGGTTTTATCCCTTGACAAAATTTGCGCTTTTCCTGCTATGCTTTAACGAAATTAATTTTTTTCTTGCGCTTCTTTGACGTAATTTGCAGTTTTTCTGCAATTCTTTGACAAAATTATTTTTTTTCCACGAATCTTTACAGAAATTCGCATTTCTTCCGTGGTCCTTTGACGAAATTCGCATTTTTTTGCAAAATTGGTTATTTTTTCTGTGTACGATTGACGGAATTGGTTTATTTTCGGCGACCATTTGTTGAAATCCGCAATATATTTCAGTGATATTCTTTTATGTCTGAATTTTCGAACTGATGGCCGTTTTTTTTTAATTTTCAGAACCGAATGCCTTAAATTTTCAGAAAATTCGGAACAGAATCACCCCTGGCAAACAATAAATAAATCGTACATAAAATTGGGAACATTATATTTTCGGTATAAAAAAAAAAATACAAGAACAAAAATTACGTTCTTTTTTCCTAAGAAAATTTTCCGCAAAATTCGGAATTTTGCAGAAAATTTTCCATGCACGGCGTGCGCCTATATTATACAACTATGCTCAGGAGTGACTCTCCACTTGATCGTTTCAAAAAGCAAAATTCTTTGAAAAATCATAAAATTTTTCAGCAGAAACTTCTCACCCAGGATACATACTTTTAAGTGCAAAAACTTTGAAATTCATGCCTGTAATAGTTGTAACTTGTAAGTACAAATAATCTAACGAGAGCCAAGGACAGTGGCCCTTGGATAAATCCATCCGTCCTTTTAGAAAATAGTTATCCCATCGATGAATTTTGCCAAATTATACAAATTGACATAATTTTTATTTTAAATAATGAAAGAACAAATAAATTAGTATAACAATAAAAATACAAATAAAACGTCGAAATAAAAATCATTTGATGACGTCAACACGTGTAACTTCCTTAAAGTCAAGTGAATGTGACATTTATGATCACCCATTATTGGCATTTAATCTGATAGTTTGGCGAAAGATTTTTGGTCGACGGGATAACCAAGTAGTACCGAGTATTTTATAATTCATAACTTATGTTAGATTTTTTATAAAATTTTAATTACTAGAAACAAGCAAAGAATCCGTATTAATAGCATAATTATACATTGCAAACCATTTTTTTAATAGAAAATTAAGAGATTTGACTTAAAACGGTGTTTAAATATTTCCTAATTTAAATATTAACTCATAATGTCAAACTACATTTGAAAGTAGCTGATGCTCTAAAAAATGAGTAGAGTTTTCAATATTCAAATAAAATAACTGATGATAGTCAACATAAATTGATTCATATCAAAATGCACTTTAAATTTACAATTTTAGTGTATATTTTTAATAAATAAAGAAACTGGCTTAGATGTATTATAATCCCACATCCGCCATCTTGGATTTTTTTCTTGCATAAAAACTCCTTTTTCACCAAGTAGTAAATGTCGTCAATGGTTAAATATTGTTGATAGATTAATATTTGAAAAAACTGGAATATAATAATTATAACTATTAATTAAAAAACAATTTTCAATTGACGTTAAGAAAAAAATCCAAGATGGCTAATGCGGGATTATAATACATTTGTTCCAAACTATTTTAACACTGAACCCATAATGAAGATATAGAATTTAGAATAAAAAAGAAGACGTCAACATACCTTAGCATGAAAAGTTATTCCATGTTGAAATGCCTCCTCATTATACAGAGGAATTCTTGAATCGTATGCGTCATCATTCACTAAATTATATTGTTTTTTCGAAGGCATCTTTTCTTATTAGGATGGAGTTGTTTCAAGGTCTAATATCGTATGATTGTAAAAAAAAGTAGCACCTTTGTATAAATAAAACAAATAAACAATAACTTTTTCATTTCTATTAAATTGAGAAGGACGGACGTTGTGCTTGAATACATGAATTATATATTAACTCATTATTTAAGAAAAGAATAGTAGACACGGCCCGAAAATTCACAAGTGATCAGACATATATTAACTTCAGTAAAACAATAATTCATTTGAATTTAAGCATTTAATGGTAGAATATTTAATTTAAGGAATTTGAAGAATAGATAATGTTATTAGAGAGGCCAGTTGAGTTACTAAAAGTTTTAAACATCCTTTAAGGAAGCATAAGTTTATATTTACAGTAATATTTATTTTGCTAGGCGCCTAACATTCCTGCATTTCACTTCTTTTCATTAGTTTTGATTTAAAAAACGGTCATGGTGAAAAAAAATTTCTTATGTTATTAATTTTGAAAATAGAGTGAAGAAAAGAAACATATAAAAATTGGAAAACTGAATATAATATGAGTAATTTCGTATTTCTTAATGAGCAGTGATGTCCTGGTCGGGGAAAACATAGAGCAGATTGATTAATCAGAAACCTAAAAAAAAAAAACTTTGGCAAAAGCAAAAACTTGCTGCTGCAGCCAACCAATTAAATAACGCACCAACCAACTGACATCGTCTGTAAAAATATATTTATATACATGTTAAATATATTTGTAAGTGGTTTATCTTATTTTTTATTACATCTAATTTTAAAGTTACTTTTCTTATACCTGCAGTATTTGACAACTTTCCCTTCCCCCTACTATTATGGGAATTTTTTTTTTTTTATCATTCAACTATTATCTTACATGCGGGGGGAAATACGATGTTCAGTGCTGAACATTTTGTAAAATTTTGTCAAGCATTGCTGACAATAAATGTTTGTATACTAAATCGTATGTGACAAAAGGAAGAAAATTCCTATAAATTTATAAATATAGCCATGAAACTACATCATTAAAATTCGAAAACATAAATAAATAAAAAGTAGGGTAGATGTGCCAGTAATGGACATCCTTAAGGAATTTCTTTTAAAATTATTTTTTTATTAATAGTTATAATTATTATATTTCAGTTTTTTCAATATTATATTAACCTTTAAACAATATTTAACCATTCCTATAGTCTCATTTCCCAATATGAATCGAAATTTAATTTTAAATAACAGAAATGTATCAAAAGCCCAGTAATGGACACCCCATAAAAAGTAATAAATATAATTGTTTTTATGACTGTATTTACAACCAGAATTTATTGAATACATACTAATGAAACAAAATAGTTATTTTCAAATAAATTTAACAATTAGGATACCAGTAATTAATAAAATATTTGTAATAATCAATTGTTTTCAATCTGTTTGCATGAATTATTGTAATTATCAGAAGATCAATGTTTTAATTATATTTGATGCATAGTTTAAAATACTAAATATCAGGCAATTACAGCTATCAAATTAATGGGGGATTCAAAGGTTAATTAAAAAAAAAAAAATTGGAGTATTAGTGTTTAGTTTTGTCTCACTATTTTTAACAATTAATATTCTAGAGACTACTTGATATATCATTTATAGTAATTAATATTACAAGTATGAAAGAAATGATATTGTGAGTTGAATATTTTAAACTGATGAGTATATGTAGAACTGATGTTTGAGGCCACTGATCTGCAGATTTACTAGTTTCATGAATATTATCTGTAACTTTCATTAATATTACTATTTTTCTTTTTTTTTTTTTTTGTCAGTGGTGATTAAGGAAACATTTAAGACAGAAAATAGATTTTTAATAGCTTCTGTAACTCAATTGTTTTTATTTAAATGGAGAGGGAATTAAGCCCTATGAGCCCCTCTTTGACTGTGCTCTTAAACAAAAAGTTTTGGTGTTATTACATTTTGGTAAGTGTAATTTTAAAATAAAATTTGATTATTTAGGTTTGCAGTTAAGTCAAAATATTTTATGCACTTTTAAACATTACTGAAATTGCATTTTTAGCAATGTCTACATGGGGTGTCCATTACTGGAAAATGACTAATTGACCATCCCAGTATTGGACACCCCCTCTTAAAACCTTAAAAATAAATTAAATTTTGTAAATGGCCATTAGTATATAAAATTCAAAGTTTTCTATTGCTACTCAAACAAAAACATTCAAATTTTGCAAGAAAATAAATAATATATAAATTAATTAAACAAAGCCACCACTTAGCCTCTTCATTAAGATTTTCACAGAAAAACAGCGAAATCTTGAAACATTATTTTCTGCTTCCTGATTGGTTTGATTAAAAGTGTCAACAATAACCCAGTTTTATAAAACCTGCAAGGGGAAATTATAAAAAAATTAATTAAAGCTAAATATTTATTAGTTATTTTTTTATGAACCAAAAATATCAAGGGGTGTCCATTACTGGCACATCTACCCTATATATGTTTACACAGTTAATTTGGGTTTTGGTGGTGTATGGGGGGGGGATGCATATGTTTATGTATATTAAAAATATATAAGCTAATGTAATTCAAAGCAATTGCCATTATATTTTAACATAGATTAGACTTAAGTAGTAAATACATTTTTGTTATCTCTGTTTCTAAACATCTGGTTATATGCTTAACAGCACATTTATCCTGATTTTTTTTTTATTAAAGAAATTTCAGGTTTTCAAAAAACTTATTTAGAACAAATTGATGTTATTATTGTTAGATTAAATTACAAATAGTTGGACGTAGGGATGCACCGAATATTCGGTGTTCGGCCTTGTTACCGAATATTCGGTTTGGCCGAATATCAAACTATTCGGTATGGCTGAATATCAAACTATTCGGTATGCCGAATATTCGGTTTGGCCAAATATCGAAATATTCGGCCGAACCGAATACTTAAAAAAATCTTTTAAAACATATTTTTAAAAACCTTATACAACTTCTACGTTTAACAGTCAAAATAAAGATATTCAAAATAATTAGAAACAGAATCATATTTAAATAAAAGGGAATGTTTTTACATTATTTATTTGCTGTTTGTTAAGTATTATTTAAGAAAATTAACCAATCATGAGAATTTTCATAGGAATTAATTATGTACAAATGAAAGTTCCTGAACATTGTCCAGTACTAAATAATCTATTTGTTGCTAAGATTTTAAGAACAACGTTTACAATCTCTAAAAATGATTGCCCACTCCAGACACCGATCTAGGATGCATTTAAAAGCTTCCTTGCTTAATCAAAGGGAGTAGAACAGTTATTCTTGCTAAGTTGCCACCATATAAAATTTGAATAGATTGTATTCTTTATTTACTTTTACTTTAGTCTCTTCCTGACAAATAATATATGATCCTGTGCAATTTTTTCACAATTTGTCTTTGATTTTAAAAACTTTGTTTTAGAATTTAAGAAAATTTTATTCATTTGTTTTAATTCTCAGAAAAAGCCATGAAATTAAAAATTTTATTAATTAAAAAAATTTTTATAACTATCCTCTTCTTAAATAACTCGATGCAGATTTTTTGCAGAAAAGTTTACTTGAAAAAAGCTCTTGTTTATTAGAATAAAAGTTTGTTTTAAATATTATGTAAAATAGTTTTAAAATTTAACATTTTTAGTGCCTTTAAACTTTGAAATACAAAAAGTATTCGACAAGCCAAATATTCGGTATTCGACCGAATAGTTACTATTCGGCAGACCGAATATTCGGTATTCGGCCTAGCAGTTACTATTCGGCTAGCCGAATATTCGGTATTCGGCCAAAATCACTATTCGGTGCAACCCTAGTAGGACGTTCAGTGTCTATGTGCAGCTATACTAATTTATCTTTGACCCAATAATGCCTATTATCAGAAAAAGCCTACTATCAGAAAAAATAAACCCATAAGAAAAAGGAGTTTGTATTTACAACGAAAGTATAATTTAAAAAAAAGTAAAGACTTAAAGTAAGTTTTAAAATAATTAAAGTAGCAATTTTTTGTAAGCCCAACTTCTTTTTAAGATGTTAAATTAACCTACAAAATCTGAAATAATCTAGAGGCCGTGCTGCATTGTGTTTGCTACTTTGTTAAATTAAAAATAAACAGCATAACAAAAAATGTGAAATATCATAAATTCTGAATAACAGACAGTTGTTTCAGAGTTTCTAAAGCTGCTTCATTAATCCAAGTACAAATGTGGGAAAGCCTTAAAGAAAGAATAAGCAAAGTAGCTTATTCTTGAAGGAAAACAGTGAAGATTTGAGCTAAGTAACCTCGGCATGTCTGACATAGTTGAAGGAGATCAATGAGAATGCAGAGCCAAACCATTCCAAATGAGGTAGTAAACTGATCTCCTTCAACTACATCATACATGCTGAGATAACTTAGCTGTGCTGACCCTCGAGTCTTTGCCATTTCATCTTCAGCCATAAGCTACTTTACTTGCTCTGTCTAATATTCTCACATGTTTGTACTTAAATGATTTTTTGCTTGCACTGATGAAGAAATTTTTAGAAATTCGCAACTGTCTGCTATCTACAATGTAAAATAATTTGTGCTTTTTGTCGTGTTGTTTATTTGTAATTTAAAATAATGACACAAAATTCCATACATTTATTTCAACTATTGTTATAACCAAACAATTTAATAAATCATTTTTAAATGAAACCAATTTCACTAGAATTTTAATAATTTTAATTTTTAGATTAAATTTAAAATTGTCTATTTTTTTTTCCAAAAATAAACTGTGCCTTTCTCCCCCCATCTCCTTCCCCCAGATATATACATTATCTAATAATGAACTTTAAAAAAAAAAAGCTGTTTTTAAATTTTCTTATTTTTCATTCTAATAAGTTGATAATTTGATACAGTAGAAGCCGATATAATGCGGTTGTTGAGAGTTTCAGACCCGCGTTATAGCTTAACCGTGGTATATCAGAATGGTGTCAAAGAAATAATACAAAATGATGAAAACACTTACCTGCTTTGTAAAATGTAATTAATTTTATCTTTCATTAACCACAAACTTAATCTTACACTGTCTTTATAAAATCCGTAAGTGTTGTTTGGCGAACTGAGGCATTTTGTTTCTTTTTGGCATATTGTTTCACGCTAGTAAGATGGAGTAGATGAACACTATCTATCAGTCTTGCCTCTCCATCCACGAAATTACCTTCGTTAAGTGTGAAATGACTTCACTAATATGTGGAACGTCATCTTTCATTACCACATCATTTTCAATTTCATCATTTTCATCTTGCTCACTGCAATTTGTATGCCTTACAGCATCAATGATATCCTGATCTGTTATGACCCCTGAAATTGGTTTGCTGTTGTCAATTTCTATCCAGTCATTTAAATCATCAACAGAGATATCGAGATGCATAGCACTAACTGCAGACTGCAAGTCACTCATTGTGAATCCTTGATCAGAGCAATTTCCAACGGAGACATCTTCACTTTTTTCCAGCAATTCTGAATTGTAGCCAGTGTAATGCTTTCCTATGCAAGGCCTACAGAATATGTAACAGTCTTGAGGTTGATTGCCTTTCGGAAATCTTCCATTTTTTCTTCAGAGTTTACTATACCACTGAGCAGTTCACGATGGTAATGGGCATTAAATGCTCTAATAATACCTTGGTCTAATGGCTGGATTAACACTGTAGTGTTTTTTGGCAAAAACCTGACTCTGATTTTTTCATCTCTTGATTTTAGTATATCAGCAGGTGGATGTGCCGGACAATGATTAAGGATAAGCAATGCCTTCTCTTTGTGTTTAAGTGACCGCAGATTCTTCTTCAGTGATGGGGCAGAATCCTCATGGAACCACTGAGTAAAAATATCACTTGTCACCTCCATGCATTTTTAGTGTTCCTGTATGAAATAAGTAAGTGAAGCCATGTTAACATGTTTAAAGCATCTAGGACTTCGACTTTTTCCTATGCAGAGAGGTTTAAGTTTATGGCTAACAGATTTATTTACTGCAAATAAGAGGGTTATTCTATCTTTGCTCATTTTTGTTCCAGATTTATTACCAGAGTTCCTCAGATCCAGAGTTCTTGAAGGAAGCAATCGATAATAGAGTGCACTTTCATCACAGTTATAAACTTGATGGTCATTTAAATCTTTTTCAATCATAATTTTCTTTAATTCCTTAGGAAATAGTGCCGCCAATTCCCTATCACATGACCGAGCTTCCCCATGAATGCTGTACTGATTTATTTCATGACGAGATTTCCATCATGAAAACCAGCCATCAGATGCAAAGAAGTTATTGTTACCATGTAAATCATGAAATTTCTCAGCTTGAGATCTGACAATTGGTCCTGTTAGTGGCAGTCCTTCACTCCATTTTGTTAAAAACCACCTGTATAAACATTCATCTAGTTCGCTATCTGCACCTAATTTAGTCTTTTTTCTTTGTAACCCCACTTCACTTTGAATGGCGTTTACAAAACTTCTAAGTTTATGTTCTTCTTTCATCCTACCTCTTATTGTTCCTTCTGAAATACCACATTCTTGCGATATGCTTGCTTTTGTTGCTCCGTTCTTAACACGGTAAATAATTTTAAGTTTGCCACTCACTGAATAACCATTCCTTTTCTGCGACATTTTTCCACCTCATACCTCAACCTGACTGAAAACTCGTTTAACTCAGTATATATGATAAACACTCCCGTCTCTGTCTACATGATTGCAGAATTCCACGAAGTGACACAAGAGAGGGAGGAGAATGACCATTCTAATTCAGTGTGGAAGGGGGGCAAAACCACGGGATCAGTGAAAGGAATCAGCCTCGTCGTTATCGTGTTCTCGAATCATTGTTCAACACTAAGGGCTGTGGTGTATCTGACTGACAGGAGGTAAAATGTGTGAAAAAGCATTTTATGAAGAATATTATGTTTCACTGAAATTTTAAATGCAAAATTTATTCTAAAATTGATCATTTATTTTCAGGGGACATACTTTTCCCCGTGTTAAATCCAAATTCGTGGTATATTGGACCGTGTTATTTCAGGCTTCTACTGTACTTTCTTTTTTATAGCTGACGTAGTGAAATAGCAAAAAAGGCTTTGGCAAGAGATGGAAAAGTTTTACAATCACTTTTCTCGCTAAAACTGTAGTAGCCAGTCAGCTAGTAAACTTTAAAATATGTCAATAAAAAACTTTGACGGTCTTGTCAAATAATTTTTATTTTTCAGTTGATTTAATTCCTTGCTCGGAGTAACTGAAAATTCAGGTCTAATTTTCTGAAAGAAGTTCATTTTTTCAAACTGCTTGCCTTCCCTTCCCCACATAATAAAATTTTGTAAAAAAAAAAAAAATCACATCCAATAAAACATTTTTCTTTTAATGATTGCTATTATTATTTTTTTTTTCCTTTCAGTGTGATTAGTAAAGCTTTACTTAAGCTTAAGCACTTTCCAATGAACAGTCTTAAATAAATGTTTTTGTTTTACTTTTTATTTTGTTATGATTTATTTAATGAAAATGATTGTTTAATTTAGCATAATAGTTGTTATATGCAATTTTTAACATATAAACGTCATATTTTGCCTTTTTATGTAGTGAATTTTCTTTTCCTTTTTATTGGAAAAGCAATATTTTTGATGACCCAAAGTTCGGAAAAATCCGAAGTTCGGACTTGGTAAAGTCCTGAGGATTCCGGACTTTAGACTTTGTACTGTATTTGTTTTATTTAAAGATGTCAGCTTTAGGAACTGTTTTTTGGAGGTCAGCTTTAGGGCACTTTACCTTATGTTTACATAATTAATTTTGGGTTTGGTGGAGAAAAAAAAAAAAAAAAATAGATATATGAAAAAGGTAATGTGATTCACAGGCAATTGCCATTATATTTTAACATGGATTAGACTCAAGTATATTTAATACATTTTGGCTATCTCTGTTTCTGAACTCTTGTGTATATGCTTAACAGCATATTTATTCTGAATTTTTTAATTAAAGAAATTTAACCTTTGCAAAAAAGTATTAAAATTAAACTGCTGTAAGTTGTAAGGTAAAGTGTCCTAAAGCTGACACCCCAAAACAGTTCCTAAAGCTGACATCTTTAAATAAAACAAATATTTAAAGCATTACTAATTTTCTAAAATAATCTAGAATGAGTTTTTCTTTCTTCTTGGATGGCAGCACTTCCTAAATCCAAGATATCTTGAATTTGGAAAATTGGTAATGATTTAAATATTTGTTTTATTTAAAGATGTCAGCTTTAGGGCACTTTACCTTACATAGTAGACAGCTGTAGAAAAAGTCTATTTAATATTTATATACCGTAAAGTACTGAAAATAAGACCTCCTTTATTCTAAGGAAATTCTAATGATTTTAAAGGAGGCTTATAATTGGAACTTTCATGAAAAGGATAGGAAAATTTGGAGTGTGTGGGAGAGGTATATTTGGAATTTATGAAATTTCGCAGGATTTATACAATTTTCAAAATAAAATCATATCTGATTAACATTTATTGGTTTTAAAATTCCCTTCCATAGAAGCTATGTAGTTTCCATTAATAAAATTAATAAATTAATGGAACAAATTTACATAAAATATTTAATTTAGATGTGAAAGAAATATGAAAAAAATTATAAAAACCAAAACTCAATATAAATATCTATTAAATCTTAGTGCAGAAAAATCAAGGAAAACATTAATAGTTTAACATAGAGAGCATATGCCCTTCTGATGCAATGAATATGTAAAGAGATTAGATGAAAAGTAAACTGCATAAAATATATTCATTTAGGATATATGGAAATAAAAACAGCAGAAGGATTGAAAACATCAGAAAATAAAACTTGAAGGGTATGGCTTATAAATAGCACTTCTCAAAAAAGGAAAATTTTGAGGCTTACTTTCGGTACTTTACGGTAATTAAGTGATAATACTACATTTCATTTTCATAGTTGTTTATAACATGTGGCAATAAACCTCACTTTAAGTCTAAATTATGCCAATACCATTTCAAAAAGCGACTATAAAAGAAAGTACTGATACTTCTGTTACTAGCGCTTTTTATGTTCATAATTTTTGAAAGTGATTTATAATAATTTATTTAATTTAAATATTTATTTTTCTTAGCTGAAGTTTAAACTTGGAAAATGAGTCAAGTTGATGTCAACTTATCCAAAACCAAATTCCTTCAACCACATCTAAACAGTGTTGTTTCTTTAGCTTCTGTGAGTTTGTAAAATGAGACTTTATCATGTCAGTGTCTCCGATGACAGTCTGAAATGATATTATGAAAATTTGCCTGCAGTATGAAGTACATATGTTGGATACTCTTGACACCTGTAACAGCAGTGCTTAATTTGCACTGGAACTCACCCTGCACAGCCCAGTACTACTTTTTTTTTTTTCAATAAATATTTGAATATTAGGTTGAGTTCACTGGAACTTTTAAGCATTGTGTACTGAAGCTGTCCAGCTCTTTCCTTGTGAAGTTAACATTTTCTTAAAAATGAAAATGCTTACATCTATTATGTAATGTGTATTCCTAATATATTAGTATATGAAATAAAAATTGCATTAATGCAATGAAAATTGCAACATAATATAAGTAAATGCAGCTGAAAAAATTCAAAGTATGTTTATGAACTGTAGATTTTAAAGAGTTAAATATTTGTTGTCACTATTATAATCTGAAATTTATCAAAGTTTCCCGTAGGTTTAAAAAAAAAAGGCAGGGTGTTGCCGGTGAGAAAAGGAACTTGTTTTAATTCTAAAGGGCATGTTTTTTATTCTTAAAGGCACTTTTTGGATTCTTTAGGGCACTTTTCAGATACTTAAGAGCACTTTCAGATTCTTAGAAGCACTTTTTTTATTTTTAAATTCATTCTTTTGATTTTTAAAGCTTTTCAAGACAAGAACATTGAGTTATTTTTTACAATACAAGCAATTTTTTTAATACGAAAAGGAGATAGGGCACTTTTTTTTACTGAGAGGCAAGAAGGGTGCAATTTTTTTGGATGGGGGCCAAGAATGGTGCTATTTTTTTTAATGAGGGGCAAGAAGGGTACTATTATGTAAACCAAGGGCAAGTGGGGCACAACATCCTTCTGAAACTGCCTGGGGGAAACTCTGATTTCATATTATAGTTTTATAAATATATTACTACAAATATCTGTTGGAAAAAATTATCTTCTTCAATTGCACTGTTTAAAAGATCAATAATTTATAAATCCTTTTTCTGTTTCATTTTCATACTTAGTAATAATTCAAGGAGTGGTTTCTTGATACTTCTTTGATAAGTCGAGTTAATGAGTTCTTGAACTTTGGAGACATGCTTGACAGCTTGAACCACTTTTTAAGTTCATCCTTTGGCATTTTAGAGATTACAGAAATTACAATATAGTACTTAAGTGTCTCTACCAGGCCATTTGCATGGGGAAAGCCAGTTGTAGTTGTTGCATATTTGATATTTTCTTACTGACAATATTCATGAAATTCTTTACTTGTAAAACCAGAAGCCTTATCATCTTTCTCCCTGACAGTTTCAGGATGGTGCTAAACCCTGCCTGTTCATTAGTAGCACCAATTCTTGCCTTTCTTCTGAAAAGTTGCTGCCATACTGCCAGGCTTGAAATTCAATTTTTTCTAGGAGTGGAGTCTCCCTCCTTCCTTCCCTACATAAATGGTTGGTTGGTTGATTTTTTGACGGCCGATTATCTACACGAGGGATATAGGCCCGGGGGGGAGTGCCCTCCGTGGGGGTCTTTCTAAGGGAACCTAATCCGTATTTACACATGGAAAATCCACGGCTCGAAGAAAACCACGAAAACTCCGAACGATTAGGCCGACGGGCGCGATTGGGATCGAACCCAGCACTTCCCGTCTACCAGCTTCGAGGGCAGAACCTCTCGGCCACTGGTGGGGCCCCCTACATAAATGGAGGACAATTGAACTGTTTGGGAAGAAGGAAAAAAATCTTTAAACCCCACTGGTTGTTTTATGTGCTATCTGAAGAATTATATTAATACAGACATGGCAAAGTACCTTTGAAAAAATTTAGATTGAGAACTCGGAATAATTATGGAAAATGTTTTTTTTTTTTTTTTTTTTTTTTTTTTTTTAATTTAAAAAAGGAAGAAAGTCAAACCTTATATATACAACTTCTATTTTCTAACTTTCACCAAATGTTATGGACTCTTTTAACAGTTGTGTTTTTAAATGAATTTCTGAATTTAGAGTTTATTTGATTTTGAGTGATGAAGCTTCTTTTACGAGACTCACTTGTAACACAAGAGCTTTTATAGCTTTGGAAAATATTGGAAATTTATGGTTATGCTTTCTTCATTTTTAACACCTTACATGAACAATGCAAGATGATGGCATTATCAATATTCGTTTCTGAACAAAATTATTTTATCCTTAATTATTATATCCTTAACAAAGTATAATCTTAGCCAGGTATCCTGGTATTTTTATTTTCTTTGATTGAACTAGATTCTATGCATTAAAATTTTAAACCTGTGTCTAAAGTTTGAAAGGGAAATCATCGATTAATTTCTTCTATTACCCAAGAAATGTAGGTTGACTTTAAAATGTCAAGTCTTAATTTCTGTGAATTGCAAAGATCAACAAGTTTGTTGTTTCTAAATATGTTTCCTTGGAATTCGGGAGACAATTTCGTTTATGGGCACCATGTTTTTGTAGTTCTTCTGATCTCATTGTTGTTTCGTGCTGACTTTAGACCAGTTTGGTTTGGTGGCACTTACTGCCCTTTTTTATGTGTCTTTGTTTTTTTTTCCTTTTTCAATCACAGGAAAAATAATCAGGAAATATCTCCATTGGTTGTTAAAAAAAAGAATCATGAAATACATCCATCGGTTATATGAAAAAAAAATGGTTACAGGAAAATATCGCAAAATTAACCAAATGGTTATAGCAAAATGTCACATAAAAATATTAAAATATCAAATATCAAAATTTCCCAGTTGGTCGCAGAGAAAATTTGCCAGTTTTTCAGTCAGATGTGAGAAAAAATCGTGAATTTCATCAATCTGTTGTAAGAAGAACCATGAAATTCCCCAACTGGTCACAAAAAAAATTATTTTTATACATTTTCATTATCTCCTTTTTAGCATCTTGATCTTTTTCTATTCCAAAAGAAAGCTTCTTAAAAATTTTCTTTTCCTTTTTTTTTCTTTTTCATTTTCCTCCCATTTAGAATTGATGAGTTATTATTTAACAATTATTACAAAGTTATTGCCATAGATTTGAAAGTCACAGTTAAGATGTCTGAAAAATATCTTCTATTGAATCTGTAGTGTCCGTTTTCTTTTTAGATATTTAATTATATGTTTGTCATTATTTTAATTACAAAATGTGATTATAATTAATCTTTAGAGTAAAATTGATGAATGCATTAATATGCCTGTATGTACCCTGTATTCCTGTACTGTATGCATATATGTTATATTTCTTAAATTTATGTAAGTCATTTTTTTATTCTGTTTCACAATGCATGTTTTTAGGGTTTTTTTTTAATTTAATGTTCATTCTTAAATATCTTTTATGCCCTTTATTTTCCTTTGATAGTATGCTATTATAAAAGCAATCTATTTCACAACAAATTTCATGAATTAGTAATTTTTTATATTAAGTTTGTCATATTTATTTGTTATCTTATTAATTTGAAGGGCAATGATTTACTTTAAAACAGCTATTTTTAACCTAAGATTTATGAATGAAATTTTTATTGCTGTTTGTCACATATTTCTAAAATACTGAGTTTCCTCATGCATATGTTTGGTTGTTGTTTATTTAAATTTAATGTGCATTTTTTCCTGTCTTCATAGATGAAAAACTTTAAAAAAACAATGCATTATGGAATATTTTTGTAAATGTTATTTTGCTAAATTAGCAATAATCATACGAGAATATTTTGGGCTGAAGAATATCAATATTTAAGATAATTTCTAAGCAAGATTTTTAAATATAGCAAATACAATAATAATTCCATGTAAAGAACTAAAATAAATGTGCAATTTTAATTAAGGTACCAAGTTGTAGTCATAACAGAAACAGATGGTATATGCTAGAGTTATGAAAGTCCATGGTTAGAGTTCACTATAGCTTTATTTAAGAAAAAGCAGGTATACGGAACTTCTTAGAAAAATTCAGAAAGTATACAGCATATATCTCTGTATACTCTCCGGTACACCCCTGTTAAAGCAATATAATAATATTTTGTCTAGTCTATACAAAACAAAATCATCACTAACTTGTCATTCTTCTGACAAATTGTAAAATATCAAAAGTATTAGTTATTGGTATCAGAAAATAACTAAAATAACATAAAAATAATTAATTTTTAATATTAAAAACTGACTAATTTTAGGTTTCTTCCATTTAAAAGAACAATATGTTATGTTGTATAAATTATCCTATTTTATTCATCTTTTTCATGGTTTTTGATGCTATTTGTCTGTGATATTGAAGTTTCAATGTTTGAATTCTAATTAAAAGTTTTACAGTTTGAATGATTTTATTGTTATTATTATTATTATTATTATTTTTTTGTTATGTATTATTTTATTATGTCATATTTACAAAAATTGTATTGATCATGTGCAATTTTCACTTTTAAATGATTCATGAAATTTTAAAGTCATATGAAAGAGAGAGATTATAGATAATATTATTGCAGAAAATTGTATATTTGTTTATAATATAAAATATTAAGAATGGTTGATTATCTTTTTCTAAAGAGCCTACACTAGCCATGCAAAGAAATGCTCAAGCTAATGTTAATCCTATAAGAATACACAGAATCCTATAAGAAGTTTACAGATTTCTCGCTCACATTTTTATATTTTTAAATGTTTTTTTTGTATGGGGTAATAACTTTTATTGTGTGTACTGTTTGCACTGTTTTAATTTTGGTTGCGGTTTTTTTATATGAGGATAGTTTCATTTTTAGAACCAGTTCCAAAGGTAGAAGCATCTGCATTGCCTATAAAAACATATGTACAAACACACTATGAAAGTAATCAACTTCAGGTACCCTATGCAAAAAAAAAAAAAAAAAAAAAAAAAAGCATTTAAAAATCATAAAATACGAATGAGAAATATGTAAACAACACTCCCAAGGATTAACATTAGCTTGAGCATTTCTTTCCGTGGCTAGTGTAGGCTCTTAACTGAAAACTTTAATTACAAATGTTTTTTTTTTCCTTAAAAATTCCTTATGAATATTCTGATTCATTTTTACTTTATTATAGATTGTTTAAAATATTTTCTTTATAATTGATCTTTTTTTTATTATTGTGTGGATATATAATCTGAATTATTTCAAAAAATATCAGTCAAATAATTATCACTGCAGATATCCAGATATTTAAATACTTTAATGTGTTTTAAATATATTTACTATACGAACAAAAATTAGTTTCATAAAATCATTGATACATTTTCTCTTCTATTCTTTTTCTTTTTTATCCTGATATGGACTCTGTGTAAACTCTATTGAAGTAATGTTGCTTTAATTTAAATTTTATAATTTATAGCAACTGTGTTTTTCATTATTGTATACATTCACCCTTCTGATAATCTTAGTCAAAATTCTCACATTATTTAGGGTCACCCAGGGTAATTCCTGGCAAAAAAGCATCAACATCCAGTTATTATAAAAACTATTAAAGGTGTTGTTCCCAATTTTTATTTTGTAGAATAAGCCCCCTTTGATGGCTATAAATATTATGCACTTATAACTGAAATAATTATAATTTTTAAGTAACCAAGCATTACCCTATAAACAGGGTAATTCTTGGTCACTTCTGGGATAATTATCGGTCAGCATCCTTTTTGATCTAAATAAAGTAGTAAAGTTAATTTTTGTAAGACTGGGTATTAAAATAAATAGAATCAATCATTTGAAAGTTTTGTTCATCTCATAATTGTGGCAGATAATGCATAGACTTTGTTTTGGGTATAAATACAAATTTATTTGATGTGCAAAAAACTCTTGTACATTTTACAAAACATTAATTAGCCAAAGAATTTTTATGCATTTTTACGACATTTATAAGCAGTATTTATTACTTCTTTATCCAATATGAATGGATTAATTAATATCTTGTAAAATTATTGGTCCATAAAATATATAACTGAATGTTTATGTTTTCGATTTTATCTCGCTTAGGCCAACTGAAGTTTCCGGCTCCATTTTCAAGAAATTTTAGGTAAACTTCAATATGGATCTTTATTATAATACACAGTCTAATAATTAGGTTCCTCTATTGCATTTTGTATATTTTTATGCACCATTTTGGCATTTTGCAATGAGATTGTATTTTTACTTAATTGTTCAGTCATAGAGTGTGTCATATCCTTAGAGCACTTACTGTTATCTTCCTTTACAGTTACAGTCAAAGATGCTACTTTACACTTAAGGTTTAAAAATAAATAAATAAATAAAAGTTTAAGACAATAGTTTTTAGGATGCTCAGTTATAATAGATAAAATATCAAGTATAAATATTGTAAAATCACATTATTAAGCACTGATCAGGAATTACTTCACAAATACGGGCTTAGTTTGACTTGCTCATATAAGAGTTTAATATAGCAGAGAACAATTTTATAATCAATTTTAAAGACTGTGATATGTCATAGTTGAAATAAAATAAAATAATTAAAACTTTAAGAATGACACAAATCTTTGTAAAATGTGTAAAAATCAAGGTCAATGTTTTGCAGAAATTTAAGCAGCAGTTTTGAATATATATATATTTTTTTCAATATTAAATTTCAACTAAATGTATAGTTAAGACATACATTTCAAAGTAAAGGGTTCAAAGTATCTTTCAAATTTTTTACAGTTTGATAAATTGTTATTTTGATAATGAAAGCGAAAATGGCCTCGAAAACTCAGTGACCAGGAATTATCCCAGTGACCAAGATTTGTCCCAGATACATGGGGCAGTATTTGATCAACGTCTGTAAATTATTTAAAATAATATAAGAACTTTCAAGACTATTATTTAATAGCTAAAGTAGTTTATAATGGAACCAAAAAGAGAGAAAGAAAAACATTTCAAATTTAAGTTGACAAAGATCTTTGTAAAAATGTGCCATAACTAAGACCAATGTTATTTTGCAAAAATTTAGCAAGTAGTTTCAAAACATTTTTTTTCCCCAAACTAAATGAGTAGTAATCATACAATTAAATGATAAATTCTAAAGAAGTTAGTTTGGAGTATCTCTATGATTTTTTTTATTTTGGTGAGGACATTTTTGAACACTGAAAAATGCTGTAACCAAGAATTACCCCGGAAAGTTGTTGACCAGGAATTACCCCGGGTGAAACTAATTGCTGTGTTAGTTTATATAATTTCTAAACCAGTATAATATTACCTACATAAATACTTTTCAAAAAAAGCATTTACAATAATTACTTAGTGTTTTTATTATGAAGAAATTGTCATTTTGTTTCCACAAACTTTTAAAAAATACTCAATTGCATACTTATAAAGTTTCAGAAAGAAAATTAGCTAAATAATTTTATTTATTTTTTAATATTTCTGTGTGTAAAATTTAATTTTCTTTTTTCTATTAAATTTTTCTTTTGTCTATTATTTTTTAATTAATTTAATTTTGAATAGAGACAGAAAAAATAGTTATTTACCATTAATAGATAAGTTTCAATGTTCCATTTTATCTTAGTAACAGTTTCTAAAAACCCTTTGACTTTTTATTTATTACTAGTTCCCAAATAATAGATTCCAAGTTTGAATGTTTGATATCCAGCTTAGCAGATAAGTTGATTTGTAGCATAACAGTGCTTGAATGGTGACTTTTCTTGGGGAGAGGAGGGGGGTAGTTGTGCATTCATAAATATTTTGCTCCTTTAGAACATACGCTTTGGGTAATATATTGCTTTTACTTTTTTCTTTGAGAGGAGGTTGGGGGTAGGGATTAATTAAAATTTTATAAGATACTGTTATGAAATTGGAAACTTTGAAATTCAAACTAGAAATAATAAGTAAGGACTTTGCGTTGTAATATCTAATACTAAACAAAATAGATGTTGCTATCCAACATACATTTTATTCATAAATTATAACAGGGTGTCTACAGAATCTGAAAATCAGGGAATCATGGAAAAATCGGGGAAATGTCAGGGAACTTCGTAAAAATACTCAAAAATCAAGGAAATTTGTCTATATTGCGAAAATATTTGCATTTTTACCTTGCCAACGAGACTGATTCGTCTATTTTATGTACCATATTTTTTACACATGCTGATTAGTCTTTCCCAATATTTTTTTAAAGATGTGCATGATATGAGTTTTTTATATTTAACGCAAATTAAGGTGATCAGATGTCCTGATTTTCTGTACATAGCGCTTATATTGAAGGCAATTTACCCATTTTTAAAATTTTTATATATGATACATTAGCATAACTTGACAAGGTGGCCAGCTTAATCTAATTAGCTATCCCATCAGATGTAGATTTGTCTTAGAATTGAATATTTTTCAGAAAATGAGGAAATTTTCTGGTCACCATATATCCATTGGTCATTATATTAAATTGTTGGACTAAATTTTGAGTTTGGACTTATAAAACTGTCAACCAATCCAATTTCCCTTGTGTTTTCTCCCAAATGAGATATTAGCAAGCTGGATAAGTGTGTTATACAAGGAATCGGCATACATGAAAAAATACTGTATGTGTATTGTTAATAATGGAAATCAGGGAAGTCTGATAAAGATAGTCAGGGAAATCATGGAAAAATCAGGGAACTTTTTTTTAGAATTTTTGTAGACATCCTGTATAAAAAACACATATCAGCGGTAGAATTGATAAAAAAAAGTCACTGGTCTCAAGGACCAGTAAGCATGAGAATTTACTGGTCTGCAGTCATCATCACTGGCCCGCTACATAAAATTCTATTAAGTCCCTTTAACCCTTGAGTGACTTCCCCCCCTCTTAGAATATAAACCAAACTTCCTTTACAGCCATCCAAAATTTTCAGCATTGTAAAATGTAAAATTATAATTTACTAAAAATTAAATAAACAGTATATATAACGAAAAACTATAAAATTATTAATTAGATATTTTATTTATCTGATTATTTATTTCAAATGACTTAGATTTAATGCAATTTTTTTAAATTATTGTGTGATTTGTGTTTGGTTGCGGTTTTCTAGGGGACGGGGAAATTAAGTTTACCTGTGAGAAAGGGAGATAAAGTTACTTGTCCGGTTGCATTTTTGGTGGTCTCGGACCAGCGGACCACCAAAGATTTTGAATGCTGTATATGAATGGCAGGAAAAACATGCAAAATTCATAATCTTTCAAGACACAAAGCCAGATTTCCAGAGTGAGAAAGGAAACATTATCGTTACAAATTTCTTGGTTCTTTAAATGAATTTCCAAAGATTCACAAATTACAGCTTTAAACAGAACAACTTCTTTCGAAATAATCTTAGCTTGGTCGAAGTCAATAAACGAAATAAGTCCCTCAAGAAAATTCCTTGAGAGTGCTGTAGAAAATTTGCACAAAAATGATTTGAAGTTTGATAAATTTTCTATAGCACTCTCAAGGAATTTCCTTATGGGACTTATTTCATTTATTGACTTCGACCAAGTTAAGATTATTTCGAAAGAAGTTGTTCCATTTAAAGCTGTAATTCGCGAATCTTTGGAAATTCATTTAAGGAACCAAGAAATTTGTGACAATAATGTTTCCTTTCTCATTCCGGAAATCTGACTTTGTATTTTAAAAGAACTATGAGTTTTCCATGTTTTGCCTGCCATTCATTCTTTTTTACTTTGAATAACAGATGGCGCCACTGAGTTGTTTTAAAAATATTTTTGATGTTCCCATTGAGTTTTCCCCGTTTGAATTTAATTTTTAAAGATGTAGCTCATCGATTGTTTCCTGTCGATTTATATTTTAGAAAATTTTACTCCTGATAATGGTTTTAAAGAGTAAACTGAAATGTTGAGATTTATTTTATTCATGTGTTTTTTATATCATCTTTTTAATTTATGAATAAAGTGTACATTGAATAGCAACATCTATTTTGTTTAGTATCAAACTAGAAATGTTAGAAATGAGTTTGATTTTCTGTAAATTATGTTTTTCTATTTCACAGTTTTATTGAATACATTAGCAAGTCATTTTGATTAAAGCACGACTAGTGAACATTACAGATCATGTATCATAGCAATTTGTAACTTTAAAAATATTAGGATTTTCAAGTGTCAAACAGCAAAATATCAGAAGCTTCTATGTGCTTCTTCTCTGCTTACAAATATTTTCAGATATGATTTGTTGAGTGTAAAGGATTACTTGAAAAATTAAGAAAATACTCCAAAATTTATAATAATGGTCTAAAACCCTTTAAAAAAAAGCAGAAAGTTGATGGGGGGAGGGAATGTCTTCCTCTCGAACAGTAAACACCAACAAGCATGCATTGTTAATAAATTACGAAATTTTTTGTAGTCTGTTAACAAGTTACTGTATTGGAATTTGAAATCTATTGTCATAACGCTCATAATAAGTTACAAAATGAATTAATAGTCTGTTAAGTCATATAATTAAGCTACTAAAAAACTTTGAGTCTATTAAAGGAAAGTAACTGTTTTTGCTAGCTCTGATTTTGAAATAAATATTTATTACTAAATACAATTTTTATTTTTATTTGCAGATTTTATGAATGCCGGATTTTTCCAGGATTTTGTCACATCAGTCTTGGCATTTCTTTAAAATATTTTTTTGTGTGGTTTATTAATTTAACAAATATTTTCTACAAAATATATATTTATATTCTTCTAATTTTGTGAAGTTTTATATTAATTTTTTTTTCTGCAGCTAAATATTGCACAAATTTTTGCAAGATTGATGTATCTAAGCCAAATGAAAAATATAAAAGAATACTTTACATGTGTTCAGATTGTAACTACATCTGCGGAACAGAGGATTTAAACAATCACAGACATACTTGCACTGGAGGTATGTCTATTTTGATTTTCTTACTGTTGAAACTAGTTAACAATTTTTTTTTTCAGTTTTATGTGTTATTAGATTGTTTTATTACTTTTGTTCTATAATATGATATGACTGAATTTTTCTTTATTTATAAGTTAAACAAAATTTTATATATTCAGGGATCTGTTTAGGAAAAAATTGGGTCCTGTAAAGGACCCTTCACAATTTTTTTCATTTCAAAACAGGACCCTTCACAGAATTTTTCTTCTCAAAGCAGGACCTTTCACAAAACTTTTCACCTTAAAAAAGGACCCTTCACAAAACTTTTCACCTTAAAAAAAGTTCACAAAATTCTTTATCTTAAAAATAGGCCTTTTGCGAAATTTTTCCAGCTCTAAACTAAATATCACAAATTTAATCATTTAAAAGTGAAATCTCACCTGTCAGTTTTACATATAAAAAGAAAATATATGTATTTTACATACATATATCTTCTTAAAACATATAAAAAAGAACCTGGATATAACGATCATTTCAAATTCACAAAATTAGACTAGACTTTTCACAAATGTAAAAAAAGCTGTTCACAATTTCACAAAAACAGGACCCTGAGAGAAAAGTCTGGACAGACCCCTGATATTTTTTAACAAAAAAGAAAAACACTTACTCTCTATGATAATTGTTAAATTTAAATTTGTTGTGCACCACAGAAAATTGTTTTATGTCTAGGTGCCACCCCTAGAATAGGGTGTCATCATAATTTTCCATTATTGTCATGATGCAGCTATAGTAAAACAAGCTTTCTGAATGTCTAAAATCATTTTTTTTAAAATCTTCAAAATTAGTTGAACAAATAAAATCATATGATGAAGCGCAATGTTTCACCTTGATTCAAATATAAAATATGTAATATTAACTTTAAAAAGTTGACTGGTTCACTTAAAAGGTGACTAAAATAATAAACTAGTTGGATGTGCCAATTCCAAAATTTTCTTCTATCTCATACATTTCAATATTTCAAAATGTTGTTACAGATGTCAATATCTCATTTTTATTAGTTCAATACAGGGTTGGAAAAAAACCGGGTTATTTTGTAAAAAAAAACAAAAAAAAATGGTTTATTTGGTTTAAACCAGGTTTTTTTTTGTTTAAACCAGGGTTTTTTTTTTTGTTTAAACCGGGTTTTTTAAAAATATAATTTCCTATTGCATACAGATGCATATCTGTTGATAAAATAAACATTTTTGGATATTATATAAGTACTATAACTTTTGAAAATATTTAAATTAAATAATTACAGTCAATTATATAGAAAATTTAAATCATTTCTAATTTAAACATTATTAGTAACAGCTATGTCTTATGTTCAAAGTAAACTCTTCTACACAGTAAAACACTGATACGTTGAAAATCTTATGAAGAATCCTTTGATTAATAATATGATACTCAATCAATAAACATTTGATGCAGTTTCATGAATATAATATATTATTCTGTGGTTGTTATTATTATTACTTTTTTAATATCCAAATACTTCTGACGGTTATTTTGTTTTCGGAGTGATAACTCTAAGTGTCCAAGTCAACATTTTTGGCCATTAGATTCAGCAACTAACAGAAAAGATTGATTGGTATTATTGAAGTGCTATAACTAGCACTCAATTTTTGCAAGCTGTGTTATTCAATTTGATATCTTAAGTTACACTTTTAAATTCTTTAAGGGTAATCTTCCCCAATCCCAATCCAGAAAATTTTCTTTTACAACTTAACCAAAATCTTAAAGATCATTGTATTTTGTTATTAACTGCTGTAAATAATCTGCATTTTTTAAAGGAAAATATTTTATGCTAAATATTCAATATTATTTATCTATTTTACCTTTTCCAATTTCACATGTTTTAAGAAAAATCTTTAGGGTACCATATCTGTTCAAAAGCACATGCTAATTTTCATTTTACATGCATAGAAACATGACCTAGGCTCATTATGTCTCATGTTGACTGCTGAGATGAAGTGTTAAAAGTAGAAATTACTTCTATCTATAATTTAAAACAATTAAATTACAAAAAAAAAAAAAAAAAAAAAAATATAATAGATTTTTTTATAAAAAAAAAACCAAATAGTTTTTTTGACAAAAAAACCAATTGGTTTAAACAATGGTTAAAACCACTTGGTTTAAACCGTGCCAACCCTGGTTCAATACTATATCAACTTTGACTTTCATCTTATATTTCTGCTTCAGTCAATTAATTGGAGTAAAAACGAGTTAATCTCGATCATGATATTTATTAAAGTCGCGAATAGTCGGCTTATCAGGATGGGAAGTTCCCGTCGATTGACGAGCCACTGCTGTACAATAGAACTATGAAAAATTAGAAGATTACATAAAAATCGTTGTTACAGCGACCCCCTCAGGCAGAATTTTTTCACATTCAGGGAGGACCTTCCTGCCATGGCCAAAATCATACACAAAAAATTTGGTTTAATCCTATGCATAACTTCATACACTTTTTGAAGGTACAATAATGAAAATGGCACAAAAATCGCTATTACAGCACCCCCTCCTGGTGGAATTTTTCTAAATTCAGGGAGGACCTTCTTACCATGACTAAAAGCATACACAAAAAATTTGGTTCATTTCTATGCATAACTTCACACACTTTTCGATGGTACAATATTCAAAATGTCACAAAAATCGCTATTACAGCGCCCCCTACCAGCGGATATTTTCTAAATTAAGGAAGGGCCTGCTTGCCATAGCCAAGGACTTAAAAAAAATTTTGGTTCAATTTTATGCATAACTTCATACACTTTTCAATGGTACAATATCCAAAATGGCACAAAAATCGCTATTACAGCACCCCCTCCCAGCTAATTTTTTCCAAATTCAGGGAGGACCTTCTTGCCATGACCAAAAACCTACACGAAGTTTTTGGTTCAATTCTATCCATAACTTCATACACATTTCGATGGTACAATATTCAAAATGGCTCAAAAATCACTATTACAGCGCCCCCTTCTGGTGGCTTTTTTCAAATTAATGAAGAACCTGCTTGCCATAGCCAAAAACTTGAAAAAGAATTTTTGTTCAATTCTATGCATAACTTCATTCACTTTTTGATGGTACAATGGCAACAGACAGACAGACAGACATTTTCTATAAATATGTTTTTTGGGATCTCTGACCCCTAAAACGTGTAAATCCATCGAAAAAAATTTCGATAACAGTACTTTCTTCCATTGAAGATAGAAGAAAGTAAAAAGATGTTACATGTTAAAAATACATTATATACATATATGTATAATAATATATACATTTTATTTAAAAACTTCTTAGTACTTTCAGGCTTTCCCAAGCCTTTCATCAGAGAATATTATAATAACTAATTGCGGTTTATTTATACAAATACTTCACTTCGTTTTGAAAATGAGAGGGCCAATAATTATTAGTTAAAAGTAGAAATAGCAGTTTATTGGATTGAACTTAATTAGATGAAATATATATTATTAACTGCATTTCCATTTATTTTATTACACCACTCTGTTTTCATATGTCACTTTCATTTTAAATGTGTAGCTGGACAGTCGAAGTAGCATTGTTTCAGATTAAATTTGCATTGAAGAAGTATTTAACTGTAATATATTAAAGTTTGTGGTACAGCAGTTAAATATTGCTTCTATGCAAACTTAATCTGAAATAATACTACTTCGACTATCCAGCTACACATTTAAAATGAAAGCGATGTATGAGAACAGAGTGATGTAATGAAATAACTGGAACTGCAGTTAATAATAATATATATTTTATCTAATTAAGTTCAATCCAAGAAACCTCTACTTGTAACATATTATTCAGAATACGGGGTGGAAACTATCTTATGTTACGAAATAAAACTGGATAATTTATCATTGACTAATAAGTTTTAATATTTACATTGTATTTACATATTACTATTTACAAAATAACTCAGTTAATTTAAAATACGGCATAGCTCAAATGCCTTGTCGGCAACAACTTTGTAAACATTCTTCTCTCTCGTAAAGTCTAATTTACTCAGCTTGTCAGTTCTTTTGAAAGAAAAGAAAAAAAAGTAAAGGAGAGAAAAAATGATGGAGTGTGTATTGTTCGAGCGTTACACTCTTCCCCTCACACTGCATTACTGGTCCCTCAGATGCAGTGTGCATTTCCTGGGTGGATTCATTCGGGATGCTTTCTGGTGCCTAAAATCCTCTATGGTTCTCGTGTTTTGTGATCCTTTCGTAAATATTTACTGGCTGGGTGTCTGATGTTTCCCGGGTCTGCCTCTAGGACGAATAAAGCCTTTAGAAGATCCACCATCATCTTGCGTGTAAGGACACAAAGCTGATATATGATAATTTCCTAAGGGAGAAAAGGCGTTTTCTTTAGTGGCAATGGTGAAGAAGTAGGAGATCTTTGTTTTCCATAGTACCCATTATCATGTCTGTAACTTCCAGACCTATAATCCAATTTGTAATTATCCTGATCATTAGTTCTAAGATCATTTTCATATATCTTTTCGAATTTGCTAGACGAATCTGCAGTTCGCCGTGCACTATACCTGTGTGATGGTTGGGAATTTCTTTGCTCCTGGTAGCTACCTCCACCTGATCGTCGGCCATCATAATTATAATTATTTCGAGCATGATAGTAGCCTCTATTTTTGTAGCTAGGAGAAAAATTTGAATTATACTTTACTTTTGAAGTAAGTGAAGCCCTTTCTAGCGTTTCAGATGCATCATTAGGTTCAGCCATATCCGATGAACTATTCATCAAACCTTCACTTTCTGTCATATCTTGCGATATTAAAGAATCTTTAGTCTCAAAATTTTGAGGAATCTCTGATTCATCTTGGTAAGAATTCTCTGAACCAGGTTTCTCACAACTATTTTTATTGTAATTTCATGGTTAAATGACTGTTTAACATATTTTTGGCCATATCTATTATTGCTTCTGTTAACAATTGGTCTATTAAAATTTCTGTCCTTACCCCTATAATCGAAATTCCTACGGCAATCTTTTACATAGCCTTTTCTATCATGTGCAGGACTATCAATTTCACCAGATAAAATTATGCCCATCCGTGATCCTGTATCTATATAATGTTTAACTTTAGGTGTAGCCTCTTCCCCTAGTTGGAAGCTACTAGTAAATTTTTCAAGCAGTTCATTCAACCTAACTTGTTGCTCTGAAGAGAGATGTCTACCTTCATCTTCTCTAAGAAAAACGGTGTTTAATTCAACAGATTTTATCGCTAATTCATTGGGAGGTCTATATGTATCTTCAGCAATCTATACTTCCACCTACATCTATCAGCGAAGAACCATTCTTGATTTACTACATCCAAAACAATTTTTGCTTTGCATAAAAAATCGATTCCTAAAATTGTACGATTATTTCTGGCATTCGGCAGAGCATAAAGTGTTGTTTTAATGTCGCAACCTTCAATTTTAACATGAACTTCTGTTTTATAAACTTCGGTAGTGTTTTGTAGCCCATCCGCTAAGACTACGATCATTTGAGTTTTTTCAAACTTCACACCTTGGTCTTTTAATAAAGAATACAAAACTTCACCCGCAATGCAATGTGTTGCGCCAGTGTCAGCACAAGCTGTGCCAGAGAGACCATTTATGCTTATTTTTACCAATAATGTTGGTGATGTTTGCATATTACATGTACGAAATTCTAGTGATTGAAAGTGCACCGATACATTTTTCGGAGAACAGGTTGGACACTTGGATTTAATAACTCCCTGGTTTCCACAACCATAGCAACTTAACATTGGTCGATTTAAATTCGAAGGGTAATTAATTTTATTTCTCTTGGATTCCCTTTGATTGCCAATTTGGCCATACTCATTTCTTTTAAAATCTAAAGGCGTTTTTTCAAAGCGATTACAATTCCCGACCTCACTGATTTTATTTGATCTCTTTATTTCTACTTTGTGTCACCTCAAATTATCATATAAATCTAACTTTTCAGCTAATTCAACAGGATCTGTTAAATTCTCCCATTAGTCTAAATAATGTTCTTTGCAATCAGGGGAAGCCTTTTTCTTTAATTGGTCAGCAATAATTAATTCCGATAATTTTTCAAAGGAGTTTATATTTAATTCGGATAGCCATCCCTCAAAATAGCTTCTGATTTCAAAATAATATTCTTTCCAGCTAATATCGGTTCGCTTTGGATGTCGACTAAACAAAACTCTAAACCTTTCAGCAGTTAATTTGAACCTCTGCAACAATATATCTTTAATATAAGAATAATCCTCAAATTTTTCTTCTGGTTCACGTGCTATTAATTTACCGATTTCATTTGGAAGGACTCCAATTAAATACGTAATCCACAGTTCTTTAGAAACCTTTAAAAGTTTCATTTGCCTCTCAAAAGTTATTAAAAATAAATTCATATCATCCTTTTCAGGATTGAAATCGGGTAAAATCTTTTTCAAGTCAACGTGGATTGAAGAAGTTTCTAGAGGGTTGCTTGTATTTGCAACAACATCTCTTGTTCCTGCTTCTAACCTGAGCTTCTGTAGCTCAAATTCTCTTTCTTCGGCTAAATGTTTCTCTTCCTCAAGAGTCTTTCTTTCTTCTACGATATTTTCATAAATTCCCTGTACAAAATCTGTGTTATCTTTAAATGCCTCACTATTTACAATTTTATCACGTAATTCGAGGACTTTATCATCGCTACTTACTTCTACTTTTAATTCTGAAGCTAATGTGATTAAATCAATTTTCTTACCCTTAGAAAGAAACGCCATCATTTGAACTAAATATGTTTTAGCTAACTTCAAACTTAATTCGTGTTATGAATAACTCTTAGCAAAATACGTAATTTTTAACATATATAGAACATAAATAACATACAATATCTTTCAAAACTCAATATAATGACACCAACTATTTGCCTTTTTTTTTTTTTTTTTTTTTTTACACAATAATATTAATCATATAATAATTAAAATAATGCCAAGCACTCATTTATAATAATAACTTCATAATAAAATAGCTCAGTGCAACTATATAAATGTATAAAATAAAGCAAACGATTTTTATTTTTCAATAATAATTATTAGAATTATTTCTCTTATGAATATCTTCATTTAATTCAGATACTAAAATACTTGAAGCTGCAGACGACTTTTCGTATTTCAATTCTAAGGAAAATATCATTCAGGCTGAATAGAACAATTCCAAAATATTTCAATTCTGGACAAATCAAATACAATTTTCAGAAATCACCAGATTCCGGATGAATCAAAAGTACTTTTGTATAAATTTTTGTACTTTAGTATCTAAATTTTCTTATTAAAACAGTTTAACACAATTTAAAATAATACTTATCTTCATATCTTGCTTCTATTCGTGCCAGACGTTGGGGAGCCACTTCTGTAACACATTATTCAGAATCCGGGGTGGAAACTATCTTATGTTACGAAATAAAACTGGATAACTTATCATTGAGTAATAAGTTTTAATATTTACATTGTATTTACATATTACTATTTACAAAATAACTCAGTTAATTTAAAATACGGCATAGCTCAAATGCCTTGTCGGCAACAACTTTGTAAACATTCTTCTCTCTCGTAAAGTCTAATTTACTCAGCTTGTCAGTTCTTTTGAAAGAAAAGAAAAAAAAGTAAAGGAGAGAAAAAATGATGGAGTGTGTATTGTTCGAGCGTTACATACTTCTACTTTCAACTCTAATGATTATTGGCTCTCTCGTTTTCAAAACAAAGTGACGTATTTGTATAGATAAACAGAAATTAGTTATTATAATATTCTCTGATGAAGGGCTTGAGAAAGCCTGAAAGTACTAAAAAGTTTTTTAATAAAATGTATATTTTTAACTTGTAACATCTCTTTTATTATTTTAATTGCCTTTTAAGTAAAACAGTGAACTTTTTAAAGTTCATATTACGTATTTTATTAATTGAACAATTAGAAATTGTTTGTTTATAAGATTTTTCATTTGAAATAATTGATGTGTTAATGAATTAATGTTTTATTTATTTTAGATTAATGTTATAAAATAAGATTTCTTTTTCAGTTTCTGATTGATTAATTTTACAGGGTTCGTATGGTCCTTGAAAGTTCTTAAAAGTGCTTAAATATTTCAAAAGTAATTTTTGATTATCAAAAGTACCTATTTTTATCCAAAATCTGCAATTTTACTCTAGTATTATTTCTGCATCAAATGTGAAATTCTTCAGCATTTCTTTAAATTTCTGATTTTGCAACAAAATCATCTAAATTTCTGCATGCTTACCTTCTGAAATTTCCCTTTACCCCATTTGCTCCCACCCACAGTACCAAAGTTTAAAATTTTTAAATCTCCTTAAAAAAAAATTTAACTTTTCGATTTTATTTGTTATTTTATAGTAGCAATAAATAATCAACCATAAATTTCATTAACAATTCTGTCACATTCATTTTATTTAAATTTCATCTAAATTCCCCTTTCCAAAATTTCACTTCATCTTTTTGCTCCCTCTTTACAGTAATCAAAGTTTAAAAGTGCTTTAATTTTTAAAAACTTTTTCTGCTCTTTGTTTTTTTATTGTGGCAATAAATAATTGATCATAAAAATTTCTCTTTCATCCTAATCGATATTTGCGTTTTCCCTTTTCCCCTTCTCTCTTTTTACCAAACACATAAAATTTAATATCCTTAAAACTTCTGAGCTTATTTATTTTTACCTATTTGTAAATCTTTAGTAAGATAAATAAATAATATGCCATCTAATAAACTCCGCCCTCTCTCTCTCTCTCTCTCTCTCTCTCTCTCTCACACACACACACATACACACACAAAAAAAAAAAAATCTCCTTTACTTGCTCAGCTCACAAAGTTTAAAACCTTAAAAGTCATTGCTATTTTTTAAACTTTTTTCTGCTCTATATGTTACTTTATTGTAGCAATAAATAATTGGTCATAAAATTTTATTATAACAATAATTAACCAAATGAAATCCTCTCCCAATAGAAATTGCCACCACCTCTCCTTATCCTTCTCAATTTTTCCTAGCACACAATATTTAAAAAAGTCTTTAAAACTTTTATTTTTCTGTCCTAATTATAAGTCTGTAGTAATGATAAATAATTAGTTATCTAATAAACTTCCTTTCCTCCTTACCAGCTCGCAAAGTTAAAAAATTTGAAATATCTTTAACCGTTCTTTGCATGATGGTGGAAATTTTCATCATAACATTGAATGCCCAAAAATTATATAAAAGAACAAGTTCATCTTATCATAAAGAATAAAAAATATCCAATGATATCCTCTTTTATTTCTATTTAGTACTAAGCTAATGATCTAACTTTGCATGATGATAGAAATTTCCATCATATTGTTTTTTGCTAAATTTATACTATAAATATATACTAAGATTTTTTTAACCATTTTTCCTTTAATTTTGAACATGAATTATATCACCTTGATTTATTTCACCAATAAAGAAAAAATCATGCAAAGAAGGGTTAATTTTGTTAAAATTTTATTTGCTCTATTTGTTACTATATTGTAGCAATAACGAAAAATAATCATTTAACAACTCCCCCCCCCCCCTCACACACACCCAAATACGTCCACCAAGATATGACTTGGCAGACTAGTTGCATTTTAATATGCTAAACATGTCCTGTCTAATCCTGGAATTTCAGCCGCCAACTCAATTAGATAATAGTCTGTGCAGTCGGTTTTCAGTTATTAGGTTCGAGGTTAAAAATTCTGCCTGCTTGGGAATAGCTTTCTGAACCATGGTATTGAAAAGCATTGTGTACTGAAAATTTATGTTTATATTTTATGTTTTGATCGAGTTTTAGTTATTTTCAGATACAGATATTGCTTATTCATGAATTATTTTCTCTATTTTAACCAGGGCTGTGGAGTCAGTGGGGAAAATGGCCAACTCCGACTCCAGGCTGTCTAATATGCTAGTGCTGTCTGTTGGTTAAAATTATGAGAGAATGCAAGAAAAATAAAGCAAAAATTTGACTATTTCGACATTAATTCTGTTCTTATGGGCTTTAAAAAAAAGGGGGGAAAAATATATTTTCAGTTTTATTAAATTTACAAAATATTCTGCTAATTGAAATTCTTTATAACTATTACTATTTTTAGAAAACAAATTGTGTCCAACACATCCTGGAATAATTAAGTCCAGTTATGTCTCTGCCCGAGCCTGCTGAATAAATTAAACTCGGTTTCAGACACAATCTAAGTGTCCGATGCCAATCTCTAAGTTAGACATATTATGTGTCTGTATTTGTGTTGTCAAACTAGCATATTCTCACCCCAGTCCAGTCATGTCCTTTGAAAATTGCTCCTATTTTATCAGCATAGTTTGATTCTTTCAAATTTGTTATATTCTGTCGGTCAGCCTGCTTATTTTTTTACCACTCTGGTTTGGACCATTAACAAAAATTGTCTTCATTTTGCTGACCAGGCCTGTTTAAAAAATTGTCTTCATTTTACGGGCCTTGGGACCTTGTAAACTACCTCGATTTTTTAAATGCCAAAAATCTGAAGTAAGGTACTCGTATACTAAATGTAAAATATCCACTAGAATTTTCAACTAAAAACGATTTTCATCTACTGTGTAAACCGGGTAGTTTATTAGGCATCTTTAACTTGGGTAGTCTAGTATAGTCCAAAAATAGCAATAATAATTCATTTTATAGATTTAAAATTACATGTAATTTAATTTCACTTCAAACTGTCAAACAAAAAAAGCTCAAGTTGATGGACATAAATCAAGCTAATTAGCTGTGATAAAGATAATTTCCTCAGTTACATAAACAATGCGTCATTTCAACTCAGCCATAAATCTATTCAAAAGAAATTAACCTTGAAAACTTTGATAAAGATAATGACTTGTTGAGTGACTTATAGACATTAAACTGATTTATTATTATTATTATGATATTGCTATTACAATTATTATTACTGATTTATTATCTTATAATGTAAATATTTTTTCATTCTGAAAATGTAGTCATTCCAGAGAAGAGGCATGAAAATGCTCTCTCTTTTTTACAATTTAAACAATGTAAATTAAATAGCTTAAAGTGTTACCACTGCTTATTTATTTGATATAATAGTCTACAATTTCTTTTGTCAAAGGAGGTTATAAAGAGTGGTTGATTAAAATTATGACAACTAACATATATTGGATTACACAAAGTGTGGATTTACACCGAAATAAATAAGTATCCTGAAGAACGGGTAAGTCCCAATTTTATCTAACTTACTCACGCCTTTTTCATTGGAATTCAAATACTAACAAAATTATGATTACTGATCACTGAATAAAAATAAATAAATTAAATAGCCTCCACTGAAATCTGAAATATCAGATATTTGATAAATAAACTTTTAAACTTTCAAAAAGAAAAGTTGGAAGAACTTTTTACGGTAACACGTAAGTAATCAAAAGTTAAGAAAATGGCAGCTTCTAAAGATAATTTAGCAATTGAAAAACTTACAGCTACGAACTACTCGATTTGGAAATTCAAGGCCGAAATGATGTTAACTAAAGAAGACTTATTTCATGTAATTACGGAAGAACCGCCTAATCCAATTACGGACGCTTGGTCCAAAAGTGATAAGAAAGCCCGTGCTCTGATTAATCTAACAATTGATGATAGTCAGATTACTCATGTTAAAAATTTACAGACAGCCAGACAAACTTGGCAAGCTTTACGTGAAATCCATGAGCGACATAATTTGTCTAGCAAACTTTATCTCTTAAGAAAACTTTACGGGATTAAATTAGCGGAAGGTGGCAACGTTGTTAATCATATTACAAAAATAATGGAATTAGTAGATAAATTAGCGGCCATAGGAGAAGTTATAAATAATAACCACATTTCTGCACTGTTATTATGCTCCCTACCCCAATCTTATGATACTCTTATTACTGCCCTTGAATCGAGAGAAAAAAATCAACTCACACCATCATTTATTAAGTCTAAACTTATTGATGAATATAACCGACGATATGATAATAATGAGAGAACAGAAAATCCTGCCAGAGCATTTAAAGCACAGAAAAATTACAACAACAAAACAAGTAATAAATACTGCTCCAATTGTCGGATGAGAAACCATTATACCCAGGAATGTTGGCATAATAAAGCCAAAACACAAAATACACCACAAAATCAACACATTAGACCAAACAAAAAACATTACTCTACATCACTAGTTTTTCATAAGAGTGAAAACAATTTTAGAAGTGAACAAACACCAGAATCAAACCGTAGGCACAGTCACTCTGAAAATGAAAACAATACATGGAGGGCGAGCGAAAATAAAAATTACGCCTTTATAACACAAGGAATAGAAAACAAAACATTTATAGTAGACAGTGGCAGCTCAAGCCATATTGTGTGTTCAGAATCAATGTTTACAGAAATAAAATCACACGAAAAAACAAATGTAACCATCGCAAATGGGAAAAAACTTATCAGTTACAGGTCAGGTGACGTAAATATAAACACGCGAACATCAGACAACAAAGTTCATGAAATAACACTTAAAGATGTATTACTAGTAGCTGAAATCGAAACAGATTTATTATCGGTTAGCAAAGCTACGCAAAATGGATGTGAAATTATATTCAGAAATGACGAATGTATGTTCAAACTTAACGGAGAAATATGCTTAGAAGCGCGAAAAGTAAATAGCCTATACGAAGTTCAGTTGGCATTCCAAAACTATGCAAATGTAGCACAAAGCTGCAACAACAAAAATTGCCTAGAATTATGGCATCGTAGGTTAGGACATAGAAATCTAACATCAATTAAAGAAATTACGCAAAAGGAATTAGCTACAGGAATCCAAATAAACAACTGTAAGCATAACATAGATTGTGAACCGTGCATTAAGGCAAAATTAACTGATGAACCCTATCCAAAAATTGCAGAGTATAGAGCAACTAAAAGACTCCAGCTCATTCACTCTGACATGTGCGGATCTTGTCAAACACCGACAATAGGGGGGAAATCTTACTTTTTGACTTTTATTGATGACTACTCACGATTTATGATCATATATCTATTGTCTAGAAAAAGTGAAGTTTACGAAAAACTTAAAGAATTCATCGCGTTAATTAGCAACAAATTTGGAGAAAAACCAAAAGCAATTAGAACAGATAACGGAGGGGAATTCCCATCAGATGAAATAGAAAATTACCTCAGGGCTACTGGGATAAAACATCAACACACAGTTCCATATTGGGCAAGCCAGAACGGTGTGGCAGAGAGGAAAAATAGATCGTTAGTTGAAATGGCAAGGACAATGTTAAGTGAATCAAATTTACCATTAAAGTTCTGGGGAGAAGCAATTTGCACAGCAAATCATTTACAAAACAGACTACTGACAAAAGCAAATGAAAAGACGCCATACGAGTTATGGACAAACAGACAGCCAAACTTAAGTTACGTTAGGGTATTTGGCTGCAAAGCCTTCGCATATATCAGTAAAGCCAGAAGACAAAAATTAGACGATAAAGCTATAGAGGAAATTTTCGTCGGATATGATAATGAATCCAAAGGATATAGAATATATGTAGGAGGAAATGAAATAAAGATTGCGAGAACCGTTAAATTTCTCGAAAACAAATTTAAATATAGAAACGAGAAAGTAGAAAACAAACCAAAACAAGATGAAAATCGGGTTAACGAAAATTTTGTAGAAATAGAAATTTCAAATAGCAATGAGACACCATCCACGTCCAATCAACCAGTAGCAGAACTTAGACGATCAGAAAGAATTAATAAAGGTGTACCTCCTGATAGGTTAATATACATGGTTAAGAACGAAAACGCTACTGAACCAAAAAATTATGAGGAAATCGAAAACATGGAAAATTTTAAGGATAAACAAAATTGGATAGATGCAATGAAAAGCGAAATGAACTCCCTTATGAAAAACAAAACTTGGTCAATTGTAGAACCTCCACCAAATAGGAGAATAATAGGTTGCAAATGGACCTACAAACTAAAAAGCGACAACACAGGAAAAATCCAAAAATATAAAGCACGTTTAGTTGCAAAAGGATATTCACAAAAATTCGGGGAGGATTATGATGAAACTTATGCACCAGTCGTGTCATATACAACAATAAGAGCATTATTAATAACAGCATTGCATCAAAATTTAAATGTAAAACATTGATATTAACACCGCGTTCTTACATGGAGAGCTTGAGGAGGAGATATATATGTCACAACCAGAAGGTTTCGCTAAACCAAATGAGGAAAATAAAGTATGTAGGCTAAACAAAGCCATATACGGACTTAAACGAGCTGCGAGAGCATGGCATAATAAAATCACAGAAACACTAAAAAAGCTGAATTTCAGTCAGAGCAAATTTGACTCATGCCTTTTTACGCGAAAAAGGGGCGATAACACAACATACATAATAACATGCGTAGACGACATTTTAATTGCTGGAAAAGACGAAATAATAGAGGAAGTAATCGCGAGCTTAAATAAAGAATACGAGCTAAAAGATTTAGGTGACATCAGTAACTACCTATCTATGAACATTAAAAAAGTAAATAAAAGCTACATGATAAATCAAACTCAGAAAATAGAAGAATTAATCAGTAAATTTAATTTGCAAGACGCAAAACCGTGTAGCACACCCATGGAAACAAATTACACACGCTTTAATGATGAGGATAACATTTTACCAAACAACACATATTACAGACAAGCCATAGGAGCACTTCTATATCTAGCAACTATAAGCAGATCTGACATCTGTGCAGCAGTAAACATTCTTAGCAGAAGAAATGAATCACCAAGAATGAAAGACTGGAATGCAGTAAAAAGAGTGTTAAGATATTTAAAGACTACAAAAAATTATAGTCTAGTTTTGAGCGGAGAAAAGAAACCGATACTTGAAGTTTATGCAGATGCAGATTGGGGAGGAGATGTAGATTCACAAAAATCAACGAGTGGGAACCTATACATGTTAGGAAGAAATCCCATACAATGGTCGACCAAGAAACAATCCTGCATTGCATTATCATCAGCAGAGGCCGAGTATGTGTCAGCAGCAAAAGCAGCAATTGAAATAAAGTGGCTAGTCAATCTACTGGAAGAATTAAACCTAAAGCAAACCTTACCTATAGACCTATATGAAGACAACCAGTCCACAATCAAGATGATAGAATTAGAAAAGCACTCAAGTAAGACTAAACATATTGAAATTAGATTCCACCTGATAAAACAACTAAAGCAAGAAGGGACTATCAACTTAAAGTACTGCCCAACCAAATTGATGATAGCAGACCTGTTTACGAAACCAGTTCCCAAACCTGTTTTTCAAACCCATAGAAAGAACTTAAATTTGTGTGAGAATGAAACTTCAGAAATTAAGGAGGAGTTGATGGACATAAATCAAGCTAATTAGCTGTGATAAAGATAATTTCCTCAGTTACATAAATAATGCGTCGTTTCAACTCAGCCATAAATCTATTCAAAAGAAATTAACCTTGAAAACTTTGATAAAGATAATGACTTGTTGAGTGACTCATAGACATTAAACTGATTTATTATTATTATTATGATATTGCTATTACAATTATTATTACTGATTTATTATCTTATAATGTAAATATTTTTTCATTCTGAAAATGTAGTCATTCCAGAGAAGAGGCATGAAAATGCTCTCTCTTTTTTACAATTTAAATAATGTAAATTAAATAGCTTAAAGTGTTACCACTGCTTATTTATTTGATATAATAGTCTACAATTTCTTTTGTCAAAGGAGGTTATAAAGAGTGGTTGATTAAAATTATGACAACTAACATATATTGGATTACACAAAGTGCGGATTTACACCGAAATAGATAAGTATCCTGAAGAACGGGTAAGTCCCAATTTTGTCTAACTTACTCACGCCTTTTTCATTGCGATTCAAATACTAACAAAAGTTGGAGTCGGCTTATTTTTTAGCGACTCCGACTCTTTTGCTCAAAAATGAATCCGACTCTGTAGCGCTGGTTTTAACTCACCGTCATGCATATTTTCATGTTATTTTTACAATGCATATTGTTTATATTAATTAATTAAAAAAATATGTATTTATCAAATAGTAATTCGTACAAAGTTTTTTCGCTTTTAAGATTCATGAGTAAATATATTATTTAATTTAAAAATGTTTGAGAATTGAGCTTTTTAATTACACATTAAAATTCATTAAAAATTTTACACATTAAAATTCTCCGGAATGCAAATTGTTTTAATATATGATGTAATTTTCACTATTAAATGACTTCCTAATGTAATAATTTATTTATTATAAACATTTTTCTCTTTTAAGATTCACGGGTAAATATATTATTTAATCTTAAAATGTTTGAGAATTGAGCTTTTTAAATATGATCTAATATTCACCATTAAAAGTTTTTCCTGCGTAATAATTTAATCTTTTTTTAAGCATTTTAAATATGACGATATTTAATATTCAGGCATTCTTTCTCTTTACACTGTGGGGCATTTTACATATGACGTAATTATCACCTTTAAATGCATTTTGTGTGTAAAATTTTAAGTTTTCATAATTTTTTAACATTTATGCGTAAATATTTTGACGTAATTTTCCTTATTTTCTGCTTTTAACACACAACCATTTAATTCTTATTTAAAAATTTTCTTTCCATTTTTAATATTTTCACTTTTTAATTTCAATAGGCTGACAAAAAACAAATCTAATTTCAAATTTTCCTGAAAAACAAAATTTAATCACAATATTGTTTCACTATCGATTGAAATAAAATATAATTTCAATTCGAAAATGATGAAAAAGAAGATATCTAATAATCCTTATGGTTTTTCCTGTTCTCCCCTTTTTTTCCACAAAAATGGAGTGTTTTAGTTGCCATCATTATTAAAATGTCATTAAAATTAGAAAAAAATTAATATCTTTAAGCAGGGTTGTTATGTTTAAAACAGCTGTTTAAAACATTACATTTAAAACAATGTTTAAAACATGATTATTGCTAATAATGTCACAAATTAAAATTTATGAAATAAAATTGTATTAAAAATTTCTAATTAGCTGTATATACTAAAAGACATTCAAATTTTATTAAAATTATAAATCGGTTATTTAATTTTAATTAAGTATTTAAAGTAAATTTATTTCCTCTAAAATTGGAAATACATAATTTATTTTTTTAAATATCTCAATTATGATTTTTTATATAATATCAAAGTTCTATAATATATTAATAATCTCATTTTCAAAACTAACAGTATTTCAGTGTTAAATTATTTATAAAGACTATCTAGAAACATGCATTTCTGTTTCTCTATCTCATTTTTGTACTATCTGCTATCTTTAATTTCCATGGCTTTTTTGTCTAAAAACCAAAAAGTTAGCAGTCATCTTTTTATAATCAAGGTTCTTCTACAATAAGGTTGTTCCATTTGAAGGATAGCCAATCAGAGTAGAGCAGGACTGAAACGTCACGTGGCGGACAAGATCGGAGCTCGATCAGCCGTGAGACAGTAAATAGATGCGTAAAAAGACCGAAATACGATGGAAATAATTTTTTAAAAAGCAGATTTTCGAAAGTAAATTGAACAAAATTACTTTCCTTAAAATAATTTGGACAAATACTGATTGGAGTTAATCAAATATAAAATACATAATTGTTAAATAATATCGCGATACGTTTGTTAACATTCAAATACTTAAGTAAATTCGCGAAAAAAATTACCTTTTTAATGTGCAAAATTACAAATGAAAACTTTTAAACTATTGTAAAATAAAATGAACGAATGAATTAAATGAATATGATTACACAGGAGTAGTAATGAAAAGTCTAGCATTATCAAACAGAATAAATTAAACAAAACTCACACTTCAAAACTTTTAACAATAATGCATTGTCCAGTTACTAGATATAAGTTTTCAAAAATTTTCGAATGTCATTATGCTTATACAGGATGAAAATAATACAAAAATATTACTCTATAATTAAACTAATTCTATTATGAAAAAAATATGTACTATACATATTATTTACATTATATTATTAAAATAACAATATCGTTATTTCATACAGTGTTGAATTCAGACACTTTTCTCCGGGAGGGATTTCTGTGGCTCCGGGGGGGGGGGGGGGGATTGCACTTTTTGACCATTGAAAACCCAAAATCTCAAATCTTCCGGAGGGGACATCACATTGCTCCGGGAGAGGGATGTCCTCCCCCCGGGCCACCCCCTGAAATCAACACTGATTTCATGTATACAAAATTTCAGCAAAAACTGAAAAACTTAAAACAACTTCAGTATTAAAATTTCCATGTTATCTTATAAAACACATCAAATATAACATTTCTTCATACAAATAGGAAACAATAGAAAGAAAATTTATGGAAGTACAGTAGAGAGCCGATTATTGGAACCCCAATTAACCAAACTTCCAATTATCCGAACAGCCAATTTGTATAAAAAAATGTTTTTAAACCGAACTTCCAATTATCCAAACAGCCTATTTCTTTTTTTGTAGATTTGTAAAAGGAACTCTGTTCAACTTTTAGCCAAATACAATGAATTTTCTCCTCTGCGAGTTTTGAACTTTGAACTTTTTTTTTCCCCATTTCATGGCGATTTGTCTGCATTTGTGAAAGAAATCCGGCTTTAACAGTTTAGTCCAATATAGTAAATGCCTCTTCTTTTTCTTTCATTAAAGTTTATTCGGAATTTCTCGCGATTCTCTTATGCAATTTTTAGAGATTTTCCCGTTCTGCAGAAATTTTTTGACATTCGTAAAAGGAATTCGGTTTTAAAATTGCAGTAAATTTTGTCCTCTGCGATTTTAGTGTTTTTCTTTGCGATTTTCCAGAATAATAATCGCCAGGATGTCGATGCTTGGATTTGAGACTATGTACTGTATTGTTAAATCTGTATACTTGTTCTGTGAGAGTTATTAGAACACGTTGATATAGCGCATTCATTAGATTTTATTCAAAAAGTCTGTTTAAATAATAGAATAATTAAAATCATTCACAGAAAAAAAATTCCAACGCAGAACAGCATACAGAATAATACTGAAACGAGCGAAGCGAGGCGAAGTTGTCCGCCACGTGACGTAATGCGCAAGCAGTTAAGAAATCTTTAGAGTTGGCGCATCGCACAAATGGTACCCCCCTGTTTATAATTGTGTTGCTCAGTATTGTGTAATACCATGATTGCATAATATCTGGATTGCACAATCTCTGTTATTGCTGCTTTCTTTAAAATGAGCAGAAGTTGAGAACAATTAGTGTTCAGTTCAACTAGTAGTAGGATAGCTTTTTTTGTTTTTCTTGTAAAGATTTCCCTTATCTTGTTTTTTTTTTTTTTCACTTTAATGTATTGTGCTACCCCTTTTTAAATCCTTTTTAAAAACCTCCTCCTTTTAAATTCTAATTGTTTAAATTTGCTTTTCTGTCCTCAGAGTTATAAAAGTATGCCACCTACCAATCTATTTATTTTGATTTTCAGTTTGAATCTGTTCTCAAAATAATAATAATAATTTAATAATAAAAAATGGACATGTTTAAAAAATATTTATTTCTTAACTAATTTTTTACATATTTCATATATTTATTTATTTATTTATTTTAATATTTTATTTGAGAAAAGGGAACTGAAGTGAAGATAATTCTTTTATCTGTTGCAAGGGAACTGAAGTGAAGATAATTATCTGTTCTGTATTGTATTGTCATTCCATGTGCTTTTTAGTTCAGTGTGTAGTTAATAAATTAATCTATAATTTGTTTTTGAAAAAAATTATTAACTGATTTATAGCTGAATTGTTTAAAATTATGGCTACAGGAAGGAAAAAACATTCAATTTGGGAATCCTTTGAACAGATAGAAATTCCTGGTAAAGTAGGTTCCAGAGCTGAATGTAAGAAGGAAATGGCAGGGTTAGTGGCAAGAATGAAAGTTCACTTTAACAATTGTGTTTTATCAGATGCTGGAACTTTTGCTCAGGAAGATGATCCACCTAAACTAGGAAAAATTGAAGTTGTTAAAGAGTCAAGAAAGAGACAGGCTACTGATCCTTACATAAATACCAATAAGAGACATGCATCAACTACAAGTTTAAGCAATTTTATTGTGAGAGCATCTAAATATGATAAAGAATTGTTTGATATTCAAGTTGCCCGGTTTATTTATGCAACAAACACATCTTTTTCATGTGTGGATCATCCAGAATTTAAAAAGATGGTGTCAAATATAAGACATGGCTACAAACCACCAAATCGTCATGAAATAGGAGGAATATTACTTGACAAAGTGCATGAATCTGTGTTGGAAACCTATAAAAGTGATTTAAGAGAACAGATTGTTTGTACTGCTCTTGACGGATGGAGCAACATTCACAATGAGCCAATTGTAGGAATCACAGTATCTTGCAAAGGTAAAATTTACTTAGTAGATTCCATTGATACATCTGGCCATCCTCATGAATTTAATTATCTTTGTGAACTTGCAAGTACTGCCATAAATAAAATAGAGGAACGTTATAGTTGTCTTATTGGCAGCTTTGTAACAGACAATGCTGCTAATGTTACGAAGATGAGAGATGAACTTAAAAAGACTGAGAGGAATAACATGAATATTTTAACTTATGGATGTTCAGCTCATGTCTTAAATCTTCTAGCAAAAGACATTAAAATCTCCAATATAAAAGCTCAAGTTATTGATATTGTTAAATATTTTCAAAATAACCATTTTGCCTCAGCAAAGCTTCGAGAAACAGGTGCTAAGAAGGTTGAGTTACCATCAGATGTCAGGTGGAATTCCATGTTGGACACAGTGGAGTCTTATATAAGCAATTGGCCACAAATTTTGAAAGTTTGTGAAGATAATAGAGAGAAAATCAATTCTGATATTTCTAAGAAAGTCTTAGATTTTCAGTTAAAAAGAAATGTTGAAGATTATATCCAAAGGCTTAAACCTATTGCAGTTGCATGTGACAAAGCTCAGAGAAATAATTGTACAATTAGTGATGTAGTTGAAGTTTGGAAAGATCTAAAAAAAGAAATGTCAGACATATGTGCTGCTAGTAATCTTACCATGATTACAAAAAAAAACATTGAAAAAGCTATAGAAGACAGATATGAAATGGCCATGACCCCTGCACATTTCTTGGCAAACATTACTGATCCACGCTTTAAAGGAGAATCACTTACAATTGATGAGACTGAAAAAGGCATGAACCTTGCTGCCAAATTATGTCCTGAACCTGAACTAATTCCAATAATTATAAACTATAAAGCTAAGTCAGCTCCATTCTCAGATTATATGTTTGATGCAGTTACCAATCATAAATTTGCCATTGGAGAATCAAATAAAGTGGAAATAACACCTTTATCGTGGTGGTTAAGCCTTGAAAAACACATTGATAAAAATGCCATGAATATCATGAAACAGTTACATACAGCTGTATGTTCTACTGCTGGTTTAGAAAGAGTTTTCTCTACTTTTGGTTTTGTGCAAAGCAAAACCAGAAATCGTTTGGGTGTTGATAAGGCTGCCAAACTTGTTACCATTTTTAAAGAACTTAACAGTTAAATGTTTTAGTTTAGAATAAAAATAAAATTGCTAATTAATGTTTGGTATTTATTATATAATTATTTTCTTCCTTACTGCTGTTTGAAAATATTTTCATTCTTTATATTTAATAATATTTGTTCACTTTAATCAAAATTGTGCTGTTGAATGAGAAAAAAAACTTTTAAAACATGTTTTAAACAAAAAAAACATGTTTTTTTTTTTTAAACATGTTTTTTTCCAACCCTGTCTCCAAGACTAATTCAAATTTTTAAATTCTAACACCAACTTTGACACCTGTGGATAAATACGAGTAATTGGTGTTAATTTTGCCGCAAAACCTTTCATATTTTAGGAGAAATAGCCATGAAACGTAATCGGTCATTTCATAAATTCATTTCATTAGGATTTTATATAGGGTGAACTACCCAGTAATTGACCATTTAGTGAAAGTTTCTTCACAATTTTTTTTTCTGTGCTAAATTTAAGGAGATATTTCTTGAAACTTTTTTTTTAAAGCAACAATCACTTATAAGGATCAATAATAAATAAACATTTTTTGTCTACTTTTTTGCAATTTTATTTTATTAAATATAATAGTTGTCAAGTGAGATTTTGCCAGTAATTGACCACTTAATGCTAGAAAATGACCATCACTGTGTCAGTAATTGACCACTCTGAAGTTGAACTGATAAACCTTCTTAAAATTAATCATATGAAAAAATGGGGAAGTTTGCCAAGTTTTATTCTACAGAAACTGGATGTCTAGCCTCCTGGACAGCCAGAAAAAAATCGGGGAAATTTCAAATTTCTAAAAAACTGACGAATTTGAAATTTCTGAGAATTTTTTTAGAAAATGAATTTCAATCATAAAGCCAAGGATTTTTAAATTGCAGTAGTAGCAAAATATGTAGCTGTGCTCTTTATAAGGACTATTCGAACCTCTTATAAGATTTTTTTTTTTTTTTTGCTTATCCTCTTTTACTCTCCTTGGCAATTAAGGTTTTTGGTATGTAACATCACACAATCTCGACACCTGAAAAATTGTTGCCACCTGGCTAATCGAAAAGTACCAATTGTTTTTATTGGCATGGAAAACCTAGAAAAGTAAAGGAAATTCATCACTGAACTTGGCTAGTCAGTCACTCTGTATGGAAAACAGATGTACATTCTATATAGAGCACATTATGATCTGATTTTAAAAAACTAGTCAAGAGATTTTTTGTAAAAAAATTAAAACTGTTTCTGAACAGAAAACATATTAGTGAATTTCCACAATGTTTTGTAAGATTGAAATTAGTAGTAAAACATGATATTTATATGTAAATATAGACAAGAAAAGAATAGTTACTACTTCGAAATTTATTTATAAAAAAAATCCATTAATTTAAAGTTAACACAAAAATGAAACTTAATTCTCATCTGTTTCACCAAAACAACTGACACACATGAAGTCAACTTCTTTGTCACTCTGTCATCCAATGCAAATTGTTGCCTGTGTCTCGTAGACGCACATTTTAGTATGATAGGGCTCATACCAGATTTCTTTTATTCCTATCATATCTTCTTCCATCTAGATTTCTTCACATGCCTTTCACACCCAATCATTTATCAGACTTTGCTTATATGTAGAAGTCTTTATTGCTGCTTTTTCACTTTTTTTTTGTTTTGTTTTGTTTTCTTTAATTTTTTAACTTGCCTTACTTCCTGTCTTCTTTCTTCTGTTTCTCTTCTTTACTTTCCCAATAATTTAGTCATGCTTTAAAGCAGTCATGCTCAACCTGCAGGCCACATATGGCCCAGTAATCTTATTACTTGTGGCCCGAGATACATAATCATTAATCTCTATTTATAAAATTGATATATGCATAAAATATATTTAAGATTTTCCCTATTGCTTTATATTTTTGTGGGATGACAAAATCTGTCATGTTATTTATAATTAATTTTAAATTATGTTTAAATATTCTAAATGCCATTTTCGTTTAGTGAAAAGTTTTTTTTTTAGTTGTAGTCCTATTTGTGCTACAGTTATGCATACATTTCTGAAGCACTTGGCAATCAACACTCTACTTTTGTCCCTCAAAACTTACTGTAATATTAATGTAAATTCTGTATTGTTATTATGTTTTATTATTATACAACTGCAGTTAATTAGGGTTGAACTTTGTCATGGATAAAATTAGCATAAAAAACATTTTATATAGCAATTTTAACAGCATACTTTCACAACAATTGTAATAGAAATCTATCACAAACTATGTTTGGAGCTGATGGTGGTAAAACTTTTTTTATAAGATTTGTGTGACAAACCCTAACGATATTTAGAGCGTCACTATACTAATTTTGTTATATTTACATTTTAATTACACTTTTCTTACATTATTATTATATAAATGTGTTATGACCCTCTTAACATAACAAATGTGTGCTTGCTTGATCAGTAATTGACCAAGCATATTTAGTTATTAACCACCCTGGTCAACTACTGAAAGAACTCATTTTTTAACTAAAAAATTGGTGAATATTGCTTTCATAATAGAAATCTATGTATTTTTTTAAGTATCAAAAGGAATGGATGCAAACAAGCAAAAAGTCAGTAGTTGACCACTTTGGTCAATTACTGAATGCTTTCAACATTCACACATCTAGTAGTTGACCACCCCCCTTAACGTCATTTAATTTATGAATTTAATATTAAATGCATAATGATTAACTTAAAACAAACAAAAATGAACTACACACCTCATTTGATGAACCAATGGAACTAAATTAAACTTGATGCTGCAAGATTAATAAAACAACTCACAAAACAACACTACTATTACAGAATGTATTCATTTTTGATATTGTTAGAAGGTGCATTTTCTTTAATTTTTTACATTCAATCAGAATATAGATAGCAGAAGTAATTTTTTCCTATGCAATTCATTGAATGTTAGATATTTTTATTCAGCATTCAAAAATACTTTATCAACACATTGATTCTTGTTTTTAACACATAAATGTGTTTTTGGTCAATTACTGGCATGTGGTCAATTACTGGAAGTTCACCCTATATAAGGTAGTTTTATTTTACTGTGTTATTTTTTAACTGTATGGTAATGATAAAATATTAATCTAATCAAACTCTATCCTCCTCCAAATAATACTTTTCTTCTCTCCGTTTAACCCATACAATTTACAGTGGTAGTATAGTTCAATAATCATCTTAATTCGTCCTTCCAAAATTTTTTATCCCCCTCCTCCACTTCCTTTCCATACAATCTTCAAATTTCATATTTCTTTCTGCTGTATTAATTATTTTGAAATAACTATAAGTGATAGTCTTCTAAATTTCTATTGTCACACGCTGAAATGCTCCCCCCCCCCCTTTCTTTGCTTTTTGGAATGTTTAAAACATGTATTTACAAAAATGAAATCTTTTTTAAAATTCATATTATAATTCATTAATTTATTAAATTTGTAGTTCCTTATTTTTTTTTTTTTTTTTCTATCCTTGAAATAATTCTTATAGTCCTTAATTTTTATTTAATGAAATATGCACAAACCTTGTATTAATATCCTCTGACTCAAAGTCCAAAATGAATTTTATTCCCTTCATTAAATTCCTAAAATCATAAATATTTATCATAATGACTGTGTATGAATTAGTAATCTTCAGTTTTAACTAATAATAAATGATCTTTGACTCTAAATGTTTTATTTTCTGTTAAATCAATCATTTTTGTTTAATTCTCCAAAATTTTCAATCTTTTTCTCTAATAAACCCTATTCTTGTAATTGTTTCACTGTTCTATAGCAATATATAGTTCTGAAAGTGATCTGCCCCATTATTAAACTAGTTTATCAATTTACAGGCACAATTTTTTTTACATATATTTTTCTTTGTTGTTATTTTCAAAATTCATAATTTGCTGCCTATAAAGGAATCTTATTCCATCATTTAAATCGCTTTCAGTAATCAGACACACATTAATATTTGGAAATTTTTCCAGAGAGAAACATTCGCTTTGCATACAATATTTCAAATGAAAATCAAATTTCAAATTAATTGCTTAAAAGGCACAATGTGTTTGTCTGAATTTGTCTGTGTTTGTAGCCTTGCCAACCTGTATTATAGTGAGAAGTCCCAGACTGGGTATCGTTCCATGTGGTTTTAGAACATCAGTGCGCTATACTGATGGCCCGGGTTCGAGTCCCGGCATGGAATCTTTTTCATTATGTTGGCCTTTGCGCCTTTTAAGCAATTAATTTGATTTCATTTGAAATATCAGACACACAAACCAACTAAACTTTCAGTAGATTTCATGATTTTATTACTATCAGCTTTTCAAAATTTGCTTTTTTATTCTGTGGCATCAACCGATCGGTGATTTTGATTGGCTGAAATGTTTTCCTTGCTCGATATTTAAGCAATGTGTCCCTTCAAACACACTCTTTGCTGGTAGACACTGACTAGAGATGTTTCTTTTGTCCTCTGATGCATTTTGCTAAATGGATCGGCCGTACAAATATGCTAGATTTGAGACAGCTCTGGTCAAGATATTAAGAGCCAACACTAGTCACTCAAAAAGACCCGGATGATAAGGTTAATCCTATGGGGAAGTTATTTTCGAATATCTCGCTTGAACTTTGATATTTTCGAATGATTCTTGTTGCATATGATAGCTGAGAATGATCTACAACTGGGCTAGTTTTTACTTTTTTGATTTTTGTTTCATATATTTTTTTTTAATTACTTTTATTTTCGGAACCGGTTTGAACCAGTTCTGAAATTGAAACTATCCTAATATAAAAAAACTATAACCAAAATCGAAAAAGCAAAAACTAGCCCGGTTGTAGGTCATCCTCAGCTATCCTATGCAACAAAAATCATTCGAAAATATCAAAATTCAAGCGAGATATTTGAAAATAACTTCCCCATAGGATTAACATTATCATCCGGGTCTTTTTGAGTGACTAGTGTAGGCTCTTAAGCATACAATCTGTAATTCTAATATCCTAATGTTTTAATCTTTGTTATTAAACAAATAAACATAATGCTACACTTCAATGAAAGAAAAAATTAATAGTTTGAATACAGATGGACATGAAAGTCTCAGATTCAAAGATTAAATCCATTTTTCATCAAACCAAGGTCTTTTTACTAAAGATGCTGAATGAGCCAAGTGATTGTGACATGCGATCTTCTAATGTGGAGATGCTAAGCAATTTGAGTATCTAGAACAGCGGTTCCCAACCTGGGGTACTCATACCCCTAGGGGTACATGGCAGGAACATTGGGGATACGTGAAAATAATATAGGAAATGGTTAGAAAATCACAAAAATATTAGGAATGTCAATGTAATTTGTATCGGTTTATTATAGTGTTGTGATAAGATTACTAATGAAAAAAAGCATGAATAAATTATCTAATTGAATGAAGGGGAGGTGTGTTTATGAGAAATGGGGATATGCTGAAATGAAAAGCCTAAGAAAGGGTACGTGACTGAAAAAAGGTTGGGAAGTGCTGATCTAGAAGTAAAGTCATTAATTTTTTTTATATCAGGAAAGTCTGGTGTCTTGCTTTTAAACATAGAGGTTGAAAGATCTTCACTAAAATAAAATGTTTAACAATTATGTGCTCAATGATGGCACCATAATCTTTATTCATTCTATAATCCTCAGTTATCTGAACTCATGAATTACTAAGACTTCATAAACCCTAGGTAGAACTTGATCCTCCAGCAATTTCAAATGTGTTTTATTTGATTTGTTTGTGCTAAAATAAATTTTCTAAAACAGAAAATAAGTTTAAAAAATAAGAGTGTTTTTTTATACTTCTCTAATAAGCTGGGTTAATTAGTTATTGAACTTTGGAGACATGCTAGAACCACTTGTTTAGTTCCTCCATTGGCATTTTAGAGATTGCAGAAATTACAATAAACTTAAGTCTCTCTACCTAACTATTTGCATAGGAAAGGCCAACTGTAATTGTTGCGTGTTTGATATTTTCTTACTGACAATATTCATGATTTTTTTTACTTTTAAAAGTAGAAATCTTATCTCCAGGGTTGGCAAGTTTTTGCCATAGGCGGAAAAAACCTGGTTAAAACCGCCCCGGCAAAAATAGGTTTTTGCCAAAGTGGTGGCAAAAATAGGCTGTCCATTTAATTTTTTTCTCAGAAAAAGAGAAAAAAATTTCATGAAAGAATAAAGAAACTTAATATTTAGATAAAAGATCAATACCCTAATTTTATTTTTGAATTCTTAAGTTAAATAAGTACTATAATTATGCATTTTATGAAAGAATACTAACTTTTATAACAAAATTATAAATGAAAAAAAAATACTAATTTTATATAAATAAATGGAAAACTTGATTATTTATTCATGTTTATACAATTATTAATGATTATATTCACATAATAGAACTGTGGAGGCTCTAGATGAGTAAAGCATTTATGTTTATATGTGTTAGAAATTCAAATAAACAATTATATTCTAAATTCAATTTTTTAATATAAAATTATATTTAAAGCAGAACACTTAAATTTCAAATAATTGAGTGATATCTCCATCATAACCTAATTTTTGCTGTTTTAGCATAGCATAACAATAAACTAGTTTAGAAAGAGTATTTGTTGACAGTTTATTTAAAATTTTAGTTTGCACAAATGAAAAAAATCTTTCGATGATAGAAAATGAATACAATGGCAAACAAAATAAAAGGGCTACTTACTGAAAGTAAAGAATGTAACTTTTTGTCCCTTTCTTAGAGTGTAAGAGGGAGGGAGAAAAATTCTAGTTTCCTAATAAGGCATAACAGGGAGTTTTTTCAATTTAATTACTTTTTTATCTGTAACAGACTAGTTTCATTAGATAAATAATTATTAATTAGTACTAAAGAACTATTTACATATTTTTAAGACTCGTTACATAAAGCAAAAGTAGCAAAGTCATATAAAACCTTTTGATAATTAAAAAAATACTAATGGTTGACAAAATACTATACTTAAGAAAAAAATTAGATATCTGATTTTTAATCTGGTTCTTATATTCCTAAGTATTAGACTCAATCCCACCTATTTTATAAAGATTTAAAATATGTAAAATTATTTAATTATATTTATTAATTAGCAAATTAAATAAAAGTATTAAATGATATGCTATTAAATTTAATTGTTTATACCATTATTATCTTTATTAGCTTAGTTTTAATTACACATTAAAGACAAATAAGAATTTTCCATTTTTGCCTGTTTTTTCCATTTTTGCCCTGGTTTTTTCCAGTTTTTGCCACTGTCCTGGCAAAAATACCTTTTTGCCGGCAAAAATGCCAACCCTGCTTATCTCCGAAACAGTTTCAGGATGGTGCTGAACCTTGCCTGCACATAAACCCTACATGGAACTTTATCCTCCAGCAATGATGGATATATTTTACTTCATTTTTTGTGCTAAAATAAACTTTCAAAAATAAAAAATAAGTTTAAAAAGTACATTTAGCAGTTGCAATGACTTACGAGTTCCTGTTTTAGAAAAAATGTTATGAATTACTTTCTTGTAGATAAAATTATTCTATTACGATTTAGATATAGTAAAAGTTGTTTTATTAGCATCAAATGTTTGAAATATTACAAAAAATACATCACGATATTAAAAATTTTAGACACAAAAATAATAAAACATCAATTTGTGTTTAATTATTTTTCCATTTTAAAATACATATATATATATATATATTTGGGGGGTGGGAGGTAAAGTTGGTATTTTGTTGCCAAATATTCAGTATTTGGCCGAATATGATGTATTGAGCTATTTGGCCTAATCACTACTGTCTGGCTCAGACAAGAAAAACCTTGAGTATATTTCCACCTTTCAAAGATTCCAAAACTTGTGGGGATGGAACTTCATCCGTGGGAGGGGAAAGACAGAAAAGGTTACGGTAATTCTCAGAATGACCAATTGAATGGGAGAAAAGAAAATGCCGGACTTCCCTAAAATAAAGTCGACTGACCAGTTACCTTGGTAACAGGACTGAGTCAAAACCAGTTCCAGGGTTTTTCTTGTTTGAGCCAGACAGTTATTGTCCCATTCCTAATACATATTGGGGTTATTCTCTATGTGTATAAGACATATTCAAGTAGCATAATATATAACTAGTATAGGGGTTTCTGTGCAAAAACCTTAATGATTTTATGTATCTAAAAAATAATAGATTTGAATTCAACTACTTGTGTTTAACCCTCTGACAGTCTTGGAAAAGGGCAAAATTGTAATGTTGTTTTCTTTGCATTTTGTTTTAAATGCTAAAAAAGATGATTTTTTCAACATTTTATAAAAAACTTAATAACGAATATGAATGCAATCCCTGGAAGTATTAAATATTGTTCAGTGTATTAAAAATACATTAAATCAATAGAATTATATTACTTTAAATATTGCTTGTATTGCAGTGAAACCTGGAGCTTAGTGAACGTATTAACACAGGCTTGTCAATGAGGGGGTTAATATCTCCAATAAATCCACACATACTCTCTCTCCCTCCCATGCTCCCTGCCTCTAGTGCACTCTTTCCATCCGTATATCTATATATATATATATATATATATATATATATATATGAATGAATCATTTTCAGTGTAGATGTGCCAGTACTATTTAATTATGTAAGCATTTTTGAATTAATCTGTTTTTCTAATAAAATTTTTGAATCAATATTGTCATTCTAATAAAATAATAATTAGATTAATTATCAAATATAACTCAAATTAATTATAATTATGCTAGCACATTCGCATTACTTTTAATTAGATACTAATATATTCCTGTGTATATTTTTGGGAGTCTAGCACAATTCCAGGTTGTTATTTTATTGCATATTTCTATCATATTGTTAGAGTTTTTTAACATTATTTAAATTTGTATTTTCATTTTTAGAATGCTTTAAATGCACTAACCACTTTAATTCATCTTGAGCCATATTTATTCTCACTCTTCCCATTTAGAATTTAAATATTTTACTTAAATTTTTAACTCTGCTAAGTATTAGTCAAAATCCAAATTTTATTCAAATTAAATTATCTCTCTCCAACTTATTAACTTTATTTGTCTGATAATTAAGGTGTTCAAAACTTAAAATTATCTTAAAAGTATCAAAATTTTTAAAATGTATCATTTCTTATAGACCGGGCAGCACAGACAATCACCTCATCGAGTTCACAGATGAAATTCTAGGATTAGTTAAATTTCGATTTGCATATTAAAATGCAATCGGCCTGCCAAGTCATAGCTTGGTGGAAAACCTGATTTTAGCGGTTGACTCATAGGTTAACATTGTGTGCACCCAAAGGTATGAAAACATGGAGGACTGGGAGCAGGAAAACACAATGGTAAACCTACGAGTCAGTTGCTAAAATCGGCTTTTCAGGTGTTTTCCACCAAGGTAGGACTTGGCAGACCGATTGTGTTTTAATGTGCGAATCGAGATTTAACTAATCCTAGAATTTCATCCATGAACTCGATGAGGTGATTGTCTGTGCTGCTCACTCCTGCTCTTTTATCTCACTGTCATGATACAATTGAATTGGTTGTATAAATTGGTTCTATTACTGATTTTACTTTAAAAAATAAGCTAAAATTACAGTTATTTTAAAAAGTAAAATCCCCTCATTTATAATGCCTTATTTTGATAGGTAATGCTGCATCTGGTGGAGATCAAAACATTCGAAAAGTGAAACAAAAAGTCCCAGCTAAAAGTTAGTTTATTTTTATTATAGGTTCTTTCTAGAATGTTGTACTGTTTGTATGTAATATTGCACTGAAAAATATCTGGGAGTTCCTTTTTAAAAATGTTACATAAATATTTTATTTTATCTTCGAAATATTTGACACCAATTGGGTAGATTTCGTAAGAAATACTACCTATTACATTCCCCCCCCCCCCCCCCTATGTTGGAATTTCTGAAGAATTTTTGCAGATCTTACGCCGATCCTGACCCCTAGAACCTAAAACCACCCCCAGTTCAAATATGTATATATATATATGTATATAGTACATATGTATATATATATGTGTGTGTATCATTTTTATGACGATAACTTCCATAATTCTGCACAAATTTCTTCCAAACTGATACATAAAATCAAGAGGCAGAAAATCTCGATCAAGTTCGTTAATGGACAGAATCAGACCAAGGGGGTGGAAATAGAGAGGGGGTTTGTAAAAACAGAAAAACCCCATAACTTCTTTATTATAATACATATCAAATCAGATTAAAGTTATTATTACTTCTAGGAAAAGGGCCAAAAATTTATGTTTAAGAGATTTTTGATATCATTAAAAGTGGGCTCAAGGTGGAAAAAAATAAGGTTTTAAGAAGAAAAAAATTCATAACTTCATTAATTCACAAGATATCAAATCTGCTTAAATGTATTATAAATGCAAAAGCAAAAAAAAATGGGGGGTGAAAAAAAAATCATAACTTCGCCAATTCATAAGATATCAAATTCACTTAAATTTATTTTAAATCTTCTTAATATTATCTACAACTTTTATATTAACAAGATTTTGATAGGATCAAGTCTTACAGAAAAAAAAAATATATATATATAGGGGAACAAATTATCATATTAAGGCTGTTCTCAAATCTAAAGGGTCAAATTTATGACATAAGTTTGAATTCATTTTTGTTCTGAAATCCATGAAACTGGAAGTTGTTGTTATACAGAAACTTTGTAATTGAAAGATGTTTTCTGTTTTTTTGTAAACACAATAGATGTTTCAGAAAATACTGTCAAAATTGGCATTTTGAACCGAATTTTCCAACGAAAGCAGAAAAATCAGTGAACAAAGGGAGAAAAACGCCTTGTGATAGGTCTGCCAATTTTCTACCTTAACGTTTAAAAATGTGTCCGTCATTGTGTCAGAAAGTATCAGGTTTGTTGAACAGTGCAGTTGAAAACAGCCTTAACATGATTCTGATAAAACCAGCTCATAAAGAAAAATGAAATTAAAAACTTGTCAAAAGCAGCCAGATAAAATGGTTAAAATGGGTTTATCTCTAATCTTGATTTAGTTTTTGTTGGTGAAATTAGTACTTAACTCTGAAATCTACCTGTGCCTGTGGGCCGAGCTGGAAGGGATTTTTTTAATTTATAAATGTATTGAAAAATATTTATCAATGTATATCAATTTCCTTTTCTAAAAGTTTATTTAACCATTTCAAAAGCAGCCCCAAGATAAGTCGAGGGTAACAACACTTTCCCTATCTCTGCTGCTGGTGGCATAGTGCTTATATATTTAAAAATTTATTTTTTAAACTTCTGGCAATTATGCTGATATGACGAAACAGCACCGAAAACTGGCGATTTGAAGTAATTAAAATAATAAAACTTTATAAAAAAGTCCCATAAAATAAAACAATACACAGGACGCATTTCGAGCTAAAAACATAACAGCTCGTCATCAGCTACAACACACGTGTCCGCAAGCGAACAAGGTCAAAAATGAACTGAAGGTAAAGAATGTTGCAAAGAATCCGACAGATGGCGCTAGCTGAAAGAGGCACATGTGGAAGAGAAAGGTGTTGCCAAAAAGATAGAAGAGAAATTGATAGGGGAAAAAATGGAATTAAAATAAAATTTTATTTTTATTTATTTATTATTATTATTTATATTTTTTGAATTTACTTCTTTTATTTTATTTTAATTCTTTTATTTCCATTTTTTTCTCTATCAATTTCTCTTCTATCTTTTTGGCAACACCTTTCTCTTCCACATGTGCCTCTTTCAGCTAGCGCCATCTGTCAGATTCTTTGCAACATTCTTTACCTTCAGTTCATTTTTTACCTTGTTCGCTTGCGGACACGTGTGTTGTATCTGATGACGAGCTGTTATGTTTTTAGCTCGAAACGCATCCTGTGTATTGTTTTATTTTATGGTGATTTTTTTACAAAGTTTTATTATTTTAATTATGCTGATATAACATTTATGATTACTTCAAATTTTTTTATCATCATTAATTTGTGATCTGAGGAATAAAAGTGACAGAATAAGTTTTTTTAAAGTTGTTTATTGTGTTATCTGTCATCAACACTCAACTCCACATGCATTTCACATTCCACACTCTGTGATGTGTGCATTCCACAAGATGCAAATGTGTGGTAGCCAGTCAATGATTTAAATTTAATATAGTAGTGGTGATTATACCACTTACCCCAAAGATTTGGCAGCCCTGAATCACAGAACAATGAAGAAAAATAACTAAATAAAATGTAAATAATATTCTCCCTGTTACGCCAGAGATGAATGTGACTCGGAAAATGGCATTATAATACAGCATAATTCATCAGTTTTATTTTGATAAAATATTGTGTAATACTACTTCAAGAGGAAATGTACATTTGTGTTTCTGGCAATAAGTAGATATCTTACCACATAATAAACCCAAAAAGTGAAAATTTGCACATACATGTTTGAGGTGGAATGGGAAGTGTGGGGGACTATATACAGTGAAACCTCCTTCAACGGTCACTCCGAACAACGTTAACCTCCGAATAGCGATCATGTTTTAGAGTTACCGAATCTCTTTCATAGAAATAACATTACACTAAACCTCTGAACAACGAATTTCAAACAACAGCCACCCCACAGCATTTTTATTTTCAAATGTTCCTTATTCTCGCATTTTTATATAGTTGTCAGGGTTTTTTTTTTTTTTAATGTTTGTTTGTTTGTTAATTTTGACTGCAATTCTATTGAATTAAAATTGAAATTTAATGACAGATTTCTCCAAATCAGGAATCCGAAAATACAGAAATAATTAGAATTGAAATTTAATGACAGATTTCTCTAAATCAGGAATCCGAAAATACAGAAATAATTGCAGATGATATACTGAGTTAAATGATATTTTAAATAGCGTCTGAATGACCATTAAATCCAGTGAGTATGTGAATGTAAATAAAGATTTGGCAGTTACTACTTTTAATACGATAGAAGAACTGATAGAAAGCAAGGACAATGAGAAATAGAGTGATGATGAAAATCAATCAGAAGATACATGGAATAATGGAATTATCACAAAATTGTAGCATAAAATCATATTCTGATGTTCTTTTTAGCTTCAGAGAAATTAAAAATTTTGTGCTCACTCAAAAATGATTATGCATATAGAGAAAGAGATATGCTTAAGTTAAAACATGAATACATTAAAATGATTCTCAGTTTTTATTACTAAAATAGGTGCTAACTTAATAGGTTTTAACTTAAAGTATTAAGGTGAATGTGTCGTTTCTCTTACATATAGTTTTCTATATATATTTAATTAGTTCATCGATTCTGGAGATATGCTTAAAAAAAAACTGATAAATGGTTTCATTAGTATAAAATAATAGTATGTATTTTTTAACTGTAAAAATTAAATAATTTATGAGAATTATCTTGATTTTAATGTAATATAATTTTGACCTTTTAAAATGTGGAACCTCTGAATAACAGCAACCTCCAAAGTACGCACACTTTATCGTGCTCCTAGTGGTGGCCGCTATTCAGAGGTTTTACTGTATAATCATGTTAAAAATATAAGCCACAAATGTGTAATTATGAATAAAACTAAATTTGCTCAATGAATATGACTGAAATTTATCATTGCATACAGATTCTCAGCTATATGTACTCATGTATATGTACTCTATATGTACTCTATATGTACTCAGCTATATGCTCACATACTAAAAAATTAAGCAAATAAATGAAAAATACTTTAGATCAGGGCTTTCTCATATTTCAGTTAGTAGCGGCACACTTCACCTCATGATAATCAATGAAGGATGCTATTATTCACATGTTTTAAAACATTGAACAGTATTATCACATTCTGTTAGTGGTAGCTGTGCACACTAGAAATGAGTACAGCCTTTTTTTGGAGGTTGGGGGGGGGGGGGATTTGAGATTGATGCTAAAACTACACAGTAGCAAATTGTTTTAAGATTAATTTTCTCATTTAAAAATTGCTTCTTACATAGAAACAAGGATTAGTCCTAAATATTCCATTCTGACAACATTTCGCGATTTTCATGTCCCTGAAAATTGTTAACATTACAAAAGTAATGTTAATTGGGTTGAGAAAAGATGCAGAGTGCATAAAAGCAGTTGAAAGCGTATAGCTGAATTTAATACCCCGTTAATAAACTTTAAAGATTTATGAAACAATTTAATTTCCCTTAAATGATTAAAGCATTAAATATCAATAACTAAGTAAAAGAAGTAAAGTAAATGTGTGGTAGAAGAAAAGAAAACTAGTTTTAAAACAACAACATTTATTAACAACTTAAAATGATAAAAACAATAAATAAAATAAGCTTTAAAAACATTTCTTAAATATCACTTATCTGTAATTAATAGCTGGAACTCTTAAATGACACAATGCAATTACTTTAATATAACACACTCAAATGAGCGGTTAAAATCTCTCGTAAATGTAAACAGTGGATGCACAGGAGCTAGATAAACTGATTAAGCGTTTCATCAAACGATTCATGAAATACAGCATGTCAACGTCATCGTCAATACTTTCGTTCATTAAAAGATTAAAAGATGTGTCAGTTGAGAAAAACATTATATCTGTAAAGTTGACGTCAATGTAATATATTCAATTCAAGATGAGGCCATTAGACCTTAAAACCACACAGTAATGAAGAGCTTAAAAAAATAATATCTCTCCTCTTTCACCACTGACGGTATGTAAACTTCCTCATAAGTCCACACCGTCACAAGAACCAGGACACACACACACACAAAGCCGGTCTTTAAAATGTTCTTCTGTCGAAAAGGTATGCTCGTAAAACGCTCTCCATACTAACAACATCAAACGGCCAACGTTTTGTTATAAAAACTGCTAAAAGATGATGACATCACTTATTAAAAAGATTGTAAAACTTCTCAAAAAGAAAGCTTCTTAAAAGACAAACAAGCTCATCATTTCAAAACAGATTGATTAAAGAAACACTCTTCCCAAAGCATTAAATAAACTAATTACTTGCCGACCGCAGTCAACAAGCAAACACAAAAAGGAAAGAACTGACAAGGGAAGCTCAATGTATTTATCCTAATCGGACAAGTTGAGAAAACTTCCATTATGTGATACCAGACACACCTCCAAATGCAAAGAGCTGATTCATGGATGAGGGCGTGTCGTCGAGTGATGAGTTCGACGTAATCGCCTGAACAGACGACGTCATCTTTTGACAGTTGGAAAAACGTATCCAATGCAAATGGAATCCAGATGTTATACATGTGTCAATATTATCTCCGGCGGTCGTAAATGGAAAGAAAATAAACTTATAAAGCTGAACTGTAAGAAATATTTAGAGGATATAAAGATATTGCTAAAAAGCTAAGTAAAGACTTTATACTGAAGTATTTAAATAAAGGAAAAGTTATACTATGAAAGTAGAAATGAGGAAACATGTGTACAAGGGATAAGATATATGGGAGTGCATATGTAACAATTGTCTTTTTAAAATAACAAATTTGTTACTAGTTGTTAGCAATTTAAAAGTAAATTTATGCCTGACCACTCACAAAAATCTGCAAAAGTCACAATTCTTATTCTTCTAAAATATTATTATACAACTATTGTAGAAAGACATGAGATCTGTTTCCCAGTAATTCTAGGAAAATTTTTTAAACAGAAATTGAGGAAAGAAAATGGATATCCCACAGCTTCCTTTTTTGACGAATACTGACCGCGCAAAGGCATCAATATCTCTCACATCAATTCGTCTCACAATGGTGGCTGTAATTTCCCTATGATTCAGGATCTCTATGTGAAAATAATTTTAAAGAAAAACCTTAAAACATAGCAGATAACTTTTGATTTTGTAAATATTATCAATTCATATAAAAATTACTCATGAAGTACTTATAGTGCTGTGCTTAAAATGTTGTTTTTAACAGAAGTAGAAATTTGAATTTATTTAAAAAATAATCTATAAACAACTTAAAGCATTATCTATTCAGAATTATTCATGTAAACTCATGTTTACAAGGTTATTGTCAACACAGTAAACTTCCAATGGACCTTATGCAGGTGACATCAGACGCCAGAGCTGGTGGTATGTTCATCTGTCATTCTAACCACTGCACCACCAGAATGCCCGAAATTATCTTAAAACTTTTTGAATATTTAAAACGTTCTCAGCAAAGATTGATTTCTTTTTTACCTTAGTTACTCTTATGATGTAATTGAGTTGATTGTTGTATGAATTGGTTTATTAAATTTACTTTAAAAAAAAATTATAAGCTAGAATTACAGTTATTTTAAAAAATAAAACTCCCTCAATTATAATGTTTTATTTTGATAGGTAATGCCGCTCCTGGTGGAAATCAAGAAAACCCAAAAGTGAAAAAAAAGGTCTCATCTAAAAGTTAGTTTATTTATATAGATTATTTCCAGATTATTATACAATTATCTTGTACTGAAAAATATTTGGGGTTTATTTTGAAATAATCATCTTTTCTATCACACCACCACAGATTTATTTTTTTTACCTTACTGTTGTGATGTAATTGAGTTAATTGTATAAATTGGTTCTATTACATGTTTACTAAACCTAGAATTACAGCTATTTTAAAAAGTAAAATCACCTCAATTATAATGTCTTATTTTGATAGGTATTGCTGCACCTGATGGAGGTCAAGGCGACCCTAAAGTGAAAAAAACAGTCCCACCAAAAAGTGAGTGTATTTATATAGATTATTGCCAGAATATTGTTTAGTTCTCTTGTGCTAAATATTTGGGGTTTCTTTTGTTATTAAGTTAATAATTAAGTTTCAGTGCCCATGGTGATGAATTTTATTTTTGGTATGGGGAGATACAGGATGGCTATGATAAATTAGTTCCCCTTTCTCTTAGTGTTTAATTATTTTAAATCACTTGGAGTGGTTAAATTTTACTCCTTTTTAGGTAGATTTCGTAAGAAATACTACCTATTACATTCTCCCCTATGTTGGAATTTCTGAAAAATGTTTGCAGATCTACGCCGATCATGACCCCTAGAACCTAAAACCACCCGCAGTTCAAAACTTTGTCTATCTACATATATATATCACTTTTTTATGGACACGATCAACTTCCATAATTCTGCACAAATCTCTTCTAAACTGATACAAATCAAGGGGCAGAAAATCTCGGTCAAGTTCATTAATGGGCAAAATCGGACCAAGGGGGTGGAAATAGGGAGAGGTTTTCTGAAAACAGAAAAAACACCATAACTTCTTAATTATAATATATATCAAATCAGTTTAAAGTTAAATTACTTCTAGGAAAAGGGCCAAAAATTTATGTATAACAGATTTTTGATATCCTTCAAATTGGCTCAAAAAATAATAGAGAAAGAAAAAAATTCATAACTTCGTCAATTCACAAGATATCAAATGCACTGAAAGTTATTATAAATTTTCTTAATATTATCTACAACTTTTATATTGACAAGTTCTTGATAGGACCAACTCTTACAGTAAAAAAGAATTAAAACAACAAAAAAAATGGGGGGGGGGGGTTGAAAAAGAAAAAAATCATAACTTCGTCAATTCATAACATATCAAATCTGCTTAAATTATGAATCTTCTGAACATTATCTACAGCTTTTATATTAACAAGATTTTGATAGGATCAACTCTTACAGGGGGAAAAAAAAAAAATAGGGGTTGAAGAAAAAATTATTGTATTAAGGCTGTTCTGAAATCCAAAGGGGCAACTTTATGACATAAGTTTTAATTCATTTTTGTTCTGAAACACATTAAACTGGAAGGTGTTGTTATACAGAAATTATGTAATTGAAAGACGTTTTTTGTTTTTTTTGTAAATACAAGAGATGTTTCAGAAAATACTGTCAAATTTGGCGTTTTGAGCTGAATTTCCCGACGAAAGCAGAAAAACCAGTGAACGAAGGGAGAAAAATGCCTTGTGATGGGTCAGCCCAATGGCATCAACTTATATGGGCCCGAGCCCATCCAAAAATTTGTTCTTTAGGCAAATCCAATTTTCATTTTTTTATTTTCGCACTTATTTATTTTTCAATTGCTGAAAAGAAATTATTTCGTTGACGTTCACAAAATTACTTTATTTGAATATAGGGTAAAAATAGCAATAACAGATACAACACAGCCCCTCACCCTTTCATCCTAAAAGACATACAATTAATTTCTTCTCTCTCTCTCTTTCTCAAAAAAAAAAAAAAAAATCCTGCATATTCGGGAATTAATTTTCCTTCCTAAATGCACTAAATTTGCAGTTGTTATAATTCAGCACTTTCCATTTTTTGGTTTAAATTTCTTTCAGAAATGCTGCCAAAACATTTTAAGACAAATTTTCAATATGCGTTAGCTCAGGCACCTTTTTAACGCCAGAAAACACTGAAAATTCATAAAATTTAAAAACTCAGTATGTTTTGCACGTAAAATTTTTTTTATTGTCCTTATTAGGCCTTCCTTCTAATGTCATTCTTTTTCTAAATATACATTATATGAAAAGGAGACCGTGCTAAAATTAAATTCCATATTTTAATTTGCAAGTAGCCCCTTTTGAAATAAATGCCATATCTGAAAGATGTACTTGATTTGTATAGTACTTTTTGTAATTGGAAGTATCATTCTTTTATCAGCGGTTGAAGAAATTGTATCTATTTTAATCATCCAGTATAGTGTAAGTAAACAGTACTATTAATAGAAGCATTTTAGGGTATTTGCATTAAATGCCCATTTTAATATTTTTTAGTCCTTTGCATTTTAATTTGTAGTCAACTTCATGGCGCAATAGTAAATATTAGAGCCCATAAAAAAAAAAGACCCCATGAGAATATAATTAAATAAAATGGCAACTTTATATTCTACTCTAAAAATTCCTATCTTATCTAACTTGAAATATAGACTTTTAACAAACTTTCAAAGAAAGCAAAATGGCAGTGTCAGTTTTACCCTAAAATGGTTTTGAGCCCACCCAAAATTTTTCAAAAGTTGGCGCCACTGGGTCTGCCAATTTTATACCTTTATGTTTAAAAATGTGTACATCATTGTGCCAGAAAGTATCAGGCTTGTTGGGCAGTGCATTTGATAACAGCCTTAACATGATTCTGATAAAAACCAGCTCATAAAGAAAAATAAAATTAAAAACTCGTCAAAAGCAGCCAGATAAAATTGTTAAACTGGGTTTATCTCTAATCTTGATTTACTTTTTGTTGGTGAAATTAGTACTTTAAAATCTACTTGTGCCTGTAGGCCAAGCCGGCAGGTTTTAATCATGAAGGCAGAAAATTTAATTAATTTTCAAGGCTCAAAGTGACAAATTTTATTTTTGCAATTCTAAATGACGATAGTGAAAAAATAGACTGCATAGCACGATCCTCTTTAGAGGGGCAGAGCACCATGCTCACTTGTGAAGTCGTTGGAAGTAAATTTTTTTTTTCTTTGTAAACCAATATCAGATGCAAGAATATTATCTTTTATTCTTTCACATTTGTATTTCAAACTGGATATTTGTAGAATATGAAATCTAGTGTGGATGAAGTAATTAAATAAAATGAATGCGAAGCTTGACGCTAAAAATACAGGAATGTAAAAAATACCATTTGAAACACGTGTAAAATCTAATAGAATTCCACCCTAGTTTCAGTCATTAATACTAGATTTTAATCATTTAATCGAATATCTGAAGCAATTTCTTAACAAATTCTTCTGGAACAGAATATATTTGACCTCATATTTTTCAGCGAAGTTTGAATCATGATCACAATTATGAGACCAACAACAAATTGAATAATAAAATAATAATAATTCAGATCATCTGTAAAATGATCTATAGCTCTACCTCAGTAGCCTACCTGTGGATGTTATGTGACGTCTGTGTTCATTTGTATAAGAATAACGTATATATATAAATGTACTTTTTTTATATCATTATTAAAAATCTTACATAAATATTTTATCTAAATAGTTTGCAAAGGTTTAATTTATAAACGCACAAGAATGGATGAAGTAAAGCCAAATTATTTTGGAAACTTACAACTATTGGTCACCATTCAATATTTTAATGCAGGGAGAAAATATCATAAAAATCTTAGATAATTTTAAGTATTAGTACCCATGGTGACGAATTTTATTTTTGTACTAGTTGTATGGGGGAATCAGGATGGCTATGATAATTTAGTCCACCTTTCTCTCAGCGTTTAATTATTTTAAATCACTTGGCGTGATTAAATTTTACTTCTTTTTTTAAAACCATGAAAGACTGAAAATTTAATTGATTTTCAAAACCTATGGGGACAAATTTTATTTTTGAAGTTCCACCTCAAAAGTTGTCAATTCCAAATGATGACGATGAAGAAACTGTCAGCACAGCAGGATCCTATTTTGAGGAACAGAGCGACATGCTTACTGTAGAAATTGACAATACGACAGCATCCTGTGTAGAAGGACAGAGTGTCACCCTCACTTGTGAAGCCATTGGAGGTAAGCATTTTTTTTCTTTGTAAACCAAAGTACAATATTATCTTTTATTCTTTCACGTTCAGTATTTAAAGCTGGATATTAGTAAAATCTGAAATCGAGTGTGAATGAGGTAAGTTAAGTAAAAGAAATGCGAAATTTGATGATAAAGCTACAGTAATGCAAAAAATAACATTTGGAACACATGTGGGTCATTCCATTCCAAATTACCAAGGTGGTATCGCTCGACATTTTTAATTTTCCTAATCTTTTAACCAAGTGTTCTTCATAGTTTTCTGAGTTTGAAAACATGGTTAAAATTTTTTTTGATCATATAGTTTTTTGGAGGTGGCCAATTTTAACAAGCTACATAGCCATTTTGGGGCGAAAACGTGCTTTATGGAAAAGGCTGTAACTGCTTTATTTTTCTACCTGTCAAGATGAATCAAAAACCAAAATGTTCAGCATAAAATTGTCGATATTTTATTTAATTATAAAATTTTCATTAGATTTAAGGATCTAGGCCAAAAACTAAAGATGAAAATAAGGAATTTTGCTTAGTAGCCACTGGCCGGCAGGTTGATTTTTTTAGTAGCCAGTTACTGGCTAGTGAGAATAATTTCTTTAGTAGCCAGTAAGTACATTTATGTCACTGAATATTTAATTTAAAAATATATAAGTTTAGAGTAAATAAGTAATTTATGTACTAAATAAAAATATTTTAATTCTTATTGTTTTGAATAAACTTGAGATCCAATCTTTTTAAAATTTTAAATTAAGTTAGCTGCAAAGTTATATGGAACATGCTTATATAGCTAGGTACATAAGTCCCACTATGCTTAGGAACTTGTGTAGCTAATGACATAAGTACCCCTCTGCCCTTTTTTTAAATTATTTGTTTAGAATTGAATTTATTAGATCTGACAATAAAAATATTGGTATGTTTATCCATTGACTGACAGGTGTGAATATTTTTTTTTTAAAGTGAAATTTACAGCAAATTTTCTTAAATGTAAAGAGGGGGCCTGGGGGGGGGGTCCTCCTGATACTAATTACGCGTTTTTTCCATGATCCTTTAACGAAATTCGCGTTTTTCCGCGATCTATTGGCGATGTTTGCGATCCTTTGACGAAATATGCGGGGTTTTTTTCGCGATCTTTTGACAAAATTCGCGTTTTTTTCGCGATCCTTTGACAAAATTCGCATTTTTTCGCGATTCTTTGACGAAATTATCGTTTTTTGTTTACATATTCGCGTTTTTTCAGCGATCTATTGACGAAATTCGTGTTTTTTCCGCTATCCATTGACGATATTTGCGTTTTTTTCGCGATCCACTAACGATATTTGCGTTTTTCCTCGATTCTTTGACGAAATTCGGGTTTTTTAGCGATCCTTTGACAAATTTTGGGGTTTTCTGCGATCCTTTGACGAAACATGCGGTCTTTCTCGCGATCTTTTGACAAAATTCTCGTTTTCTTTTCGCGATTCTTTAAAAAAATTCGCATTTTTTCACGATCTATTGACGACATTTCAGTTTTTCCGCGATGCTTTGACGAAATTCTCGTTTTTCCGCGATCCTTTGACGAAATGTGCGGTTTTTTTTTTTCGAGATCTTTTGACAAAATTCTCGTTTTTTTGCGATTCTTTGAAGAAATTCGCGTTTTTTTCGCGATCTTTCGACGAAATTTACGTTTTATTCGTAATCCTTTGCCGAAATGTGCGTTTTTCGCGATCTTTTTACAAAATTTGCGTTTTTTTCTTGCGATTCTTTGACGAAATTCGCGTTTTTTCCGCTATCCATTGACGATATTTGCGTTTTTTCCGCGATCCACTAACGATATTTGCGTTTTTCCTCGATTCTTTGACGAAATTCGAGTTTTTTAGCGATCCTTTGAGAAATTTTGGGGTTTTCTGCGATCCTTTGACGAAATATGCGGTCTTCTCGCGATCTTTTGACAAAATTCTCGTTTTCTTTTCGCGATTCTTTAAAAAAATTCGCATTTTTTTTCACGATCTATTGACGACATTTCAGTTTTTCCGCGATGATTTGACGAAATTCTCGTTTTTCCGCGATCCTTTAACGAAATGTGCGTTTTTTTCCGAGATCTTTTGACAAAATTCTCGTTTTTTTCGCGACAGAATTCACGTTTTTTTGCGATTCTTTGAAGAAATTCGCGATCTTTCGACGAAATTTACGTTTTATTCGTAATCCTTTGCCGAAATGTGCGTTTTTCGCGATGCTTTAACAAAATTTGCGTTTTTTTCCTGCGATTCTTTGACGAAATTCGCGTTTTTTCCGCTATCCATTGACGATATTTGCGTTTTTTCCGCGATCCACTAACGATATTTGCGTTTTCCCTCGATTCTTTGACGAAATTCGGGTTTTTTAGCGATCCTTTGACAAATTTTGGGGTTTTCTGCGATCCTTTGACGAAATATGCGGTCTTTCTCGCGATCTTTTGACAAAATTCTCGTTTTCTTTTCGCGATTCTTTAAAAAAAATCGCATTTTTTCACGATCTATTGACGACATTTCAGTTTTTCCGCGATCCTTTGACGAAATGTGCGGTTTTTTTTTCCGAGATCTTTTGACAAAATTCTCGTTTCTTTCGCGACAGAATTCGCGTTTTTTTTTTTTTTTCGATTCTTTGAAGAAATTCGCGTTTTTTTCGCGATCTTTCGACGAAATTTACGTTTTATTCGTAATCCTTTGCCGAAATGTGCGTTTTTCGCGATCTTTTAACAAAATTTGCGTTTTTTTCCTGCGATTCTTTGACGAAATCCCATTTGGAAAATACTGCATTTGGATTTGACCGGATCTTTCCATATTTTTAATCGCCAGTTTTTCACGTTTAATCGCCGAGTGGCGACTGGCGAGTGCTTATTTTCGTCTTTACCAAAAACATGCTTAAAAACTGGAGAAAAAAAGGTCAAACACCACATTTCACTGCCATTATTTTTTATGAAGGAGGTCAGACTCACCTTAAATATTTTTTTTTTCATGCACAGACCTACCATAGGACTAGTTATTTTTAGAAATTTCAATCCTGAAAACCTTTTCTTTTCTTTTTTTTTTTTTTTTTTGTTCACCTCATCAAAAGCTGTGTTGTCTTTTTTTGGCAATTTTCACTACTTAATATCTCAAAAGGGACTGACTGAAAAATTCTGAAAACCTAGGATAATAAACATCTCTGTAATATAAAGTTAAATTGTGAATTTTATGTTTGAGACTTGACTGGTTTTTGAATAACAGTTCACTAAAAATGCACCCCTACCCCCTCATTTTTCTTTTTGTTTTGTTCCAGATACATAGCATTACAGGAACTTTTTGCTTAGGTGCGTTCAAATTGACTATAAAAACACATTTTACGCATTATTGCTTAGTTAAATAGGGGAGTGACACCTTTTCAAAACTTTCTTGAGGGTGGGGGGGGGGGGATGTCTTTTGATTATATTGTGCACAGCTGAGGAGCACCTGATACAGTTTTATTTTTGACATGTTTTTGAAATTAACCCAAATACTCGCTAAGAGGTCACTTCACTTCACTTCACAAGTGAAAACACTTCTTGCTAAAGAAATTTTATAAAATATCTCGTTTGCATACGCCACTGCCCCTTGTCTTTTATGAGATATTTTATAAAATTTCTTTTCCAACTTCTATGTGCACTAGATTTCACTAGCCATTGCCGACAGACACTCAGAGAGCAATTCTTTTTTATATTAATATAGATTATGAAATATTTATCAGTGTATATCAATTGCCTTTTCTAAACTTTATTTAATATAGAATTACAGTATGTGTTAGTATGTGCAATATATTGTATTTTTCAGCAGAAGCAACACAGTGCGACACATTTTTTAAAGCATTTTTTTTTTTTTTTTTTTTTTTTTTACTTGCTGAAACTATGCCAATAAATGCATTTCTTGTAATCACTTCATTTTTTTTATTTATTTTTTTTTATTATCATTAATTTGTAGTGTGAGGAATCAAAATTATTATTATTATTTTTTTTTTTTTTTTTTTTTTTTTTTTTTAAGTTTTGTCTTCTAACCAAGGGTGGGAAAATACATCATTTTACTTGCCACTGGTGAGTAAGTTTTCTGACGGGGCAAGTGAATTTTTAAGTAGTCTTTGAAAACTACAAACTACTATAGAGATATGCATTAAACTTTTTTTTTTTTTTTACTAGTTAGCTACATTTTGCAACTTTCCAAACTACTGCAATGTAAATATGGAACTACTATGTTCAATTCTATATTAAACTTTCCTCTCTTGTATATATTTCTTAATTTAATATTTTTAAAAAAATCATGAAAATGCATAGTGCTAGTAATGGTAACCAATTATGTTTGCAGTTGCATAAATTTTGCCATAACAATTTTCAACTGTATGTTGCATTTTTGCTGGCTTGTAAAATAAATCCTTCGCTGGTAACATTTTCTAGAAATTCCCCACCACTGCTCCTAACAACAGCACTCAAATTCACTAGCATTTCATACTCCTCATGCTGTGCCATGCACATTCAGCAAGATGGAAATGTGTGACAGCCATTTTACTCTTAGGTGGCTGTGGTGATAATAGCCATTGTCCATAGATTTAACATCCCAAATCACAAAAAAATAATAAAAAATTAAATGAAATAACTAGTGGCAATGTTGATAATATCATCCCTTTTATGCCAAGGACATTAATATCAGACATGTGAAAACGCGGAATTCCGCTTTTTCTGCAGTGAGTTTTATTATCTCTGGGATCGATGCAAATATGCATTAAAATTTGTTGACATTTTTAATAGAGGGGGGGGGGGGGGTTAGCGGGAATGGATGTAATACAACAAAAACGCGAGTATGAACCGCGCCAAATTGAGCAAATTTCTTCAACCGATCGCAGGAAAATGCAAATTTTTTCAAAGAATCGCAGGAAAAACGCAAATTTCTTCAAAGGATCGCGGGAAAAAAATGCGACTTCCACCAAAGGATCGCTGGAAAAACGCGATTTTCGTTAAAGGATTGCAGAAAAAAGCGTATTTTGCCAAAGGATCTTGTAAAATATACGAATTTCGGCGAAAGATCGTGCAAAATACGCGAATTTTGGCGAAAGATCGTGTAATAGTAAATTTCTTTGAAAGGTCGTGGAAAAAACGCGAAATTCGTTGAAGTATCGCGAAAAAAGAATGTAAATTTCGTCAAAGAATCGCAAAAAATGCGATTTTTGTCGGATGATAAAAAAATGTGAATTTAGTTAAAAGATCGTGGAAAATGCGTGAATTTTTGCGAAAGATCGTGGAAAATGCACGAATTTTGGCGAAAGATCGTGCAAAATATGCGAATTTTGGCGAAAGATCGTGTAATAGTAAATTTCTTTGAAAGGTCGTGGAAAAAACGCGAAATTCGTCGAAGTATCGCGAAAAAAGAATGTGAATTTCGTCAAAGAATCGCAAAAAATGCGATTTTTGTCGGATGATAAAAAAATGTGAACTTTGTTAAAAGATCGTAAAAAATGCGTGAATTTTTGCGAAAGATCGTGGAAAATGCACGAATTTTGGCGAAAGATCGTGGAAAATGCGCAAATTTTTGCGAAAGATCGTGGAAAATGCGCGATCTTTGGTGAAAGATCGTGGAAAATGCACGATTTTTGGCAAAAGATCGTGGAAAACGTGCTATTTTTGACGAAAGATCGTGGTTAATGCGTGAATTTCTTCGAAATATTGCAGAAAAAACACGATTTTGGCGAAAGATCGTGAGAAAAAAACACGAATTCCTTCGAAAGATTGCAGAAAAACGCAATTTTGGTTAAGTAGTCGGGGAAAAACGCTAATTTCGTCAATGTATCGCAGAAAAAGCGCGAATTCCATCTGAACGCTGCGAAAAAATGTGAATTTCGTCGAAATTCCATGAGGCCGTGAAAGTTCAGCTTTTTTTTTTGCTGAGCCTGTACCATGTCTGTAATATGCAAAATTTATTTTTATTTTATTTTATTTGCATGATAATTGTCAAATTTCGATTTTTTTGTGGCCCAGAGAAATTGCTGTACATGCCATCCCTGGAATAGGGTGTCGTCTCACTCTCAGAAATAAAACTCTCAATTTTGACAATTCAGCAGTCCTCGAGCTATATTTCGTTGCTTTTGACAACCATTTCGTATCAAAATCACGTGACTTTTAACGACACGTAAACTCTCAAATATTTGACGAAGGTGTTTCTTCACTCACGGCCAGACTCAATGCATTTTAAGGAAATCGTACCTCCTCAAATCCTGCGACTTTAGCAAGCAAATATTTGCTTGTTTATGTTATTCCTGTCATAATTTATTTTAAAAAATTATGTTATTCCTGTCATAATTTATTTTAAAAAATTATGTTATTCCTGTCATAATTTATTTAAAAAATTGCACTTTTTAGCGCTTTTCAGAAAATGCTGAAACACAGGTAGTTATTGATTCTGCATTAGTTATTTTTTTAGCTGTTAAAGTTTTTAAGAATGTTTATTATTATTTATATTATTATTATTATTATTATTTTACTTTGCTCGCTATGGTTTAATTCGAAAAGAATAAATTTCCTGTGTTTTACAAAATCGTTCAAAAAGAAAATTTGGTCAATAAAGCTTCAAAATTCAAAGATCTCTTTTTCATTTAAGAAATATATTCATATAACTATCAAATTAAATATGCACAATTGATCCCTCTCCCTTCTCTTCTGTAAACAGTAAAGTGTTAAAATCTTAACGAACTACTCAAATTGATAAAATCTCCCCCATATGTACTTTAAAATTCGTTATTTCTGAGCAACAAATTAACCAGACCATATTTTAATCATTCATCGAGCAAAGAAAATTTTCCTAATAAATTATATTAATCAAGCCATATTAAAATTATTCATATTATAATTATTCATATTATAATTATTCATATTAACCATAGGAAATAATAATAATAAATTAGTCTTACTAATTAAAACTTGCAAGAATTATAAGTATAACACCATCGATAAAATTACAACCAACCTTATAAAAATATAAATATACAGTAGAATCCATTACATGCATGTAAAATCGTATCTGTTCGAGGACTCAATAGCGTAATAGCTAGAGTGACCGTCTCCCACACCGGAGGTCTTGAGTTCGAATCAACCCGAAGACCGAAGCTATTATTTTTTCTCCTGTCGATACAAGAGCTTCCAAACTGTTCAATAGGTGGCACCACCAGCCCTCTGATTGCACTTTTCAAATAAGCCACTTTTGACGAAATTGTTATCCTCAAACAAGCGAAGAAAGTAATTTTCTCAATATGACGAAATATTCTCTCGGAGCATATCCCAGAAAATGGTTTCGTCAAAAAGGAAGAAAATTTCATGAAATCTGAGTATCCATTTCTGAGAGTGCTTATTTTCTATTATTGTTATGATGTAACTATAATAATAAAAACTTTTTGAATGCCAGAAATCATTGAAAAAAAAAGTTGATTGAACAGTTAAAATTTTTTATGTTTATTAGATTTATCATTAAACTAGTTGGATGTGCCAATCCCAAAACTTTCTTCTATCTTATACATCTTAATATTTCAAAACCTAGTTACACATGTTAATACTTCAATATTATTAGTTCAATACTATAACAACTTTGATTTTCATCTTAAATTTCTGCTCAAGTCAATTAAACGGACTAAAAACGAGTTAATCTATATCATGATATTTGTTAAAATTATTAATTTTTCCTTATTCTGTCGTTATCAGCTGTTTGCGAATAGCCGGCTTAGCAGGAAGGGAGTTCCCGCCGCTGCATGAGCCGCCGATGCACAATAGAACTACGAAAAATCAAGAAAAGTATACAAAAATCGCTAGCACGGAGCCCCTTTACCGCGCAATATTTCCAAATTCAAGGAGAACCTGTTGGCCAAAGCCAAAAACAAGCACAAACATTTTGGTTCAATTGTATGCATAATTTTATACGCTGTTCGATGGTACAATAATGAAAATGGCACAGAGATCGGAATTATAGCGCCCCCTTCTTTCGGAATTTTTTCAAGTTCAGGGAGGACTTGTTTGCCATAGCCAGAAACATGCACAAAAAATTTGGTTCAATTATATGGATAACTTCATACACTTTTCGATGGTACAATAATGAAAATGGTACAGACATCGCAATTATAGTGCCCCCTTCCTGCAGAATTTTTCCAAATTCAGGGAGGACCTTCGTGACATGACCAAAAATAAACACATAAAATTTGGTTCAATTCTATGCATAACTTCATACACTTTTCGGCGGTACAATATTCAAAATGGCACAAAAATTGTACAAAAATCGCTATTACAGCGCCCTCTACGAGCGATTTTTTTACAAATTAAGGGAGGACCTCCTTGCCATAGCCAAGAACTTAAAAAATTTTTTTGGTTCAATTCTATGCATAACTTCATACACTTTTCGATGGTGCAATATTCAAAATCGCACAAAAATCGCTATTACAGCGCCGCCTAACGGCGATTTTTTTGCAAATTCATGGAGGACCTGCTTGCCATATCCAAAAACTTAAAATAAAAATTTGGTTTAATTCTATGCATAACTTCATACACTTTTGGACGGTACAATATTCAAAATCGCACAAAAATCACTATTACAGCGCCCCCTACCGGCGAATTTTTTCCAAATTCAGGGAGGACCTGCTTGCCATAGCCAAAAACTTAAACTAAAAATTTGGTTCAATTCTATGCATAACTTCATACACTTTTCGATGGTACAATATTCAAAATCGCACAAAAACGCATTTACAGCGCCCCCTACCGGCGAATTTTTTCCAAATTCAGAGAGGACCTGCTTGTCATATCCAAAAACTTAAACTAAAAATTTGGTTCAATTCTATGCATAACTTCATACACTTTTCGATGGTACAATATTCAAAATCGCACAAAAAACGCATTTACAGCGCCCCCTACCGGCGAATTTTTTCCAAATTCAGAGAGGACCTGCTTGTCATATCCAAAAACTTAAACTAAAAATTTGGTTCAATTCTATGCATAACTCCATACACTTTTGGATGGTACAATATTCAAAATCGCACAAAAATTGTTATATCAGCGCCCCCTACCGGCGAATTTTTTCCAAATTCCGGGAGGACCTGCTTGCCATAGCCAAAAACTTATAATAAAATTTTGGTTCAATTCTATACATAACTTCATACACTTTTTGATGGTACAATGGCGACAGACAGACGGACAGACGGACTGACGGACAGACGGACGGACGGACAGACGGACAGACGGACACACAGACAGACAGACATTTTCTATAAACATGTTTTTTGGAATCTCTGACCCCTAAAACATGCAAATCCGTCGAAAACTGGAAGTCGAAAAAAATTTCGATTACAATACTTTCTTCTATTGAAGATAGAAGAAAGTAAAAAAACTTGTTAACGAATCCTTCATTTACTTTAGATTAAGATGTTGTGGATTTGAAATTACCTTCTTAAAAGTATCAGAATGTTTAAAATAAAGTCTCAAAAAACTGATTTGTCAAATTTAGTTCTTTTTTTTTTTTTAATGATAACCTAGAATTACAGTTATTTAAAAAAATAAAAATTACTTAATTGCAATGTTTTATTTTGATAGGGAATGCTGCACCTGATGAAGATCAAGACATCATAAAAGTGAAAGAAACTGTTCCATCTAAAAGTTAGTTTATTTTCATGGATTGTTTCCAGAATATTGTAGAGTTATCTTGTACTGAAAATATTTTGGGTTTATTTTGAACTGATCATCATTTTTTTTTTTTTTAATCTTGCTATTAAAAGCGTAATTTAAATATTTTATCTTGGAAGTTTTTCACAAAAATTTAATTTATAATATGAAATGAACACTTAAAGAATACATAAAAAAATAAACAATAACAATAACATTTTTGTTTGATTACAAAGTGGCAGTAACGAAAGTGTATAACAAATGCAGCTATTGGGCGAGTGAAGGCAGTGCCCAATTGCTGCCTTCAACACATTTGCTGCGCCTTCGCCTTTTGTCCAATCAAAATTTGTCAAGCTACTGTTACAATTTGGCAGTTAGTCGCCTCTATGGTGGTTATGAATGTCCAATATGTAACTAATGTAAATATACTTCCATTTCAAATCTTAGTTGTTGAAATCAAGTTATATTGTGCATGCTGTAATGATTAAAGCAATGTACATATCAAGCTGGCACTGTGTGGCTTATTTTTCTGAAATAATTGGAAATATCATTCTGGATATCTGGTTTTCCTGTTAACTGGTTTCTGGATAAATGGTTCCATATTGTAATTATGGTTACAATTTTTATTTTTTTAATTTAAAAATGTCATCATAATTATTTTTTTAATAAAATTTATCTTATTCACTAAAAAAGAAATGAAAATACCACTGATGCAAAACATTTCTTAATACACACATTTTAGATTATTGTAACCTACAGCCAAAAAAGACTGGTGACTCCTGCTCTGGATGATTCTGGGTGGTTCCACTATGTTTCTTAGGCTATCTACCCCAAAATCTTTCAATTTTTTGAGTATGAACTCGAGATCTACAAAATTATACTTATGGTTAAGCTTTTCAAGATTTGTAGTATAAAAGCAGTGATGGAACAGATGTGCCAAATCGATAATGCTGCGCATTTCTGCATCAAAACGATCATTTTTCAACAAAATTGCGCCCAACTGCACCATATCGATAATGATTCTTGATCCAAATCGATCAGCCCCCCCCCCCCCCCAAAAAAAAAAAAAAAACGCGAATTTTGTCAAAGGATCGCTGATTTCGTCAAAAAACGAACAAAACGCGGTCAAAAGATCGCGAATAAAACGGAAATTTCGTCAGAAAATCGCGAAAAACACATAAATTTTGTCGAAAGATCATGAAAAATACGCAAGTTTTGTCGAAAGATCGCGGAAAACACACGAATTTTGTCAAAAGATCGCGAAAAACACCCGAATTGTGTCAAAAGATTGAGGAAAACGCGAATTTTGTCAAAAGATCGCGAAAAACATTCAAATTTCGTCAAAAGATGGCGAAAACACGCGAATTTCGTCAAAGGATCGCTAATTTCGTCAAACAACGATCAAAAGATCGCGAATAAGATGCAAATTTTGTCAGAAGGTCGCGAAAAACACGCAAATTTTGTCGAAAGATCGTGAAAAACACGCGAATTTTGCCGAAAGATCGCGAAAAACACGTGAATTTTGTCAAAAGATCGCGAAAAACACGCGAATTTTGTCAAAAGATCGCGAGAAAAACGTGAATTTTGTCAAAAGATCGCGAGAAAAACGTGAATTTTCTCAAAGGATCGCTAATTTCGTCAAAAAACGAACAAAAATGGTCAAAAGATCGTGAAAAAACGCTAATTTATTTAAAAAATAGAGAAAAAAACGCAAATTTCATCCAAAGGTCTCAAATTTCTTCAAAAAGTCGCGAATAACACGCAAATTTCGTCAAAGGATCGAGAAAAAAACGTGAATTTTGTAAAAGAAGCGCTTACTTCGTCAAAAAGCGAACAAAAAATGCGGTCAAAAGATCGCGAATTTCGTCAAAAGCTCACGAAAAACTCGCGAATTTTGTCTAAGGATCAGGAAAAAAACGAATTTTGCCAAAGGATAGCTAACTTCATCAAAACACGGTCAAAAGATCGTGAAGAAAACGCTTATTTCGTTAAAATATCGCGAAAAACCGCAAATTTCATCAAAAGGTCGCCAAAAACACGCGAATTTCGCCAAAAGGTCGCCAAAAACATGCGAATTTCGCCAAAAGGTCGCTATAAACACGCGAATTTCGTCAAAAGATTGCTATAAACACGCGAATTTCGTCAAAGGATGGCGAAAAAACGTGAATGTTGCGAAAAGATCGCTAATTTCTTCAAAAAAACAAAAAAAACAGAGTCAAAAGTTTGTGAAAAATACGAATTTCATTAAAAGATCGCAGAAAAAACCGCAAATTTCATCAAAAGGTCGACCCCCCCCCCCCCCCCAAATTTTGTCAAAAGATCGCGAAAAACTGCAAATTTCGTTTAAAGATATTGAAAAACATGCTGCTTTCATCAAGGGCTCTGGATAACACACGAATTTTGTCAAAAGATTGCGAAAAATGCGCAAATTTCGTCAAAAGATCGCGAAAAACACGCAGATTTAGTCAAAGCAGAAAAAAACGCGATTTTTGTTAACAAATACCAAAATGAGCATTTTTGCTGCTCCAAAATGAGGTCCATGCTGTTCCATCACTGTAAAAGTTTACAGCTTCTTGCTTTGTTTTTGAAAAATCCCAAAATTTCATAATTATAAAACAAAGTGCAATAACACAAACATATTCCAGTAACACAACAGCATTTCAATCATGCTGCACGAGATAAATACAGGGAAGCCAGTGCAAAATGAATTACGGGAAAGGTTATAACTCAAGTAACGCCAATCAAAACAATACTTAGAAACTTATCACTAGCACCTGGCTAACAGAATAAAAGTGTAAAAATTTACCATAAAGATTATTGTGAAGTTGTTGACATTTCTTTAAAATATTTTATTTGATGAATATAGTAGATTTGCTACCAATTTTGTTGTATGAAATATACATTTGTATTGCTTTTACTTTGCTAAATTAAAATTGAATTTATTTATTTTGTAGATAAAGAGACATGTTTTTCTGAGATTGGCACATCTAAACCAGATGATAAAGTTAAAAGAATACTTTACATGTGTTCAGATTGTCGTTACATTTGTGGATCTCTTCTTAGTGTGAAAAATCACAAAAAAACTTGCACTGGAGGTGTGTATAGTGTTCAGATTTTTTTTTTTTTTTTAAGTGTTGTAATTAGTAGCCTGATTTTTAAAATTTTATGTGTTATTAGATTAATTTATTACTTTTGTTCTATAAGATCAAATGACTGAATCTTTCTAAATTTGGCCCCACCAGTAGTTGAGAAGTTCTGTTCTCAAAGCTGGTAGACCTGAGATGCTGGGTTCGAACCCAATCGCGTCTATTGGCCTAATAATTTGGAGTTTTCTGTAGTTTTCTTCGAACCTTGCATAAATACGGGTTAGGATCCTTTAAAAAGATCCCCACGGACAGCATTGTTCCCTTCTGGCCTATATCCCTAGTGTAGATAATCGGCCTTCACAAAAATAACACCAACACCTTTCTAAAATTGTAACTAGATATAAAATTTACTTTGTCTAAAATCAAAATGTATGATATATATTTTGTTTAAATATAAAATATTAAGAATATATTTATGTGCTATATATTACAACTGGTTAAAATATCGTTAAATTGTATTGCATTTATACAGGAATTAAAATCTTTTGTAGATCTGTGATTTTCCACTTTTTATTAAATCTATATTTTCTGCTTTTTTATGATATTTTTTTACCAATTTTTCTCTTGAATTTTCCTGATAACTTTCACCAGTGAAGTGGATTGACAAAAGTAGATTTTGATTGAAGATGCCTGATTTTCAACTTATTTTCTGTATGCATTCTTTACATGATTTTTCTCCTGAATTTGTATTATTGGCATAGGAAATTGCTATTTCCCTTTCATCTATCTCTGTATGCCATATCATGATTTTTTCTACATAGTGAAATTATTTTTCATACCTAATATATTTAAGAAAGTATAAATTTTTGTCTGGCAACTGAAATTTTTGTTTACAGGGAAAGTAGTACTTTTAAAGAACCAATGGATGGGAGGCTATGTTTCTGACTTTTCTGAAGAGAATTATTTGTATTTGATTATTGAAAAATGCTGTCAAAACGAAACAATAATTTATGCTAATTTTAAGAAGATCCATTTCACTCCCTTAACCCCTTAAATGTTTTTTTTTTTTTTTTTTTTTTTTTTTTTTTTTTTTGGCACAATAAATTAAAAAGTAAGGACCCAACGCCATTTTTTTTTTTTTACTAAAATATTTGGCTTTGTACAATCGAAAAAGGTATGCCATTTAACAAACCAAAGATTAGGATAGATGTGCCAGTAAGTAATATATGGATTTATTCCTGTTATTTCAATTTATTTTGATTCATAATGGAAAATGTTATAATGAGATTGATTAAATATTGCTTTTAGATGGATGCTATACAAATAAAATACTATAAAAATTAGAATATAATAATTATAACTGTTAATTGAAAAAAGTCGGCTTTTAGCTAAATGTTTTAAATTGCATTTTGGCTTAGCAAAAATCCAATAGCATCAACATCTACTCTATGAAAAGGCCCACTACTACTCCTACAAATATTTTTTTTTTTTTCAACTACAGCCCTGAATATTGTCTATAAGAAAGGGAAAAAAAGTTAATGTCTGGTTTCACATGAAAAAAATGTTCCAAATATATACCCAAGAACAAAAGGAAATTCTTTTTTTTTTCCAAGAGTAAGATCTTTTATGGTAAAAGAAAATCCCCTAAGTTAAAGGACTGTTGCTAAATCATTAAGAGTGATTTGAATTATAAAAAGAGCAATTCATCTTCTTTCTTCACTACATATCGCTGATGCAGAATTCTTTGAGAAGCATTTGTCCAGAGAAAAATGTTATTACAATAGATGAAACTTGGTCTATTTAAATAATTGTAATAAAAAGAGATCCATTTATTATTATCAAAGAGGAGAAAAAATCTTAAAATGAGGTTCAGTGTATTTAAAGAAACTTTTAGAAAAGGATTTATGATAGCTGTATGCTGTATATATTGGCAAATTAAAAATAACAAGAGTGAAGAAAGATATTAAAATCAAGTTTACATACTATCAGACAGTCTTCAAACATGAAATACCATCTCTGTCCCGAGTGTTGTCAATCTGTTGATCTGCATCAAGATAAAGCAAGCAGCCATACATCACAATCCACTGTTAATTTCCTGGAAATAATGAAACAAGAAATGGGTACCAGAGCTATACCCTTCACTGATATACCTGCTAAATCTCCTGATGGATGAATGTATATGCACCCATGAATTTTTACGCTTTTGAAATTTTAAAAAGCGTGTTATCCAAACATCAACCTATAATCTTTCATGGACTTTGGAAAGCTGTTCAAGAGGAATGGGCCAAAATAACTCTTCCAAAATTGCAAAAGGCATTATTGTCATAGAAATTACAGTGTAGAAAGATAGTTCAGAATAAGGGTTACCAAATTGAACATTTGAAACACAAATATTTTATGTAAAATAGTTCTGTTAGTTCCATGAAAATTGTCTAAAAAGTGTGCAAACACACTCCGTACTTACTTCAATAAAATCTTAACATCAAAATTAAAAAACTATATAAATAAAAAATAAAAAATCAGAAATGATAGTTTTATTTTATAATTTTTAGAAGGATTTTTAATTTTTATTATGGTATGAAATGAGTATTAAAATTCCTCTTGAATTTGCTGTTTATAGATTATGTTTGATCAAACACACAAGATTGCTGAAAGTATTGCAAACAAATTGGCTTTGTCAAGTGTTTATTTTGTAAAAATACATGTCAGGGGTTTCTCTAGGTTTTTTTTTTTTTTTTCCCCTAAAGTCTGTTTTTGTAAATTTTTTCTTACTTTTGTGAATTATTTTTATGTTAAGAAAGAAAGTTGTTTCACAAAAAAATCAGTTATGTACTGGTGACTTCATTCTAATGACATTTTATCGAAAGTTTCTTTTATAAAATTTTTGGCAAGAGTGTTGGGAAGTACACAAAATTAATTCTTGACTAGATTCTCACAAACGTTTAGAGTAGACAAAGTTGAATCTTTTTAATTGACAATTTTTTTATCTGCAAGTGATGTTTTTGACACAGATAAAATTAAATTCTCGATTTGAACATCTGGAAACAAGATTTCTTGAGGACACAAACTTGAAATCTAGATTGTATTGAGTTTCTGCTGGAATCATGTTTTGACTGCTTGCTTTTAATTTGTATACCACAGCTCTTATCATCAAACAATTTCTTAAAAAATTTATAAAGTTCTGCGAATTTGTTTTGTCCATGTTTCCTACTTTACTAAAAATAGATATGAAAATAGCCATGAAACTAATTAAATTGCTAAATAAAATAATAGCAACAGCCTTGGTGAAAACTTTAATATTGAAGTAAACAAAAACAAGTGTTAGTAAATAATAAATACAAAACTTGTGTGGAAATATAAATCACCTAAAAACAACGTTTAAACACACAATGAAATACATAAGGTAATTTGAACAGACGTATACGTTTCATGAGTTCCTGGACTCACATCATCAGTGTATAAAATCTATAAAAACAATATCCCCCCCCCCCCCCCTCCCAAATAAAAAAAATAGAAAAACAAGTTTTGTCAAATTTATAGTGAAAGAATCCACAGGAAATCCCATCACTACATCTTCTTGTATATAATGTCCTTCATCAGCCAATTAGTGTTTACTCTGAATGGACAGAAGTTAAAAGGTGATTGGTAAACTAGTCTGTAATAATGCCAATTGTAGAGCAATACTCCATAATATTATCTCTTAGAATGTATTGCTGCACAGATGATTCACGCTAGAAGTCTGCATGGATTGAAATTTCTAGACCCAAGCAAAACTTTGTTGGTCCAATGTGGTTTGGTATAAAAGCAAAAATTTCTGCATGACCCTTATGAAAACTAAAAAATTGACACAGCCTGGCATAAAAGCTAAAAGTTTCACCCAACCTGACTCAATTTGTACAATACATGTTGATATTTCTAAAGCAACATTATTCTACAATTAAAATTCTATAAAAGCACACTACTTATGCATAGATTTTATTTTTAGATTACATGTCTACAATATATGGAATGTGGAATAACAATGTTAAGTCATTTAGACTTTAACATATACACTTACTAAAATTAGTGCCTTAAACAATTACATTCAAATGAAGAATCCTTAGGAAAATCAACGTAGTTTAGAATGGAAAAAATGGGAGAGTTTAAAAAATATATTTTTCTGTAATTTATTAAACCAAATAATATTTTTTAAAAATTTGTTAACAAGTGTACAACATCACTATTAATTCCAAATTCACTCTGGCCTGTCTCAAGTCTGCAGAAGTACAGCCCTAGTGCAGGCTAGGCTTTGGTTTTGGCCCAGTTGCAGGCCTGCCCAGACCTCTAACTTACGCATTGAAATTGCGTGGTTATTATATGAAAGATCTGTTTTACTGAACTGAATTATGCGAAGGATCCATTTTTCTGAGATTGGATGTTGTGAAAGATTTCATTTTCTGACATAGAATTCTGTGAAATATCTGTAAATAGACCTAATTTTCTCTCTCAACAGACTTCCGTATGTATAGTATATTTTCCTCTTTTTCTTTTTCTTAGCCCCCTTTCTTTTTACAAACCTTTGTGTATTTTCCTCTCTTTCTTTTTATATTTGCTATATATTTTTCATCCTTGTTCATGGACAATTCTTATTTTTGTTACCCTAAGATTTTATAAATATTACTTGGCTTTAAATTTTAATATGAGAATGTAAAAGTTGACTTGTTATAAGTATTTCAGAAGGCTGTCACTATTTTAAATTAGTTACAAAAAACTCTTACTATTTTTGAAAAATGGACATTAAATTTATTTAAAGTGGCTAATTTTGCAAAAGAATTAAAATAAATTGATCTTTTAAAGAAAGCAACCAAACAATCACTTTCTTCTCTTTCTCTTTTCTCTGTTTTGATTATATTTTGAGTCTTTTGTTATTTATTTAGTTAGTTTTCAGCTGGTGCCATTGGGGTATAGTTGATGAGTACTAGACATTTAAATACGAATTTCATTTATATTTTGTAATGTGATCCTGGGTAAACGGGTTACAAGAGTTAACTTGCATAAATAACAGCAAACTATTAATTATTTGAATATAATTCACAATAATCAACCCCAAAATCCCATACCCAGAATCAAAATACAGGCGTGAAAATCATTGGTAGGCATATGACATTGTGAATGAATTAAAAATTTAAATTTTAAGATAATCAAAAATGACATTGAATTAAAAATTATTAATATATGAGAATAAATATATTAAATAAATAATTTTATATTGAAAAAAAATCAAACATATATTTACCTGAAATATTTTATTTGTCACTCTAAATGAAAATAATGAAAAATGAAACTCATCCACACTGTTGTGAAGAAAATACTCAATTCATTGAAGTATAATGTCTTTATTTGGATCAGATAAATATATTTATAAATGGTTGGGTGGATCCACTGAAAGTATTTTTCTAACAGACTATCATGATAGAACTTTTGATTGATAGTTATTTACCCTTTATAACATTACACAATTATATTGCACCTGTAAAGAAATGGATAACTGTAATTATGAGAATAAATAAACTTTTTACAGATGATTTTGGATGAGATTAGTGATTGTTTTTTTAACTTGTAGAAATTTGTATAGGTTTAAAGGGCTATTATTTTGATGTAGATCGGGATGAAAAATGTAATTTTTCATTGTAATAATCTGGATAAATGATGGTTCATAACCCATCACTGCACCACGTGCCATATCTGGCACATACCTAAAAACAGTATAATTCTCATTATGTGCCATGAATTTGGCCAATATTATCTCTGTTCCTGATCAAGAACAGTCCAAAGGATGGAATAACACTTATTTTGTCCATGTCAGATGGCTTCATATGATAAAAAATTTAAATTTGTTGTTCAGAAAAAAAAAAAAAAAAAATCGATCTAGCTATTAAGGTAACATTTACTTTCATTATTTTTACTGAATACTTGGAAATATTAATATAAAAAAGTTGTAGAGTGTTAAGCAGATAAAATTAATTGTTTTAAGGTCATTTAGTTGCAAAATATATCAATACAATATTTTAAAACCCTAATTGTGTACATATGGCACACACCATAAAATATAAAATTTTAGCTGAAAATTTGAAATTGAATTTTTTTTACTATTTTTGACATTATTAGACCGGTATATAGATTTCAAATAATTTTTTTCATAAAACTAGAAAAAAATCTGCAGTGAAGGGTTAAAGAAGTAAAGTTTCAATAAGTCGATGCAAGTTAATCGATCAATATAAAACTAGGTGAAAGTTATAGGTTGGAATAAAAGATTGATAATTATTTTATTATCAATGTCCTATATAATGATTGTTCGAAAAATAAAGTTCAGATATGTCGAAAAGTTGCTAAACGGTCGATGTAGGAATAGATGAAACTTAATGTAAACTTCATAATAAATGAATTTAAACGCGACTTGATTGTAATCGTAATGCCAGATCCATTTTTAAGATGCTCTTTGAAACATTAATACTTGAAAATAGCTAACAAACTTTCTGTAAATCAGTACGAACTCCACAATTTGGCACAAGATCTTGGAAGCCTTCAAATTGGACCCATATGATGAAAATTTCTATTCTTGGTTTAAATATCGATGCAGATCAAAGTTATATTTTGAGCAGTGATGATTAAGATGGAAAACAAAAATTCATTGTGAATCAATATGAACTCACAAGTGCTGAAGTTTTTGAAATAAGACGGTTTGTATAATAAACTCAGTTTCAGTTAAAATCTTGATGAAAAACAGCAAACACCTCCGGTCATATCTTTAAATTAATGACAGCAATCTTTGATCTGTTAAACATATGGATGGACTTAGCGTAACACCAGATATGCTCAGATTGCAAAAGCTTCCTTCTGACGCTCTCCGCTACTCTAACTGCTGGCGAAGGCATGCCAACGCAGCCCTACCAGCCAAAAAAGCTTCTTCTTGTAACGTTGTCTGGTCGATGACTGATCCCTACCAGAGAGTAAATCTGAAATCAAAAAAGTACTTATGAAGCTTGCCAGCCAATCCGATCTCCGTTTGCCGTAGCATCTGACATCACGCATTTTGTGGAAGCTTACCTCAGGAATTTCGATCGTATTCGGGTGCTTTTCTCAGGGCTTGTTTTAAGCAAAATGGTGTCTATTTCAAAGGGGAAAAACCTTTTCAATGTCCCTTTCCCCGTTCTGACAAAATGTCGGATCCAAAGATTTGCACTGCATCGCGTGGTTAGATTTGAAAAGTAAAATTTAGAAAAAAAGATTTTTGCATATTTCTGCCAAAGTATTTATCGAAAATGGCTGAAATTTTTGCAATCGGCTGGAAATAAATATTTTTATCAATAAAATATATTTAAAAGAAGAAATATTAATAAATAGAAGTTTTAGATTTTTAATATTTAGACTTGGAAAATAACGTTATGTTTACAAAAGATAGCAATGTTTTTGAAGGAAAATCTGAAAGTTAAATTATTGAAACAGAATATTATCTTCGTTGCATTTAATAAATCTTAATAAATGACAGAGTTTACATTAGAAAATAAGATATAACTATTTAAATTTAACTTATAACGTTATGATTTGAGACTTGAATCTAGATGCTTAAAAATGCTTATTTTAGTTGTAAGGGATAAATTGTATTTAAATAAATATGAATGGGAAATGATGTATAATATTTCAGATTAAAATTCGTGTTATAAAAGCTCTAAAAAATTTAATGAAGGAGAATAATGGGGTATAAAATATCAGTGATATAGAGAGGGAGGAGGAGACAGGGAAAAATCTGTAGGTCCCTGAGAAAAAGGGAGCCCATGCTATAAGATTTCTGGGTGAATTGTGCATCTGCCAGATTTGTTCAGGATAGCTCAGTTGGCAGAACATTGACAGCTTAGTATAGGTGAAAACTGGGAAATTAAGTTAGTAGCCAGTGGCTGGTAGACTCAGTTTCATTAGTGGCCACTTTTTAAAGTTAGTAGCCACTATAATGTTTCAAACTTTCTTGGCATCTACATAAACTATAATCGTTGTATATATGTATACATACTTTTCTATAAGCCAGAGTTTTATACCAACCAACTATTCATGATAAGAATAGGGAAGCAGTCAAAATTCAAGAAAATTACTTTAAAACCATAGAATCTGTTACATTAATTTTTTTAGAATATATTTTTTGATTATTTGCATATGTTCATAACACTATTATCAATTTAAGTTACTATTACTTTCTTTATATAAAGAATAACTAAATCAAAATTTTAACAGTTAGGTGTATACAATAAAAAAAAATAATCAAATAAAGCACAATAAAATGTTATTTGGATTTTATTTAATAAGTAAATGTGTTATTAACATACTACACACATTACATGCAGTTGAAATCTAAGCTGATGAGTGTATTCTGCAGGATTAAACAGTATATCTTGAAGAAAAATAATCTAACTGTTGAGCATGTGGCAGGAGTCGAAATATTGAAAATACTGCAATGTCCTTAAATCCACTTGCATCCGGTGAAAAAAAAAAAAAAAAAAAAGGAATAAATTATTTGAAATGCATGTGGAATCAAAGCTGATGAATATATTTTGCAGAATAAAACTTTATTTCTTGAAAAAATAATCCAAATGAAGAGCAATGGCGAAAAGCTGAAATATACAGCTAAATCGTTGTAATCTGCTTGCATCTGATAAGAAAAAGAATTAACCAGTTTGCTAATTAGATGTAACCAAAGTTGAGATGCATATTTCTATGAAAAAGCTATATTTCACTTGGCGATCGATAAGATTTTTTATCGCCACTTGGCGAGTGGTGACTAGGGTGGCGATCGATGGCTGATTTTTTAATCGCCATTTTTACAACTTTAATCTCCACGTGTCGAGTGGCGACTGCCAATTTTCACCTACAGCTTAGGTTAAAAGGTCTCTAGTTCGAATCCTGGCCTGAGAAAATTAAAACTCATGTGATTTCTTTACCAATTAGAATAATTGTGTTAAAATTAATAAAATGTAATTATGTATCCAACATTTCTTAAGAGTTCAGTTACCTGTGATTTATTCTGTTGAGCTCATTCAGATATCAGATCAGATGCCATAATCAATAAATAATCAATGAGTTTTCTGGGTGAATTGTTTGTCTGTCATATTTGTCCAGGATAGCTGAGTTGGCAGAGTGTTGGCACCTTAAACCAAAAGATCCCTGTTCCAAATCCTGGTCTAAACACTTTTTTCAATCAGTTGAAAAACTACAATTCATGCAAATGTTAATATTCAGTCTTCCAGTCTTTTCTTACATCCATAAACAGTAAAATGTATTAGTGTGGTGTATATGAGACCTTATTCCATGGTCTCTGTTAAATGTAACTGAAATGAACTGGAAATGAGTTTATCTGTGAACAAGATTATAGAATGCGGTTGGATGTTTTTTTCGGCTATGTAAGCATGTGTTTATGCAAAATGGCATAAATAAAAAAATATTCTTTGATTTATGTTAACAAAGTGTGAAACTACAGTCCAACAAAATTGTTTATTTAATAGTAAAGTTTGTTGCATTATCAGTAAATTTGATTTAAAAATGAAATGAATTGAAATTTATTTAATTAAAAAATAAGTTAATTTAAACATATACATTAATTTAATTTATAAGATGAATTTTTTTTAAATGATATCTTCTAAATCTCTTCACTTTTTGAAGTCATATATGGGAGAACTCTAGGAAACTTTATCTTCAGAGCCCTAAGTTAACTGTTTGCACATATGAATAAATTTTAATTTAGCTAATTCTTCCAAAAAAAATTCCACGTAGTTCCATTTAATTGCTTAGTATAACTTCGATATTATTAGCTTAAATTTTTAAGAAAATTATTTTTTCTTTGCTGCATTACATCCCCCTCTTCCTCCCCCCTCCCGCCCTGAAAATAAAGGAGATTTCCAGATAAGGGAGTGGAACAACAAAATTTTCTCTTTTTTTGCAGTTTGGCTGTTCCTTCTGTCAGCATTTAAAATATTACTAAAATTCTCTGCCTCATGGTCAAAATGGACTTAGCAAGCTTGTGCAAGTCGGAAATTATTATTATTTTCTTATTTCTATTTGAAAAGCTACTGTTTTTAAATTTGTTGATTTTATTTTATGTGTGTTCGTTTATTTGTTATTCTAGAAAAAATGCCAAGCAATAAAGAACTGCCTGCTGATTTGAAAACAAGCATGTATGTTTGCCCCCTATGTGACTTTTATTGCCCTAGTGAATCTAGAATGAAGCTACATTATAAATTTTGCAATGGTGGTGCGTATAATTTAGATTTTTACATTAAATTAAAAACAAAAACCTTCTTATAAAGAAAGTTGTGTGAATTATATACTAATGTTTAGTGCAAAATTGTCACTCATAGGAATTCTTTTTAGTTTTTTCCATATTGAACAGCATGGTCACACCTGGAAAATGTGGAAATGTCAAGGAATTTTGTCAATCCGAAATCATCATAGAGATAGGGGAATTTTAGAAAAACAGGCGAAATTTATTTCCTCTATTTATTCTTTCACTTTTCCATGGTTAGAAGGTTGTAAATCCAAATAAGATGTATTTCCATCTTTAATATAGCCTTATATTTGTTCTAGAGCTAGACTAACAAGGTAATTTGAGCAATTCCATTTCAGCTCAGGCAGGACATGTCAATTCACCATCATAGATTTTTTTCAAAAAATTACAGTAGTTACAACTAAGTAATACGCGAAATTTCCCAATAGGATTTTTCTCCCAAAAATTTTTTTCTGTGGTTACAGCACTTTAAAGTTTACGATAAAATTGACAATTTTCGGAAAAACAGAAAAACGCTTCATTTTGAAATGAACACAGTATCAAAAATATTTAACGTATCCAGTCAATTTATTTTTTACAAATAGTTATTAAGCTAAATTTTACTTTAGCATAGTTTTAAAAAATATAGTGACATTTTAAATTAATTTAAAAAAATTGTTTCTAAGTACAAAAAATGGAATTATTACTGATTTTAAGATTTTTTTTTCAGAATGAAAAAAAAATATTTTAAAGTTAAACATTGATGGTAATTTAAAGACCTTTAATGGGAGTTTCACAGTAAATTTTATTTTATACCTAAGATGCATGCAACTTTTGCAATTCAATTTTAAATTATGCAAAATTTCGTAAAATCGCTTTTTTGAGATGCAATTTCCCCAAAACACCATTTTTTAAAAATCTGATAATATGCTCAATTGATACCTTATTAGTTTCTAATAAATACCTTATAAGCAAATCGTGTGTTTTTGCTTAGAAAATTTTATATGATTTTTTGAAAATAACATGTTGTGTACATTTTTCAAAAGACCACAAAGTTAAGCTTTTTCTTATTTCACTGAATTTATAATATGATTAATTTTTTAATAGAAAGAATAATATGTAATATTTTTTAATGAAAGGTGTATCAAAATATCTAGTAGTTAAATCCAGAAAAATTTAAAATGAAATAGTAGTTTATGCGCAATCTGATCCTTATATTGGACATCCTTTATCAATGGAAGCACTAAATGTTGCATTGTCCTGCTATTTAGAAGATAACAAAGAACTAAAGATAGTCCAAATAAAAGTGATGTTATTTGTATTAAAAATGATGGTGCGAAAATTAAAAGAGTAAAACGTTTTATGACACAGTCTGTTAAAGAAACATAACTTAATGAAAAAAGAAAATCCTTCTATGACAAAGGTGGCCAACTGTGGCATACCGGACAATACTAAAATTTTACAGAAAAAGTCGACTTTCTGAATTGCAGAGATTTGATGATTAGATAAGGAAATGATTACTATAAAATTTTAGTTCGTGCCGAGCATGCCACAGTTGGCCACCCCTGCTCTATGAAAATAAGACTATCAAAATTTTATTCATTACGTCCAAAATTTATCTAAATTCAGCCAATACAAGTAGTACGCTGTTTTGTTTACTGCAGTAATTAGAAATTAATATGTGTAGCTCTTAAAAATCTAACAGGCATTCAAATTAGAGAAGAAGGTCTGATGACAAAATGCTTATATAGAAAAATAAACAATGAAAATTGTTGGCTCGAAGAGTGTGGTGAGTGCCCTAGGCAGGATTGGGTTTTTGACGCCAAAAACTGGTTTTTGACATGACAAGAGTCAAAAACTAGTTTAAACTGGTTTAAACCGTCGAAAACCTGTAACTCACTGAAACATTTTAATAACAATAGGTATACATTAAATAAGTCAATGATGTATGTAATATTTTATTTAAAATTATAGTAATTTAATAATTTTAAATTATTAAGTACAATAAAATATTTTTATTTTTTTGGAATTTCCAATCAGAAGAAAATCATTTTGTACAATTAATAATCCAGATCAATTTTACCCCACAGCATGCTGTATAGCACATAATCAGTTTAGTTCATTTATTTACACCCAAATGATTTCTGAGTTGTAAATGTATGAAACGTTAGAAAATAGTCTCTCTTAATTGATGCTGAGCTAGCAGGACTTGATAGCAAAAGCATTGCCAGACGAGCAAGTTTTGAAGCAGGCTCAGCCGAAAAGCATCTAATGATACCTTTCCACCAAGCCAAGGGGATTCTTCAGCTTCATACACAATCAGTACAGGTAAGCAACCATCAATACTCTATGTAGCCCTAGTGCAAGGTGAATCAACTTGTACATCAGTCAACCCTTGCCCCTTATGGTTGGGATGCAAAATATAAGCCAAAAAAAATGGTATGGTCTCATGACTTGATCTCTTTTATTCACTTTTTCAATATAGGGATTTTAATTGAACTTTCTTTTAGAAGACTGAGCCAATTTTATTCAGTTTTAAAATCGAAAAAATATTTTTATGTTTAAAAAATGCATGTTTTAAGAAGATTTTGACTTTAAGCTTTTTTATTATTATTATTACTTCTCTTATTTTGTAAATGTTTAAGATTAGTAATGCAATTTCAATTTTGATGGAATGGTTATTGCCTAGACTAGAATAAAATTGATATACATTATCTTGTTATATATTACATTAAAAAAAAAAAAAAAAATCTGCGCTTTTCTAAGGTTTTTCTTTTTCTTAAAAAAAAAAATTCTAGAGAAAGCTTTAAGATCTCTAAAGTAATAGAAAAATTAAAAAGATTTTAAATAAGAGAAATTATGTGCAGTTCATGTAAGCTTATCTTTACTTTTTAAAAAAGCACAAATTTACGAAAAAAAAAAAATTGAATAAAAATTTTATCCTGTAAAAAAGTTGCACTTAACAATAATACTTTACTATATATTAATTATTGATATACAGTAATAGGGAATTTCAAATATTACGTGTAATGTTGTATATGTGTGACATTTTTAATGTGAAATTTTACAGTTCAATATAGCATTTGAGGTTTTTGACATGACGGTTTAAACCATGGTTTAAACCCGACATAAACTGACACATGTCAAAAACCTGCCAACCCTGGCCCTGGGGTACTGAAATTCTTACAGTCGAAGCTTTTGATTTGAATGAAGATGAAGAGGTTGTATATGCTATATGGGAAGGTGGTAACTTAATAAAAAAGTTGGTATAGATTAAAAAAATTCTAGAAGATGTAAGGCACTGGGTGAGAAAAGCAATTCCTCATTATCACTCAAGGAAAAATCAGAGACAAAGAATTGCTGAGGTAAAGTTATCTAAAAAAAAAAAAAAAAAAAAAAAAACTGTGCGCATGATACATTCTGACTTTGCTAAAAACTGATCGGTAATACTGACAGATGAAGTACAAAGCTTTCACTGGCAAAATACTCAAATATCATTATTTACCTGTACAGGATATTTTAGAGAAGAAATAAAGAGTTTTATTGTAGTTTCTGATGATATAGGTCAAAATTGGGAAATTTCATTAGCAGCCACTGGCCGGTAGGACTAATTTTTTAAGTGGCCACAATAAATATGTTAATATAAATATATTTGAACCAAAAAAAGTAGAATACTTGATGAAATGGAAAAAAATTTTATTATCTCCTTATAAAAAAGTGGCTGGAAGGTGTCCGCTGATAGACAATATTTCACTAGCCACTTTTTTTCATTTACTGGCCCTGTGGCTGGTGGCTAGTACTAGTTTTGACCTTTATCTGATGATATAACTCAAATATGATGATACAGCTCATGCTGTTTGTGCTATAGAAGATATAAAAAAAGAATTATCTAAGTTGTACCAATTACAAACACTGGAATCGATTGTGTATATATCAGATGGAGATAGAGCACATTTTAAAAATAAGTATTATTTTTATGGATTGCACAAAAATAAAGAAGTTGTACTAAAGAAGTGGATTTTTTCCAGCTACTGACCATGAAAAAAGTGCATGTGATGCTGTAGGGGGATTATGTAAGCATTATGCAACGAAATTTAATCTCCAAAATGAGCCATCCGAGATTCTGTCTCATTTGTTGCTGAACTATCCTATCTGTTAAAAGAGTATCCTTCTACTCCATCTAGACAGAAACATTATTCAAGTCTATAGAGCTAATAATGAGAAAGAATAAGCTAATGTAAAATGTATTGTTGGTATACGATCTAAACATTATTGGATGATTAAAAATAATGAAGGTTATATGGGACGAACAATTAAAAATGCATTGACAAAAGTTGAAACCTCCAGTCAGATGACAAAACAACATTCAATGCACGATTTATAAATCGGTGATTGCATTGGGTGCATTCATGAAAATAATTGGTGGATAGGACAAATCAATAGCATATGATGAGAACTGAGGGACATTACAGCATCATTCATATACCCTATGGTCCAGAAAAAGCATTCCTGTGGCCAGAAGAATCTGGAAAGAAAAAAGATGAATGCGTCGAGTAACACTTAAAACATGGCGATTAACTTTATTGTCCTCACTCGCCAAATTTAACGGGCACCACTCGCCAAACATGATGGTTGAAAGATGTATCGATGCTCTTTCCTCCCTGGCATCGATTCCAGATTTCTTTCCCGATTCTCTTCTGGCCACTGAAATGCTTTTGCTGGACCATGGGAGCACATGAATGATACTGTAATGTCATTTAGTTCTCATGATATGCTACTGATTTGTCCTATCCACCAATTACTTTCATAATTAATATTTCATAATCAATTATAAATTCAGTGAAATAAGAAAAAGCTTGACTTTCTGGTCTTTTGAAAAATATACACAACATGTTATTTTCAAAAAATCATATAAAATTTTCTAAGCAAAAACACACGATTTGCTTATAAGATATTTATTAGAAACGAATAAGGTATCAATTGAGCATATTATCAGATTTTTTTTAAATGGTGTTTTTGAGAAATTGCATCTCAAACGTAGCGATTTTATGAAATTTTGCATAATTTGAAATTGAATTGCAAAAGTTGCATGCATCTTAGGCTTAAAATAAAGTTTATTGTGAAACTCCCATTAAAGGTCTTTGGATTGCCATTAATGTTTAGCTTTAAAATATTTTTCTTCATTCTGAAAAAAAATCTTAAAATCAGTAATAATTCCATTTTTTGTACTTAGAAACAATTTTTTTTAATTAATTTAAAATGTCACTATATTTTTTAAAACTATGCTAAAGTAAAATTCAGCTAATAACTATTTGTAAAAAATAAATTGACTGGATACGTTAAATATTTTTGATACTGTGTTCATTTCAAAATGAAGCGTTTTTCTGTTTTTCCGAAAATTGTCAATTTTATCGTAAACTTTAAAGTGCTGTAACCACAGAAAAAAAATTTTCGGGAAAAATCCTATTGGGAAATTTTATGTATTGCTTAGTTGTAACTACTGTAATTTTTTGAAAAATATTTGAAATATTTTTGAAAATTTATCTATGATGGTGAATTGACGCATATCTGTACTGCCTGCCTGAATTGAGATGGAATAGCTCATTTGTTAGACCAAACTGGTCCTCCTCCAACTTCCAGATAATTTAGAGCCAGCAAGAGGTTTATAAACCTCCCCTCCCCCCCCCCCCCCCCCCAAAGAAAAAAGAAAAGAAAAGAAAGAATAAAATAAAAAGCTTATCTATATTTATTTTTCAAAAAAATTTTAAGTACTTATTAATTTAAAATGGTTATAGTATAGTAAATGTAATGTTGTTAATAATATTATATTCATCATATTGAATATGCTGCTATTATTACTGTTATTTATCACCATTTTATGTAAAAAGAAAAAGTTTTAATCCAATTTTTAAAAGATATTTTAGTACATTCTTCCCAATTTAGTTGAAAATGTTTATGAATTCAATTTGTCTGTCTATGCTCTAACTCGTGCATAAATATAGTTGGATTACGATGCAATTGGTACATGTTATGTGCATATGATATATGCAGACCTGCCAACTGCTACGAAAAATTCGTAGTTTCTACGATTTGAAGCTAAAAACTACGATGCTGTGAAAATCGGTCTAAAACTACGATTTTCTTCAAAAAACACACACGCCGAAAAAAATAAATTTCGTTAATTGCTAGTAGAAAACAAATCCAATTTCGTCAAAGGATCGCACAAAAACGTAAATTTCGTCAGAGGATCGCAAACAAAACGCAAATTTCGTCAGATGATCGCGAACAAAACGCAAATTTCGCTAAAGAATTGAGGGGGAAACGTAACTTTCACCAAAGGATTGCGGATAAAAATCCAAATTTTGTCAAAGGATCGCGGAAAGAATTCGAATTTCGTCAAAGAATCGCGGAAAAAAATCAAAGTTTCTTCAAAAGTTCGCAGAAAAAAACCCAAATTTCGTCAAAGATCGCGGAAAAAATGCGAATTTGGGCGAAGGATCGCGCAAAAATGCAAATTTCTTCAAAGAATCGCAAAAAAATGCGTGAATTTCGTCAAAGAATCGCGAAAAAAAAGAGAATTTGGCCAATGGATCATAGAAAAAAAAGCGAATTTTGCCAAAGCATCGCGGAAAAAATGCAAAAGGACTGCGGAAATAATGCATAATTAGCTCGTAATATTCCCCTCCCCCAACCACACACACACTGCTGCAACCTTTCAGAAATTTTCTGCCAATTTCTGATTTTTTTTTTTTTTTTACTCAGAATCCCCCCAGCTCTGTGCTCTCTTCAGGAAACATCACACACAGACAAAAATCTTTATTCTTTATGTTCATTGTTATGATACATATAGTTTTTAATCTGAAAGAATAAAAAGAACTATTGAAAAATCGGGTTAACCCAACCCTGCATCAATCTAAATTCAATCCGAACCGAAAGGAATCAGAGTTATCCCGATTTGCAGCGTAAAAAACTGCAACCAACCAACCGACCTCGAGATTAATTTGAATTTTGAGTGCTACGATTTCTCATTCTCAAAGGTTGGCAGGTCTGTATATGCTTAATGATGCTACGCTATTTCAAACCTATTAAAATTAATATGTATCACTGAGGTTACACAGTGGTACATGTTACATAGCTAAAATTTAATAATATGAAAAATAATCAAAAATATAATTTCTTGTGTATTTATTTACACTGGTGTGCAAAAATTAAGGACGAAATGAAGAAATAGCATAGCAGCGGCACGAAAAGGCAGAACGGATTTGCATCATTTTTGGAAATTCTGTTCACTTTTTCCATATTCTTATAAATCTAGGATATTACTGTTCAATTTTTATCGATTTGCAGAATTTCTGTACGAAATTTAAAAAAGTTCCATTTTTAATTTTTGCACACCAGTGTATATATTTTGTTATGCTCTATCTTAACATTCTTTTTCTTCTCCTGTTTTTGACAAAATGAACCCTTTCTAATTGCTTTATAGCTAGAAAATTACATGGTAGAATCTGAAAATGGTCGGCTGCTGTGCCGCATTAACACTTAATGGATGTGTTACATAAATTTATGTTTTTGTGGGTTGGAGGAAGAAAAATTACTGGAAACTTCAATGGAAATTTTGTAAGGAAGAAAGAAAAAAGTGTAATACAAACAAGCTTGCTTTTGAATTGTTGTGAGCAGGTTTTAATTTGTAGTGACATTTGTAAACGTAAATTTTTTGCTCGTTTAAAAAAAAAAATGGTCTACTCTCAATGTGATAAACATAATTTAAATAATGACTGTAATTGTATAACATATGATTTTATTGTCAAAGCTAGGTTATTTCTTGATGCATTTGGATACCAGAAAGACACCAAGAATTAATTTTTCATTTTATATTTAAATTCTATCATGACCTGTTGTCTGCTCATGCTTACCTGTATTCTAATTTGAGAAAAAATGCCAGATTTTCACAAAATTTCAACATCTTTCTTAAGTTGACCATGGTATTTGCCTTTTTTGAAAATGGTCATCATAACTTCATTCTTTTTTATCTTTTTACTGTTCCATGTAAACAACTACTACAACAAAATTAACTTTGTTCAGCTGTTGCTTTAAAACATATGTAGTTTTATTCGTACAGCTTCAAAATGAAATCTTTTGTATATTGCTGTAATGATTCTGTTTAAATTGTGAAAACACATTTTGGGTATCAATTTTAAGAAGAATTGTTACATATGAAAATCGGTAGATCTTTTACCAGGTTGCATAAAAGAATTCAGATATATTTTTGATTATAAATGGTAATGACTGAAAATGGGTTTTCAAATGTGTTATGCATTTCCTAAATTGTATACTTTGATATTATCATCTATCATTGTCTTTTTACAGTTCCAAGTATATATATTAGAAAAAGAAATTTTTTTTGGTCAGCTGTTGGTTTAAAATATATATAGTTTTATCTATATAACTTCAAATAGGAAAACCTTTTGTACATTGCTCTGATACAATTTTGTTTATCTTGTGAAGGCATTTTTTGAATATGTACTTTATTAAATTTGGATTGTGTGTGTGGGAGCAATGTTATTTCCAACAAAATACACATTGTCAGGAAGTTATAACCACTAGCTTGGAAATATAAAGACATTTTCATGGAAAGTATTTGTCGCCATCCTCATATGTTTATTCTTTAAATGTGGTATTATTTTATAAATAAAATTGTATTATATAAAAGCATTATATGTGCATAACACTGAAGTATTTTTATTGGTTACAATAAATTCAATAAACTGATTTTTAAAGCATTTGTTACAATCTTTGAAACTCTCTAAGTTTCAACTAGCATAAAAGATGTTAAAAGCAAAAAATATGTTTCAGTCCTCTCTGGACCATTTTCAATTCTGCACTGAGAATGCAGGATGCTATTCTATGGAAGATGTTTTTATTGGGCTTTATTGGTTGGTATATTAATGTTATGTTGCAGTTGCATAGCTTCTTTAAGTATGTTAACTGCTCCTTTATCATAGAGTATTGCTCTTGTAAAATATTTTCCTGTTTTTTGCATGTGTGAGCCGTACAGGTTTCGAAACCAGCTGCTTTTGCTATGGTTTTTATTGCCCTAATCTCTGGTTTTTATTTACCAATAAAATCATCTTTCAGAGAATAAGAAACAAAACAAAAAAAAAAAAAAAAAAAAAACAAAAAAACGAATAGATGATATGAAAACTTCAGGTATATACAGACTCAATCTAAAAAATGAGAGGGGGGATAAAAAATGTTATATTGGAGAAACGAAGCGGAGAATAGAAAAGAGAATAAAAGAGCGTAAGGGGGATGTAAAAAAAAGAAGAATGACAACGGCTTTGGCAAAGCTCAATGTAGAGGAGGAGATAGAAATTGACTTTCAGAGTACCAAAGCTAGTAAACTACAAGAATTTTAACCATACCCTAAAGAGAGTGGCCATGGAAATAGTCACCAAGCATGAGGCGATCCACCACATGGAGCATGCACTAGTGGAGCAGGGTTGGCACGAAATGATAAAGAAGAGACACGCATATGCGGAAAAAGATCTGAAGCGAGGCCAGACAGAAGACAAGTCTAGCTCAGTGCAGAATTGAAAATAGTCTAGAGAGGACTTAAATATATTTTTTGCTTTTAACACCTTTTATGGTAGTTTAAACTTAGAGAGTTTCAAAGATTTTAATAAATGTAACTAAATACTGTTGTATTTTATGACTGAATCATTGATATTTAAAGTATATTTTTTTACAAAAAAGGGAAAATTTTTTTTTTAATAATAATATTTCTATTTAAATATCTTGTAGCATGATTTTTAAAAATATCTACTTTTATTAAATAATAACTGTATGTATTGGAGTAGTGTTTCAAAAGGAGTGAGTCAATGTAAATTTCATTATACTAATGCTGACTTGGCTATATCATGAAAATATTGAAGAATTTGAACATAAGATATTTGCGACCACCCTGATTGGGGCCTTTTTCTTCAACATTAGTTATATTGGGTCCTTGGAAACTTTTTCCACTAGTGTTTTATTTTTCTCTTTTATTTTTATTTTTTTCCGTTTTTTTGTCATTTTAACAATGTTAGATGGTACCCTTCAAGATTTGATGGTAAACAACTTGAATGCTTCATTAGGAAAATGCTTGAATCTTTCAATTAGTTGCTTTTAAATTAAGTATTGAAAATTTTCAGAATTGGTATATTGTATAAATGATTCCTACAGATTTAAGATGATAGATGGCACTGTCAGTCTAATCTACTTGAAGAACCTACTCAATAAAGTGAAAGAATCTTAATTCCTCACTCATTTAAAAACACCCACTCCGTAATGTTAAAGCTATGGGCAGGTTGTCTTCGAATTTCTCATTTAAATTTGAATATTTTTAAACGATTTCTTCTGCATAGGATAGTTGAGCTCAATCTCTAATAGCGTAATAGGATTATTTTTTAATTTCGATTGAAGATTTTTTTAATAAAGGTAGTTTCATTTTCAAAACTAGTTCTGAAAAAATTCTGCAACCGAAATCGAAAAAGTAAAAATTAGCCATATTAGAGATCGACCTCAGCTATCCTATGCAAAAAAAGCCATTCAAATTAAAATGAGAAATTCAAAAATAACCTGGCCATAGGTTTAACATTACGGAGCAGGTGTTTTCAAGTGAGTGAAGAGTCTCCTTAAATTTGTAATTTATAACCAATTAGCTTGCTTTTTATCTGAAATTTAACTAAAAGTATTAGGTAGAGCATTTATTTATTTACCTGCAGTCTCAGTTTTTTGAAAAAATGACAATATTTGGTATTTTCTTAACTACATGACTATTAAAAGTTTTTATTAACTTAATTTTTTTCAATTGAAACTTGATGCTAGCAGCTAACAATTTTTAATATATATATTTTATTTCACATTTTCATATATTATTTAATTATTAAACCAATGAAGGCATGAAGGCAATTTTTTTTTTTTACAGTTCTTATATAAATATTTCTGTCTTTCTATTTTCTTTTTGTATGGAAAAGAATGACGAACTTTTCTTTGTATACACACACACATTCTTGATAATGGTCAGAAAATATAGAAAAAATTGTAGATCAGTTCAATTTATTTAATTGATAATTGAATGCAAAATATTTTAGCTTAAATGTTTTTAATATAAAATTAGTATATATATATATTTTAATATTGTTGAGTGTTAAATTTTATTTAATTATAACGCATTCAAATAATAATAAAAAGAAACGCAAATATAACTTCTCCTCCTGAAATAAAATATGGCATTGTTGAAATGAATTATCACCAAAAAGTATTGCAGAAATTATTTTGCCAGGCATTGAAATTGAACCTGCGTTCTCTACAAAGATTCACAGCTTTGAACACTGTGCTAACCAGATCTCATCCTACTTTTCTCTAAAATTAAACAGGTGCTAGATTTAATTTCACACCTGTGCAAATGTGTCAGTTTTACGCTGAACTAACTTTTTTCTTTGTCGTTTTAATATATATGAAGCCAAGTTAATTTGTTCCTTGCAAACAGAATTTTACATCACAGCTGCTTAGATTATTAAACAGTGTGAAATTCTGTGGCAATGATTTTTTATGATTTTTATTTATTTATTTATTTTTTTTTTTTTTGAGGAGGGAAGAAGAAAAGAGTAATATAGTTTAATTAAAATTTAATTTCAGCGTGCTCCAAATATAAAAATATTTTCTATGAAATAATAATTAAAAAAAAAAACTGAATTTTTGCAATTTTTTTAGGGGGAAGAACTTTCACTCTATATCTTGCATAAATAAATCCAGATTGTTAAAATTCTTTAAAAGAGAATGTTGAGCAGCCATATTCAAACTGCAGGCCACGTGTAGCCCGGCAACTTTTATGTGTGGCCCGATACACATAATTGGCAATTCCTATTTATAAAATTGAGATATGCATAAAAAATTTTAAGACCTTCACTGTTCTTTTGTGTATTTTTGTGGAAAGAAAAAAATCTCTCCTGTTGTTTACTTTGATTACTAATTTAAAATTATCTTAAAACATCTTAAATACTGTTTCCCTAGTCGAAAGTTTTTTTATGTGTAGTTCTATTTGTGCTGTAGTGGTGTATACATTTCTTAATCTTAAAAGCTAAACAAACATTATTAAAAATTAATTAAATTTCAGTATACATTTCTACATTTAAAGAAAAAAAAAAAGTTTCTGAATTGAGAAAATGACTGATTTATTAAAGAAAATTCCCTGATTTGTTTCTTTAGAACGTGAAAATTATTATTAAGCAATGATATATTAAGTTTTGTACTCATCGTATAACTAATAATGCTTATTAGGGTTAAACTTTTGCCTCAGGGAAAATTGGCAGCAAAAGGTTTTATACCACTATTTCCAAACAGCAGTCTTTGTGGCATATTTCTACATCATTTGCAAAATAAATACTACGAAGCATACTGTTTGAAAATACTTGTGTTACATTTATTGGTAATATTTTTTGCAACAAATGTTCAATCCTGATTATATAAAATTTTTATATAGCTTTGTAATCCATTTAAATGAACCTTTTGTTACATTATTATATAAGTGTGTTGTGGCCTGCAAGAAAAAAAGGTTGAGTACGGCTAATGTAGAGGGAACTAATAGCAAACTTGAGTGCAAACAGCATTATAGAAATGTAAAAATAGCAACATTAAAAGCACCAAAAATGTTAATTCTTAAGCATACTGGTTTCGTAGCATATAGCATACCTTCCTCAGTGTACTCCTCAGCACATACTTCCTCAGCACTGAGGAAGGTATGCTATATGCTACCAAAACTGGTATGCTTAAAATTTAAAATTTTTGGTGCTTTTAACATTGTTATTTTTACATTTCTATTATATTGCACCAAGCTCCATCTTGATAATTAATGCAAACATCATCATTTAGACTTTTAGAATTGAAGTTATGATTATTTTTCTTTATTGTTGTTGTTTCTTCTTGTATATTTCTTTTGCATTTATTTTTATCTATCTTCTTATTAATAATGACATGCATTTTTTTACCAGGTAAAGTATCTATTGCCTGTCAAACAGGTGACAACTCTCAATCGACATCTGGAGTGTCAACTCGTTCCTCTGTAATATTGTCACCTCGTCCTTTCAGTAAGTTTATTTTTCAGTTATTTTTGTTCCTGCCTTTTTTTTTAAAAGATATTTATGTTTTTTCAACCATTACTTAATCCAGATGGCTGTTTTTTTTTTTTTGCTTAACCTCCTCAGTCCTAGTGTCGCCTAAAGGAGACAAACAACACTCTTTAAATTAATTTAAATGCTTATGGAATAGTTAAAATTAGTTCTAGACTTTTCCACTTATAAATGAATGCATATCATAAACATGGATTTATAGACTGATACATCTTTGGAGCTGTTTTAGACTCATTTTAAACTTTTTTTTTTTGTGGTCTCATGTAATATTTGTCTCAGGACTGAGGAGGTTATATTTAAATGGTTGTTTTTATCCATTTAACAATTAATTTATATATATATATATATACAGGGTTCTCGCTGACTTTTTACTAACTTTAGTAATTTGGCTAATCAGAAGTAAAAAACATTCACCAAATGGAAAAAATGTTAGCAAAATAAGTTCGTTGTGAAACATTAAAAATTCTATCTTTAGCCCCTTAATGCAGTGGCCCCATTTTTTTCAATATGTTCTAAAATAACATAGGTTTTCGTGACTGCTAATAGGTCAGTTATTCATCTAATTTTAATTATCTGCTACAGAAACTAAAAAAAAAAAAATCTATAATTTAAATGTTTTTTAATTTCTATTCTCAATCTTTTTCTAAATATATTCTGAATAAATTATATTCTAAAATGTTTGCACAATCAAGAAAAAAATTGAAAATCCGATGTAACTCATTAAAATCTATAAAAAGTGATAAAATATCTTTATTAAGATTGATGATTGTTTCGTCGCATCAAACAGCAACATTTTCAAAATCATTCACGATAGAAAATATTTTCACATAATTTAAAAACAATAAGCATAATAAACAATGTCACGAGACATGATGCATAATGAAAACCATTGCAAACATAAAATTAAATGTAAATTAAATAAGCTATTTGCGAGCGTACACACAGCGAGAGTGAATGATTTTGAAAATGTCACCATTTGATGTGACGAAACGATTGTCAATCTTAATAAAGATATTTTATCACTTTTTATAGCATTAACTTAATCTGTTTATAAGTGATTATTATACATGTTATTATACATGTTTTCATTAAAATCTTATTAAATAAAGCTTCCAATCCCTGTGAACTCAGGATTTTAAAATATTACATTCAATGAATTTTCTGAACAATTCAAAATATAGTCAAGAAAGTATGTGTAAAAAATCTGATTTCTCAATTCCGATACATCTGTATACATCAGATTTCTCAATTTATTTTTTGTTGTGTTCATCACACTGAAGCCTCTCTTACAGTTTACTGAACGTAGTAGCAATATTTTAGCAAATTGTAGCATGTTTCATGTTATAGGATCAAGTTTATGCAAATCGTTTTTTCAAATGTTTCAATTTGTTTTAACTTAATTTAAAAACTCGCAAAATTTAATTTCAGGATAAAAGACATCATTTTGACGTAATATTTTGATGTAATTTTGAGTAATAGCAAAATGTTTCGGCTTCTAAAATCAGAATGCTTGTTTTCTTTAGTGAGTGTAACAGAATATTACGATCCCCATGACAATATGCGGAAAAATGTAATAAATACATGCAAATGACCAAATGGCATTTACTGACATTTTATTTCATGTGGCTTAAATAGATGATAATAATATGGATTAATTTCAGAAGATCAAGACCTCTCAGAATAAAATATCATTAAAAAGTGATGTCATTTTATATTGGATATTAACGTCATATCTACCAAATGATTTTTTTTTTTTTTTTTTAATCTTTTTCCTAAATTGTTTTCTTGAAGTTGAAATGCCTGTGTTAAAATAGATTTTTTAACTTAAAAAAAATTCAAATGAAGATACTACGTACATTTGAACACACGTTTAGTTAAAGTTTTTATTTTATTTATGAAAAGTGTTCATTTTCTGATTAGAATGACAACTATTTCGAGAATGCAAAAACATGACAATTGAGTCGTAATTTTTATTATCTTATAAAAAGAAAGTACACATGTTACCAGTTTTTTTTTTTATTATTGCACCATTTTTTAGGTTGTGGCAACAGGAAAGAAACGATTGAATTAAAAAATTTAAAAAGAGATATTTCTGTAATGTTAAATTATGGAAGGTGGTAGAAAAAAGGGATAAATAGTGGTCTGATGATTTTTTAAAGTAGACAGCGATCTTTTCTACATTCTAAAATGTATGTACATCAAGTTTCATGCAAATCGGTCAAAAATTGAAGATTTGTATAAAGGACATACACTCAGATAATGGCTTTTATATATATAGATTATTATTAAATATTTTGTTTAATTATTAGTAAATATTTTGTTTCCATTTAAATAATTGGATTTAATCTTTTTTTGCCAAATAGAATCTAAGGGGAAAAAATTGGCATTGATCCCTGTATATATATATTATTAATGAAAAATTTGTAATGATATAGCTATAGCTTTCTTTGTTTTTTAAACTAATTTTTCATAATACTGTTATTAATAGTTATTAAGGCAACAACAATTCTAATCTCTTGTTTCGATAGGTAGTACTGACACTGAGGATGCCCCACTACCTGAAGGTAAGTTTATTTATAGAGATTCTTGCCATAAATGTGTACTGTTGTCATATACTGAAAAATATTTAAATATTTATTTTGAACTAGTCTTTTTTTTAATATTATTATTTAAAATGTTTTTTTATTTCAAAAATTTTTCACAAAAGTTCTATTTTTAATTGTTCAGTAGTACCTCGATTTACATCATCCTGCATTTACGTCGTCTGGCCTGGAAAAAGGATTTTCCTTAATTAAGACGCTGTTTGAACATTTTTGAAGACTTTTGGTTCTATTGATATGAAAACTTGGGTATGCGGATTCCGAGAGTATAGTAATGGATTCAAGTAAATTAATTAATAGATAATATCCCAAATTCACGTTTGAAATCTCAAAACCCGCACACTCAACCTCACATCATAACCAGATTGACAGTAGCAGTGCATTGCACTATGAATAGTGTAACTGAATCAGAACTGAGCTAGAATTATGAACATTAATATAATCAATCTCACCCTTCAAATAAATCTTCAAGACACGCCTAAAATAATATTTTTAAAATAAATATGCTAGAACACAATGAACGCATCAAAAAATAACTTTTAATACATACCGGGTTGCTACACCACCTGGAAAAGTGGCCAAATAAGGCTGGGAAAAGTCAGGGAATTTCAGTATTTTCTCCAAAATCTGGAAATGTCAGGGAATTTGATAAACTTTCATTGTGATCTCAAAAAAAAAAAAAAAAAAAAATTATCGTTGTGCTGCTAGATATGATAATCTTCCATGGTTTAGCAAGTGCCACATTTAAAAATAAAAAAAAATCATGTAAATTACCCTTTCTTTCAAAAATTTCCACTTTCATCCTTCATCCCTTTCCTATCTACCATAGATTAAATTTTTAATACTCATTATCACAGATTTAAAAAAATTTCTAGAAGTTATTTTCAAGTAACAATAAATAATTATCACAATCCTCCATCACCCCACTGAATTATCTGCTTCCTCTCCCTTTTTGTCTCTCGTTGAAAATAAAGTTTATCTGAACATTAGTGATTTTGTGATACAGTTGACAAAATAAATGATGACTCAGTGCACAAATATTGTGTAGCAAGTTTGTACAGTTTTTAGGAAACTTTATTTGGGAACTTGTAATTGTTAGATGATTAAAAAATGAGACTAATGTGATATAAAAATAATCACATTTAAATCATATAATAAAGGTAATGTAAATCTGCTTACCTTCTTCTTCACGATCGTCCACGGTAACTTTCTGCATATTCAGGAAAAAAAACTTGGTTTAATCCATTAGATATTTGAAATATCCAGTTTTGTTTGACCTGTAAGAACGTGTGGTTTTTTTTTTAATTAAAAATTGTGATTTTTCTTGTTATATATATTCCAGGAATATTGTAGCACTTATGGTTTTAAACTAAAATATTTATATTTCAAAAGTTACATCTTGGAGGGAGCATTTATTTTTGCTCCTTACTAGGTTAAATTTTTACACACACTGAAAGAAAATAATAATACAAAAAACATTATTGAGACTTGATTAATAGCATAAATAAAATCAAGGTTATATATATTAATAAAACACTTATTGTCATTTAAAGTCACTAAATTATTGATATAGTTCTTTATAATTTTGTAATGTCAATACTGCAGCTTTTTAATGTAAAGGTTTATACAATTTTGATTGACAATTCAATAGATGAAACAGGAAGTAATTTTCTATTTTTGTAACACGATGGTTGAAGAAGTAATCAGTCTTATTTATTGCAGGCATTAAGTGTTTTTGAAAAACAATTAACTTGATTTATGATAAGTTTTATCTATTTCTGAAGAGATAGTATTTCCAACAGTAATGATCATAAATTATTAAAGAGGGAAATTCCAATTGTAAATCTCAAAGCAAGATTGTTATTGTTTTGGGTAGGGCATGAGGGGAATTGAGATAAGGAGCTTTTGATTATTAGCAACTCTGTTCAGGAAATTTTAGCATTTTTGAGTGATATAACATTTGTTTTACCCTCAGCATGTCCACTATGCACTACACCACTAAATTAGAAATTTCTTGAAATACACCTGGAAAAATCAGGGAAATTCCTTCTGCCGTATGAGTACCAACACTCTACATATTTATTTAGTATTTTATGATTAAATATATGTATAAGAACTATCTGTGCAAATAAAAAACAAAATGTTACAGCATTAAAATTATATTCAATGAATATTTATGAATAGCACATTATGACGTTACTAAGTACACAATTTGCAGATTCCATTAGTTTCTAACTGAAAACATATAATATAAAGAAGTTTTCTAATGATATTTAATCAATGAGGGATATTTTGAAAATAACGATGTGCAGCACTCAATATGTAATGACGTTCCAAATCCAATAAAATCTGTCACTAGAAACTGATTGGCTAAAATAAAAAAAAATGTTTCTCTCGTTTCTTTTTCTGAAGTAAAACTTGAAGTTCTATATCAATTCAGTTCATTGAAAACTAATGTAGAGTCCCAAACATGAACACTCTTAGTTCCTTCCTTTCAGAATAGGTATAATAGAATAAGCACAGTTCCTCCAGTTATAAAGTTAAAGGACTCAACTCCAAAATTGATGATTATTGGATGATTAAGATAATTCCATGCTGTGGACTTTTCTATTAGGATTCGGCATTCCAAGAGGCCATCTACTCCCATGACGCCAGACATCTAACGATCGTAATACAGAGAGAATTCCTTGTACTGGTCATTTACTTGAGAGTGCTGATTTTTAAACTTGTGCCGCATAATATTATTTACATTTCACATTCTTATTATTACAGAAGAAAACATTTGATAGATGCCGTATCTATAGGAAAGCTATCTCACCGATATGCCGATATCTTATCACGGCAAATTAGCCGGCCATGTTTACATCCTTTCTCATTCAAAGCTAAACCATCAGAGAGAGAGAATGCTAGCTACCGTGGGTTACGACTCAACAGATTTTAGCGGTCAGAATTCTGATCGGTTGTTTTGAAGCTGTTCTCAAACGAAGCCAGAAGGAATGTTATTTGAAAAGTGAAGCGTTATAAAATGCATTTGAATTAAAATTGAAGTAATAAAATTTATTATAAACGGGAAAAATTAATTTAAAATGTATATTTATTTTATAAATGAATTTTGGCGATTATTTAATTCTGACGATTGTTTATTTTCCAACGATCTTGAGATTGGATGAGAGGATGAAAATAAATCTATTTAATTTTAGAGGAATATTGTTAATTTTCAATGTAAAATAATTTAGATATTATTTGTTAATTTTTTATAGCTGAAAAATTTCGGAAAAATATAAAGGTTAAAAGTTATATTTGAAATATCTTTTTAAAGGATGGCAACATGAAAATGAAACTTTGAATTTTAAAAGTAAATAAAGATCGTTAGGAAGATAAATAATGCCATAGCCATCTCCATATTTTGAAATATTAAAATTTAAGGGGTAATTATTATTAAATTAAATATTTAAATTGTTTTATAAAGGGAAATGTTATGTTATATTTTTTATGGCCTAACATCTATGAAAGGAAAATTTCCCACGACTGTCATGTGATAATGGCAAACAAATAAAAAATGTTAATGACAAACCTAAAACTACTTGATGTGTCTAGGCATTAAGCCTAAACAGTTTGAAAAAAACTAATTTTATGTATCTTATTTGATTTATTTGGATGAACAAAGAGTAGCAACAACTAGAAAAAGCTTAGAAAACTAATATATACTATACTATACTACTATAATGAACTTCTAAGAGAAGAAAAAGAAAAGTTTTTTGGTTTAAACTTCATTGCAAGATTTTTTACATGCTCAAAGACTCGAACGGGGCGGCTAGAAGAACAATAAATTGCAAGTTAACAACTTATTGATTTATTCCAAATTCTTTTATTGCAAACGCTTTTTTTTACTAAGGTGAAATGTATATGTTACATAATCCCTAAATACAATAGAATAGGTTTATTAGAATTTGTCGAATTTTTATTACATATCCTTTTTTGCTTATCTAAATGTACCTCAACTTACATCAGTAGTCTTGGACGAATAGCTGACGTAAGTTGAGGTATTACTGTATTGAAAAGTATTTAGCAATCTATATCAATTTTCTTTTCTGAAAGTTTATTTAACATAAAACTGCTGCCTGTGTTAATATTTATAACGTAATTTGGGAACAGATGCTGTATATTCCCTTGGCTGCCATCTTAGATTTTTTTCTTGGCGTGAAAACCCCTTTCCACCAAGTAGTAAATGTCCCCAAGCAGCGATTTATGCGCATGTTAGGCTTAACGGGGTGGCCTTATCGCTAAACAACGGCAATAAAAAATTGCCAAGAAATCCAAGATGGCAGCCGAGGGAATATACAGCATCTTAGCGGTAATTTGCAATTTGGCAGATTTTTTGTATAGCTCAAATGATAGAATATATAAATTTGACGATAGTGTTAAAAATACTTTATCACAATCCCAATGTTATTCAATTGTAAAATTGTAAACACTCTTTAAAAAAAAAAAAAAAAAAAAAAAAAACTTTTTCCGAACCAAATTTTTGAGTTATGTTTCTAATGGCTGTGTGTAATTTTTGTGCTAAAATATTGATATTCAGTTATAAAAATCCCTGTTTTACACGCATGACTATTTATTCTTTTTTTTTTCCACGTCAAAATCCTGAGTGAATTTTTTTTATTTTCAAACTAATTTTTTCATGCTTAAATCCAATTATACCTGAAACAATTTGATACTCAATCATTAGCTAAAAAGTTAGTATATAGTAAGAAAAATTAAGTGTGCTTTTTTAATCAAAATGTACATATTGCTAATCTCATGGCAAAATGCACAGAAAAAGTTAAAAGTGACTTCTGGGAATGAATTCTTTCAAAAGGTTAATTTTTGTATTTTTTTTAATGTTTTGTGGCGTTTCAAAGCAAATTGAAAGTATATGCTATTTGGTATATTCTTTTCTGCATAATTTGATTTTTGGAGTTTGTGCATAATTTTGAAATATACTGGAGAAAAGGAAGGGAGGGGTGGGTGCTCTTCCGGAATTTTAAATGCTTAAAAAAATTGTCATTATTGTCCAAACTGTTTGAAATTTTTAGGAATTAAAACATATTGTTTTCGTAGTTTGGGTGAAAAAAATCAGGAAAAATATTGATATTTAGGGTAAAAGTGCTCATAAGAAGTCTTTTTACTGCAATGAAACACTCGGGTTTTTACTGATTTCACTGAAATTTTCACACATTTTATTTCATAAAATAATTTCTATCCATCCTAACATTTCGAATTTTTGTAGATGATAAAATCTGGTCTATTAAGATGCTCTAAAAATATTGGGGTAAAATACGGACATTTAGTTACTTTTAGCATTAAAAAAAATATATAGTCTCGTGAGGCATGAAGTACCTGCATCCAGCTGTGTATTTGAAGGGTTTAAAGCTTACAATAGAGTCAAAACACTGTTTTAAACACTAGTGTCATGAAGGAAATTTTCACCTTGTTATTAATAAACCTTATAATATACTTATAACTACTTAACAGCTGACAAAAACATATAAAAATATTATTTAATGTAACCCGAGATCTTTCGAACACACACACGTTCATTTTCAAAGGGAAAAAAGATGATTGACTGAATAGAAATACATTTTTAAAACGAAAACAAAAATAGTACGCATGCGCAAGCAGAGTTCAGTCCATTTCTCTGCAGGGGGATGAAAAGATCAGTTTATATTATCTGGAGGTCGTGAAATTTTTAGGATATTGTACCAAATTGTGGGAATATTATTGGAAAGGACATTGTTACAAACATTATCACTTCTAAGTAAAATTTCAATGGATTCACGGATTATTGATGAGTAGTGGTTAGACGTTGAACTGATAATTTTAGTTTTTTCAAAGTTTATCTTAATATTTTCAGTTTGATGCAATCTGGATAAAGCTGTATTTGGTTTGTTGAACTTGATATCAGAAATGTGCACTTTTAATCTTTCCTTAAATTTTCGACATGTCATACCAATATAAAATAAACTATTATGCTGTTCTGTGCTGAATGGGATGATGTAGACTCCAGCTTTTTCATAATCTGAATAGGATCAATTTTGCTGTGAATCAATTCTTTCAATTTTGTTAGAGGTTTAGCTATTAAATTAATATTATATTTTAGTAATGCATATCTTAATCTCTCATGAAGCTGTGGGGTATAATCAAATGTGCAATAAATAGACTTGCTCAAACTTAATTCCTTCTTCTGTCTTGGTTGTTTTGCTTGATTAACTAATTTATTAACGTGTTGAGGAGGGAAACCATTCTCAATAGCAATTTGTTTTATTATACTAATCTCGTTTTCTAGGTATTTATCTGTACAAACTTCGAAGGCACGTTTAACGTAAACCCTGTAGGCCGCAATTTTATATGAAAATGGTGTGTTACAATCCAAAGAAATAGTGTTGTTAGATCTGCATTGTTTTCTATAAATAGTATGCTCCAATTTATTTCCATAACTATTCTTTATTAATTTAATATCAAGGAAGGGTAACAGTAAATTCAAATACTGAAAATGACAATTATCCTTTTCCTAGAATGGAAGAATTATTTTCTAAATTATCAGGCGGTAAATTTTTTACTGTTTTTGATTTAAAAGATGCATATTTACAACAACCTGTAGATAATGAAAGTAGTAAGATTTTGACTATAAATACTCATAAAGGTTTGTTTAATGTGTTACGATTAGCATTTGGGGTAAAATGTGCTCCTGGAATGTTCCAAAGGAAAATTGAACATATTTTTAAAAAATTTGAATATGTTGTTGTATTTTTAGATGATGTTATCATAAGTTCTAGTAATGAATCAGAACATTCTGAAAGAGTTGAAAATGTTCTGAAATGCTTTTCTGAGCATGGTATAAGATTAAATAAAAAAAAATTAAAATTTATGGTTTCAGAAGTTTCTTATTTAGGTCATAAAATATCTCAGGAAGGAATTAGACCTATTCCAGAAAAAGTTAATGCTATTTTGAATGCTCCTATTCCAAATAATGTGTCACAATTGCGCTCATTTTTAGGCTTAATTTCTTATTATAGAAACTTCCTGCCTAATATTTCAGATGTTTTAGAACCTTTACATAGATTATTAGATAATAATGTAAACTGGACATGGTCAGAAAAGCATGAAAAAGCGTTTCAAAAAGTGAAACAATTATTAACTACATCTCCTGTTTTAGAATTATATGATGTAAACAAAGATATAGTTTTAAACTGTGATGCTTCTGAATATGGTATAGGGTCAGTTTTAGGCCACATTGTTGAGTGTAAAGAAAAACCTATTGCTTATGCTTCGAGAACTTTAAATAAAACTGAAAGAAATTATGCAATGATTGATAAGGAAGCTTTATCTGTAATGTTTGGTGTCACTAAATTTCACCAATATTTAGCTGGAAAAAAATTTTAAATTATAACAGATCATAAACCTTTAATTAGATTATTTGATCCTGTTAAAAAGGTACCTGATACATTATCACCTAGAATGCTGAGATGGTCGCTAATGTTAGCTGGTTATGATTATACAATTGAGTATCGCGAAGGTAAAAATAATAAAAATGCGGATGCATTAAGTAGATTACCTCTCCCAGAAACTGTAAATATGGTGAGTAACCCTGCGGAAATAATGTTTGTTTCAAATAATGATAATTGGCCTGTTACTTCTAAAACTATTGCAAAGTGGACAACTGAAAATCCTGTAACTAAACAAATTTTAGAATGGGTGTTACATGGGTGGTCGCGAAAGGTTAAACAAGAAGAATATCAACCATATTTTCGTAGAAGAGAGGAAATTTCCTGTCTAGAAAATTGTCTATTGTGGGGACATAGAGTGATCATTCCAGAGGAAGGCCGTGAATATATATTAAAATTACTGCATTCCGTTCATCAGGGCATATCATGCATGAAAGCGAAAGCTAGGGGGGTAGTTTGGTGGCCAAATATGGATAAAGAAATTGAACAAATGGTAAATTCTTGTAATAGATGTCAGATATTTGCGAGGATTGTCCCAAAATGGAACCCTTGAAATGGAAATCTGAACTGCCCTGGGAAAGGATCCATATAGATCATGCCGGTCCTTTTGAAGGTAAAATGTTTTTAATAGTAGTCGATTCTTATACTAAATGGTTGGAGGTAGAAGTAGTACCCAGGTCTGATAGTAAAACTACAATTAAGGTATTAAGAAGGATTTTTGCTACATTTGGATTACCTGTTGAATTGGTCAGTGATAATTGTCCTGCGTTCACAAGTGATGAATTTGAGGAATTTCTTAAAAATAATGGAATTAAGCATACGCCTGTTCCACCTTATCATCCGTCTTCGAACGGACAAGCAGAAAGATATGTGCAAACTGTGAAAAATTGCCTTAAAAAGCTAGATAAAAGTGACATAACATTGTCAATTTCACGATTTTTGTTAGAAAATCATTCCACTCTTCATTTGGTGACTGGTAAAACTCCTGCTGAATTAATGTTTGGAAGGCCAGTTCGAACAGCCCTTCACTTGGTATTACCATCAAAACCTAAAATACAGCAACCCCTGCACAAATATAAGCTTCATGATTTAGTTTTTGTTAAAAATTTTGGAAAAGGGGAGAAATGGGTAAAAGGAAAAATTATGAAATTATTGGGGAGTAGATGGGTTTTAGTAAATAGATGTGATGGAGTAATGTGTAAACGTCACGTTGATCAGTTGAGACGTAATAAAGAGATAAGTTATGAAATACCAGAGAGAGTCATAGAGATAAATCGAAATGATAAACTAATGTCAGACAAAGTTGAAAATATGGGACATAGCGGTAAAAATTACAGTGATTATGATAGGTATGAAAGGGTTAACCAAAACCGTTTTTCGGGAATTAATGGAAAAATAAAAGAACAGCTTAATAATGATGATACTATAGAACCAAGCCAATCTCAGCCTTCGCATGATATTGTGGCAGGTACAGTTGTGAGTAATAAAAGTGGTGTTACCACAGATAAAACTGTAAAAGACAATTTGACTAAAAACAATGACGAGGACTGTCAGAAAAGTGCTCCAGTTCGAAGAAGTCATAGAACAAGATTGCCTGTAGTTCATTTGAACTATGAGGGGAGGGGTGTCATATCTCAATAATAGTTGAGATCTGTATTAATAGATGGCAGCACCATACACGGACAGTCTGGAATTGTAAGGCTTTGCACGTAGCCGGGAATATTTCTGCGCAGTTGTAAGATGTGTTTTGTTCTGAGAGCTGCGTTTAGCAGCTGCTATAAATAATGTATATAATAAACTGTAAGTAATATTATAGTTATGCATTCTTCCTTAGTTAAGAGTAATTAGTTATAATAAGAGATCGGCGTTATAAAAGCAACACGTTAATAAATTAGTTAATCAAGCAAAACAACCAAGACAGAAGAAGGAATTAAGTTTGAGCATGTCTATTTATTGTACATTTGATTATATCCCACAGCTTTATGAAAGATTAAGATATGCATTACTAAAATATAATATTAATTTAATAGCTAAACCTCCAACAAAATTGAAAGAATTGATTCACAGCAAAATTGATCCTATTCCTGATTATGAAAAAGCTGGAGTCTACATCATCCCATTCAGCGCAGAACAGCATAAGAGTTTATTTTATATTGGTATGACATGTCGAAAATTTAAGGAAAGATTAAAAGAGCACATTTCTGATATCAAGTTCAACAAACCAAATACAGCTTTATCCAGATTGCATCAAACTGAAAATATTAAGATAAACTTCGAAAAAACTAAAATTATCAGTTCAACGTCTAACCACTACTCGTCAATAATCCGTGAATCCATTGAAATTTTACTTAGAAGTGATAATGTTTGTAACAATGTCCTTTCCTGTAATATTCCCGCAATTTGGTACAATATCCTAAAAATTTCACGACCTCCAGATAATATGAACTGATCTTTTCACCCCTCTGCAGAGAAATGGACTGAACTCTGCTTGCGCATGCGTACTATTTTTGTTCTTGTTTTTAAAATGTATTTCTATTCAGTCAATCATCTTTTTTCCCTTTGAAAATGAACGCGTGTGTGTTCGAAAGATCTCGGGTTACATTAAATAATATTTTTATATGTTTTTGTCACCTTTTAAGTGGTTATAAGTATATAATAAGGTTTATTTAACGCACCAGTATTCACAGGTTGGGTCTACAAGACCCTGGCTAAATTGTTCATTTATGGAAATTTTCCCTACCCTTGTACTGGCAGGTTAAGAGCAAATTTTTGGTTTGTCTGTACCTCTAAAATTGCACCTTGGAAGTGTGTTGCCATAAGAGAAAAAAAGGTTTTTTGGAAAAATGACCTCATTTTAAAAAGAGTTTTAAGAAGTTAACTGCGATATTTTTTCAAATAAATTGCGGCATTTGAGACATAAGAGTATAATATTTCAGAATATATCTTCCAATTTTAAATTTACTGAGCAATTTGGTTGGTGTAGGTTAAAACAAAGCTATTAAAAAATGCAAATAAAATCAAAAGTTCAATTCTTCACTCGCTCTTGATGTGTAACTGGTGTTCTGGGCATGCACAAGCACATTCAAAGACCGGATATGAAATAGATGACTCTTTGATGAGAGTGAGTTGCGATTTTTAATTAATAACTCAGCTAATTATTAGAAATTTAAAATTCTGAATCACAGGTACACCAGGTGAGACTTTCGACAACCCTTATACAAATTTTCAGCCTCATATGTGCCATAGATTTTCCTAGCCAATGCTGACAGACAGAGTGAAATTTTCTTTTATTAGTATGGATAACATGAAATTAATATTTTAGAGCCAAAAAACCTATGTGGGGTAAAATAGTTATTCTATCAGGCTAAACAAACAAATAGCATTTTTTTTCTTTTTTTGATATTTTATAATAATTTATGTAACATTTGACATTAAATCAATATAGTGAATAAGTTTATTAAAAATTTATTTTATTTTATAAATTAATATATAGTAAAAGCAAACATGAAACTTTGAACTTTGCACTAACTTTGAATCAATTTGTACAAAAAAAATTTTTAAAGTAACAGGAAAAATGAAGAGAAATAGAAGCAAAAATAATAACTAAAGCGGTTTTATTTCTTTAGAAGAGAAAACTTGTCTAGTTTAAACAGTAACTGTAGTGCACAAACTATCAGATTTTAGGTTAGATGTTTCTAACATTTTTTTTTAGTCCAAAACCTCTAACAAATTAGATATTACTCACTACACTTCTAACAAATTAGATATTTCTTGCTATCACAGTAATCAGTAATGCATAGTTAAGTTTGCGAAAGAGAATAAATGTTCCTATTTCATGTTTCCTGAGAAAGATGACTTATACAGGGTGATTCTAAATTATTTTTACAAAATACGAGAAGTGATAGTGCCAGACGAGCAATAATTACCATAGAACATGGGGTCGCAATCCACTTATTTAGTCACAAAGACAGGGTGTTCTACCCTAATCGAACATTGGTTGATGGTAATAATTTTCAGTAAACTGAAGTATATTATAATGAAACTTTTAATTAACATACTGTACAAAGTCTTAAGTCCGGAATCCTTGAGTCTTTACCAAGTCTGAACTTTGGATTTTTCCGAATTTTGGGTAATTAAAAATATTGCTTTTCCAATAAAAAGAAAAATATACTTTACTATTTAAAAATGCAAAATATGACATTCATATATTAAACAATGCATATAAAAGCTATTAATACTAAATTAAACAAAAATTTTCATTAAATAAATCAAAACAAAATAAAAACTAAAACATTTATTTAAAGAAACATACAATTTAAGAACAAATTGTAACTTGCTTAAATATTGAACATTTCATTTAATGTGCACTGCTTTATTAACTTAAGATTCTCATTAAGAAATTTTTCTTTTATACTGTATATAGACATGAGTTTTGATTCAGTAATAAAGCTTCTTTGTCTTACACCTCTTTTGTTTGTTTATTTGTTTCAGCAATTTTGCTGTTTACCTAATTTCTTGAATATTACCGCTGGAAAGTTCGAACTTCGGACAATTCCGAACTTTGGATGTCCAAACTTTAGACTTTGTACTGTACTTACTTTTGTTGTAAATATGATAAGACAGGAAAAAAAAAAGTGTTAGAAGTTTCCATTATACGTGCCAGCAGTATGCATTTGACACTCCACATTTTGGACTGTGATTATCAGTTCATACAGTATCATCGATTGTGTGAGTATCTTGTTTTTTCAGAACTTTTGTGATGTTATCACATTTCATACAAAATAAGGTACATATTGTTACATTTTTATTGCAATATTTTTATTTTTTGCAAAATTGTTACTGACAAGCCGACTTCAGTTAGGGCGAAACACCCTGTATTTGTAACTCAATAACTGGTGTGCGGCCCCATGTTCTATGGTAATTATTACTAGACTTAGATAAAATGTAAAACTGTCTGCAAACTCAAATAATTTTTAAAAAATTTTCTGCAGTAAAAGCCACGTCCCTCCTGAGTCCTATATCGCCGCTAACAGCAAAAATGAAAAAGTCCTCTTTCCAATCCCTCGCATTACGTTACATGCACTCAATCCCCCCCCCCCCCCCCCAGTTTTTCTGAATTAGACTTTATTGAAAAGAGGATAATATTTACTAAGATATTAAAACTGAATTCCCCTTTCGAATGTAAAAAAATTGTTGCAAATCGCAGAGAAATGTTAAACAAGTGCATAAACATTTGCTAAAATTTCCAACCAAATAAACTTTATTTAAAAGAGATCAACATTTAACATTTATTTTTTAACATAAAATTTATTTTTAATCTGTGAAATTAATCTGCAAAGCCTAAAATAATCTGCAGCACCTGCTTCGGTGCTGCACTGTTTCTGCTACCGGCCCTGGCAGGAGGGGAAAAAAAAAGCATTGTACCTGCCGTTCCGGCATAAGCGGCGCACTTACAATATTTTTAAGTTTTAAAAATATATATGCCGCAGTGCTTCTTGCAAAAAATACTGTACCATGGTACATGGCAAATAATTTCTAGATAACTTTTTCTCCCTCCAATTGAAAAATAGTCCACAGACCTTCTCACGAATCTGCGACGGGCCGCGCACCGATTCTCCACCCGGGGTCTTTTTTTATGAAGAAATTTGTAAACAAAAAAACAGAACTCTCTGCAAACGGAAAATTTTCTGCGAACAGTGTTCGCGTGTTCGTCTATATTATCTGACTCTGATTATTACTCATCTGGATGGGTACTATCACCCCTCTTATTTTGTAAAAACAATTTCTCATCACCTTGTATAATGTATCACAAATTGCAGTTGTCCTTTTGGATCCACCGATGAACCATAATCCAGACTATTTCTTCACGTGAATTTGTTGTTTAATATTTTCAGTATTCTAAAGAACACTTTTTATCAGATTTATGGGCAATTATTTATTTAATTAAAGAAATAAAAAGCTTTAAATAAGCATACTTATTTTACCGTACGGCACTGGGTTAAATAGTTAATTGACAATGTGTTTTAAAATACCATTATCATTATCTGTAATAATTTGCTATTTTATTGTTGAAATTAATCTTGAATTTTTTAGAGCAATGTTCATTTGTACATTTTATGTAATTTTTTTTTTGCAGATTAAATTAATATATTTTTGTAAAACTGAGTATGAATAGAAAAGTACTGTTTTATAATTTTTTTAACCTGCCTGACCTTACTCTTGATTTTTGACATATTTTTCCTGATTTTTTAACATAATTTTTCACATTCTTATTTTATAATTAAACTAGGGGATCGAACCTGAGCTCCTTGGGTTACAGAATATAGGTGAAAACCAATTTTTTTTTAAATCTAATTATTTTTTTACATGTAATATATATTTTAGATTTCCCACTAATATCAAAAAGAATTTTTATATGAAAAATATCAATTATGCAATCAAATAAAGTTTTGAAATTTATTAAAAGCGATACTTTCACATGTCACCACATGCCAGGAGTTATTACCCCAAGATTTTGCGACTTACTTCAGTCTTTCCCATCATTTCGGTGCATAAACGTGTGGTTCAATCACATGTCTGTTAAATTTGTTTCTTATTTACATTAATTTATTTATTTTTCTATAGAGGAAGTTTTAACTTTGTTATGGAACATTAGCCGGAAACATATGCTGAACTTTTTACATTGTTTTAAGGGCAAGCAGATTAACCTTCCGTAATCGAGCTACACGTGACAGAGATAAATTAAAAAATAATTTATGATTGAAAATCTATATATATATTACACTATCATACGTGGCACAGAAATCGCGATTAATTGTTGGTTAATTGTTCAATTGGTTAATTGTAAACAATTGGTGGTTAATTGTTTAATGGCAATGCCCGAATGAAACTCATCTCATTGGTTATTGTGTAATATTTTAAAAAAGTGAATAACAATAAATAAATAAAAAGTTTAATTAATAACTATAGAACAAAACAATTTATATAATTAAAAGAAATAAAATAAAAGTAAATAAACAATTTATTAATAAATAAACAACAGCATCCGGGTTACCATATCAAGCAAAATAACGACACTTTGGTGCCAGTTAAGTACACCGGTGCGTATATGACATTGGCGTCAGAAAAAAGTCGTGCCAACGTAATGCGTATATGACACCTGTGCCGTCTTTTATTCATCTAATTTAAAATACAATATCTAAAAAAATAAATGAAGGCGCTTTTCCAGTATAGGTACTTGGCGAAATAGAGAAAAGGTCCATGGCGAGAAAAGAAATTTTTTTCTGGCAACCGATTTAATCAAAATACTTTTTTCATTATAAAACTACATAAAAGTGTCCATGATCACAAAGAGTTCGTACTTTTATGTTAGCTGGGTGTAATTCTCGCCAATAGCATTTTTTAACTCGCCAGCAGCATTTTTTATTTTTCGAGGGGTAAATTAAGACAATGCTTTGATGTTGAAATTAAATGGTTTATGGTATTATTTATTCTTTTTCTTTTTTTAAAGAATTTTTTTTTAAAGTGAAAGTCATGAATTTTAAAGGTTTTATTTTTAAATTAAAGTCATCCATTCTAAATAAAATGAGTGAAAGGATTATATTTTAATCTGAATTAACGAAATATGAAAAAAAAATGCGACAGGTACAATGTTTGGCGATTTACCACCTGTGCCCGACTAACATAACTGTAGGGAGTTCTCGATTTCTCTATCAGAATCTTCAAATTTGGCGAAGGATTGAGCAAGTAAATTAAATTATGAATAAAGGTAACATGATACAATGCCTAGCATACATTTAAGGGAGGCCAAATTGGTCGCCACAAGTGGCTAGTTATTTTAAAAACCATAATAACTCAGTCAATTAAGATACAATTTTCAAACAAATTGCATTTGAAAGTAGATTTTTTTCGCTATTTGACGGTTTAAAAATTGAAAATGTGCGATATTTAGAAATTTAAAAAATCGCGGACATAGCACGTATTTTAATTTCAATTTATTTTTTCGGTTTTTATGAGAAAATGGCAACAAAAAGGTACCGTAATATATTATTTTCTTTCTTCCGTGATTGTTTCCCTTTACTTTCAACCCTCCACGACTTCCAACAGAAATGGAGTTCTTCAGTTGCCACAGTTACAAAAAATGTATTAAAAACTACAAAAAAATTAATATCTCAAAATTAAATTGAGATACAGCTTTCAAACAAATTGCATTTAAAAGAGCATTTTTTTCGTTACACGACGGTGTAAAAATTTAAAATGTGCTATGTTTAGAAGTTTAAAAATTTGCAGTAGAGAAAATTGCAAAACCAAAATTTTATTTCAAATTTCAAAGTGTTGCCATTCGCAGAATGACGTATGCGTTACGCACAGATATGTTTGTCCTTTATAATATAGATATGCTAGAAAAATCGTGTACATTTATTTCCTCTCTGTGTTTGAATGCGAGTGCTATTTGATGTGATAGAAGTTCAGCTTAAATATATAAGTATCAGGGGTCGTACTTGTCCTGATATTCCTTAAATTCCTGAAAAATGAAAAAACATCCTGAGATGTCCTGAAATATGGTAACATATCCTGCAATTCCTGAAATTTCACGAGTTTTGTATTATATCATAAAAATTCCCAATTTTTTCATGAATATATATATTTGTTTTTTCGCAGAATTGCACAAAATCAGTACTTTGGAATTAATAGATGCTTGAGAGTCAGAAAATAGTGAAACATTTTGTCATCTGATGATGGAAAATTCACAAATTTCGTCAAGTGGTCGAACAAAAAAAAATCCGGAATTTGTCAGTTGGACAGGAAAAAAAATTACAAATTTCGTTAATCGGTTGTTAAAATAAATTGCGATAGTCTTCAACCAATTTCTACAAAAATCGGGAATGTCGTCAATCATTTGCTGAAATTCATGAATTTCGGCAAACGAGCGAGGGAAAAAAACAGGGATTTCGGCAAATGATCGTGGAAAAAAAATTGTAAATTTCGGCAAATGATCGCGGAAAAAAATCTCTAATTTCGGCAAACAATCACAGGAAAAAAAAAAAAATTCTCAAGTTTTGGCAAACGATCGCAGAAAAAAATCTCGAACTTGGGTTGGGTTGGGTTGATTTTTGACGGCCAATTATCTACACGAGGGGTATAGGCCCGGGGGGAGTGCCCTCCGTGGGGGTCTTTCTAAGGGAGCCTAATCCGTATTAACACATGGAAGATCCACGGCTCGAAGAAAACCACGAAAACTCCGAACGATTAGGCCGACGGGCGCGATTGGGATCGAACCCAGCACTTCCCGTCTACCAGCTTCGAGAGCAGAACCTCTTGGCCACTGGTGGGGCCCTCGAACTTGGGCTAGTGATTGCAGAAAAAAAAATCTCTAACTTCGACAAATGATCATGGAAAAAAAAAAAAAGTAGTATGCGGGTAAATGTGTCCTGAAATTGCCCTGAAATTTTGGAAAAAGTATGTCCTGAAATATCACCTAGGACCAGTACTACCCCTGAAGTATATTATGGCCCTTTAAAACACAATGAACAAATTTTCATTCTTAAATGCAAAATCTGATGCCATTATCATTATTTTCTATAATGAACAACTCTAACTTTATGTTGCAAACTATAAATTCATTTTTTAAACTGTAACCATGTATCACTTTATTTTTGTTATTAATAATTTTTTATTAGTAAAAAATTATCATTCTTATCTTTCATAATTCATAGCTGCCAACTTTTACGCTTTTTTGCTACCACTAAAATTTAACAGAGATTTTCGCCTTGTTTAATCGTGAGATTTCGACGATTAAATAAGACAATATTTTCTATAAAATTTTAGCGGTAAGAAGAAAGCGTAAAAGTTGGCAACTATGATAATTGTATATTTTTATGAGAAGGCAAAATCCATTCCTAGTATTTATAACTTTAAATTGTTTTAAAACACATTTGTTTCATTTGCTTAATTAAAAGCATTTTGAAGCGCTTATTTAAAAGCATTTTCAAATATATTAAGTTTATTTTGCTGTAATATTATTTAAAGGAATTAAATTACTATTATTATTTATGTTTACAACAAACAAATATTCATCGAAAAAATCTCCTAACTTTTGTTCTCTGGAACTTTTCAACTTTGGTGGCATATTTAAGCCAGTGATTGAATATAAAAAAATATTTTATTGCATCTAATAAAGCTATTTTTACATATAAGACATCCTTTCATACTAAATCAAAGCAGCTCTACAACTTTGTAATTTTTTTTTTTCCTGTATCGCATGCCATGTTTGAAATAGGAACGCTTATGCCACAATTTACCACTTTACTTTACCTAGACAACCTATTTGTGATTATAGTTGTTGCAATTCTGAAGTTAATGGGAGTGGACAGAACTTTAGTGGGCACACTGTTTAAAACAAGATCATACAATGACTAATACTGACATAATAACAATTTTATAATATAACTTTGTGTATTGTTTAACCCTCCGAGCGTCTTGCAAAAGGGTAAAATTGTAATGTTGTTTTCTTTGCATTTTGTTTTAAATGTTAAGAAAATATGATTCTTTCAACATTATAACAAAAATTCAATTACAAATATGAATGTAATCTGTGAGAGTATTAATCATTCTTCAATGTATTTAAAATTCCTTAAATCTATAAAATTATATTATCTTAAATATTGCTTGTATTGCTGTGAAACCTGGGGCTTAGTGAACGGAATATTACACCCCATACACTTAGAGGGTTAATATAGAAGTTTTTTAATTTATTGTCAATGTCCTGTAAGAAGTGCTAAGTACTTTTTAAGGCCGCAATACTAATTTTGCCATAGAATTTATAAGTTGTTTATTTAACCAAAAGCTGAAAATTTTTAATGTGATTTATATTACTGCATATCCTCGCAGCTGAAGAAAGCACATTGAGAAGAATTTTGTTTTTTCCAGTGCAGGTTCTATGGGAATGTGGTGGACGCTAGGTAGAGTCCTGTATTGGGTCGAGTTACCCACTTTTACCCGCATCCATCCCATGGTTCAGATCAAGTTGCCACCAGGGCTGTGGAGTCGGTGGGAAAAATGGACGACTCCGACTCTGGGAATTTTAACAGATCCAACTCCGACTCTTTCACTCAAAAATGGGCCGACTCCGACAATGCAAACCTGCTTTTAACCCTTAAATGCTGGGTGCTGCTTTTCGGCAACATATCCAATTTAGGCTCTAAAATACTATTAGAATAATATTAAAGTTATTATGCCTAATGTTGCCAATAAAATACATTCTGAAAATATTATTAAATCGATTTTCAACATGTAGATGGCAACACTTGTGCTGTTTAAGAATAAAGATAGATTTATTTTTTCAATTGTTGCGACTTGTTCTTTTTGTTTTGTTTGGAAGCTTGCAAAATACCCTATTTTGTTCTGCAGTGAGCAAGTAAAATTTATTTCTTATTATAGTTCCTAAAATTCTTGTGTATTTAATATTATAAAATTTTATCAATGAAAATTATTTTTTCAATTAAAGACCAGTATTGCCGATTAGTAACAAACTGTTTTTTAGCCATAAACCATACTTAAAACAAAATGTGATTTTTAAAAGTATTTTTCCCATGATTTATTTAAAAAATGATAGCCGATAAACATTATTACAATGATTTTTGGAAAATCAGGCATTTAAGGGTTAAAATGGATGACTCTGACTCCGAGAATTTTAATAGATCTGACTCCGACTCTTTCGCTCAAATATGGGCCCGACTCTGACTCCTGGTTGCCACTGTATTTTTTCATCACAGTTTCAGGTTGATTTCAACTTTTTGGTTGTGTGTTTAGGTTGGGTTATGACTCTTGCAGGTCGGTTTTTCAGGTTGCCTTGATTTTTCAAAAGAATGTCCAAAATATTTTTTCAGATTAAAAACCTGTATACAATAAGATCTCCATAATAGACACTTCCAAAAAGTGGACACTTCTATTTAGCAAATACTTTTTCAAATCCTAACACTGATATATTTATGTGCTTATGCCTCTGAATAGCAGGCTCCTCCCAATCTACATACACATAACATGCATATGTATGCATAAACTATCAGAAATATGGTACATGTGTTTTTATGTGTATCAAAAATGAAATGTTGGTAATATTTTTCATATTCTGAGAGAGAAAAAAATAGTTAACTATAAGAAAAACTTGGACTTACGCTGTCAAAATTTAATAATTAAAAATCTTATGATACTCATCAGCGTACATGTAAATAAAAACTATATTAAAAATGCATTACAAATTATTCCCAATGTTTCGTGCTCTTTCTAACGAGCCATCTTCAGGGGAGAGAGCCCTTGACCTCCTCGGAGCAAAGTTTCCAACTGGAAAAAACAGTTTTCCTCGTTTTTTCCAGGTCAGAGGAAAACCGTTTTTTCCAGTTGGAAACTTCGCTCCGAGGAGGTCAAGGACTCTCTCCCCTGAAGATGGCTCGTTAGAAAGAGCACGAAACATTGGGAATAATTTGTAATGTATTTTTAATATAGTTTTTATTTACATGTACGCTGATGAGTATCGTAAGATTTTTAAAAGGAAGAATGGTCTATGATCACATTTCTTATGTACATTTTATGTCTCATGCGATAAATTGAATGTATACTTATTCATATTCAAATGCATATTTATTTTCATCTCAAACATACTTCTCAAACTTTTTATGAAAATCACAACAACCTGACTTGCAAAATACCTAAATATGACCCAACATTTTTCTGTTGTGAACCGATCAGCAGAATTAAAATTAGAAACAACCCAACCTGGCGCAGAAATTTTTAAACAATGATGCAGAAATGTCTGCTCTTCAGAGGTTTTACTATATTTGAATATTAAATAATATACAGATTTGTCCACTTTTCTACACAAAAGATAAAAATGGTATTAGATATATAATTGTGGATTACTATTCATAATTGCATTAAATTATCATATATTCCCTTTCACTTCAGGTCCAGGTTGCGTTGTGCCTTGAAGTATTTCAGGTTGGGTCAGTATATATCAGGTTTGGGTCAAGTTTTGGGTCACCAAAAATTATTTTGGTGGGTTCAAGTCAGGTTACGAGTCAAGAAATTTTTTTGTCAGATTTGAGAAAGGTACAACCCTACCTGTGCTGAACTCTAGTGCCAAGTACCTGAGCCACACATTTATAGGGACCACCAACAAAACAGATTTTTTTTTTTTTTATTATTAAATCTTTGAATAAAAAAGTACACCTCAGTAATATATATAAATTTCAATATTTTTAAATGTCTAATATCATTAAAATATACTTCAAATGTTTTTTCTCCATAAACAGTAATGTCATGGAATTCTTTTGAGTGTCTCTGTAAATGAACGATAAATGCTACACACACAGTTTTCAATACTGAGCATTTCATAGTAAACTCCAGTAGCATACATCAATTTCATGGCAGTTTAGCTATATTTACATGAGTTAGAGCGTGGACAGATGGATAGACAAACCGAATTCATAAACACTTTCCATCTATGTCAGAAAGGGTTAAAAACTAGCAAATGCGAAGTGAGAAAGTATGATACATACAATGTTCAATTATGTAGTAATTATTCTGTACATCTTTTCTTAATTTTTAAACTTGCATTAAATTTTCTTGTATCAAAAAAGGTGTGTTATATGCCTATGTACATTGATTCATTCTTCAGAGTTTTCCTTATATTATGATTTCTTATTCCTTCTTTAGGTAAGGTGTCTGCCGAATGTCAAACAGATCCTGTAACAATTAAAACTGCGAAAACGAACTGTGATTATTGTGATTATACAACTGCAAGAACAGGTAACTTACAGAAACACATGAAAATCCATACTGGAGAAAAAAATTTTCTCTGCCCATACTGCGCAAGAAGGTTTAGGGAAAAAAGCACTCTTAACATTCATGAAAGAACTCATACTGGAGTGCGACCATATTCATGTGACATTTGTGAAAAAACTTTTGCCTGCCTTGTATCTCGGAATAAACATAAAATTCGATTGCACACTGTAGAAAGGCCATTTGTTTGTGCTTATTGTCGCATGGGCTTCAAATTCAAATATGATCTAAAGAGTCATATAAGAACTCACTCATCAAAAATTTTTCCAGGAAAACAATATAAGAAAGTGCAATAAAGAACATTTACAAATATAATAACTACCATGATCATAAAGAAAAAACGGGCAAATGCGAAGTGAGAAAGTGTCATATGTACAATGTTCAACTATGTAGAAATTATTACTGACCTTCTTCCTCTATCATGTAAGTGTTTTTTGACAGAGTGAAGGTGAAGATCTGAAAAAGTCAAGCAGAAATCTTGCATGGTTAGAAAACTCTTTTGAAAAAGCCTTACAAATAAGCTGCATCTTACATTTTATTTATTTATGTGTAATGTTTTATGTATCTGGGTCATTACATATGAATTCAACCAATGGGTGTTGCAGCATAGTCACATTTTTTTTTTTTTTTTTTTTTTTTTTTTTTCAATTCCTACTATTAGTTCACACTCTCCCTATATTTATTTATATATTTATATATCTTGTTCAAATTTTCAATCGTTAATAAAATACTCATTATTCATCCTAGCAAGTTGAAATAAATTTTTTTAAACTTGTACTGGATGACAATTGATGTTAATACAGTTTTTTCAAATATTAATTAAATTTTAATTAATTAATTTTAGTTTTGCATGGGAAACAAAATGGCGGCCATTGGTTATTGAAAATCAATGAAAGTATTTCCAATAAGGTGTTACCATAGGGAGGACCCTGTTCTGTCGCCAAATACAGCCAAGTTTGTCGCCAACTTGGCAATATATCACCAAAAGTGATGCCAACTTGGTGATATCTCTAATATTTCGCCAAATTCCCATAGAGTTCCATTGTAAACCTACTTGCTTATAGAAAATTAACAAATTGAGATATTTTAATGTAACAAAAACTAATATTAGCTTAAGGGATTATATTAAATTTTTCTTTGATGACCTAAGTAGGAATTGACTTTAAAAACAAAATTTTTATATTACTTGTTTTTTTTTTGTTTTTTTTAACATAGGCAGACATAGTTGTGAAACCCTCAAATCTGAAATTCAAAAATAATTTTCACGATATTGGCTGAGATATAGCATTTTCAAAATTGGTCATTTTTACCAAATGGTGAACATCTTGGATTCATTCCCAATGTCTATATATATGTCCATAACTTGGCAACTAACGTCTCAAATTCTGTATTTCTGATATCAATTTGAAGCTATCTGTACTAAGAATGGATATATGATATCAAAATAATAATAAATTTTCATTTTAATATTTTTTATAACTTGCAAACTAAAAATATCATCCTCAAAAAATGGCTTACTGTAATAGGCCATTTAAAAAAAGGACCATCATGAATTTTTCTGAAACTCTGTAAAAACATTGCTCCATGTGTATGCTTTAAATTTAAAAAAATCCCTGCCGGTCCGGCCTACAGGCGGAGGTACATTTCGAAGTTTAAGTATACTAATTTCATCAACAAAAACTAAATCACAATTAGATGTAAACCCACTTTAACAATTTTATCTGGCCGCTTTTGACGAGTTTTTATTTCATTTTTAATTAAGAGCTGGTTTTATCAGAATCATGTTAAGGCGGCATTAAAAAAAATAATTTTCCATGCTCAACAACTCAAAATTTTCTGCCACATTTTCAGTTTCATTTTTAATAGAAAAAATATGAAACTTGCTGACATGATTTTTGAAGAGATTTGTAAGTGACCTGTGTTTTTTGTTCAATTTATTAAAACTTGATTCATAAATAATTCAGGCATGAGATTCTTCCGCGGATCCGCGGTTTTCAGCTTTTTTGTCATTTTTTAATTTCCGTTTTTCGATTTTTTTCAAATTTCCCTTTTTTTTTTTTGCCATTTTTTTCGATTTTTAATTTCTCATTTTTCAAGAATTTATTTCGTGCAGTCATCCGTTTTTTATTCGTTTAATAAAAAAAGAATCATAAAAGGATTTTAATCCGCATCAAAATATGCTTATATTTCAACACTTCAACTACGAGAAGTCATTTATCGCGTACTGTGATTATCCTATTTCATCGCGATCGCTGAACCAGGGATCATTCTGTTCCGAAAAGTCCGAAGAATTACAGCAGTCATTTCCGAAAATTAAAAAAATATCGGTCATAAATCTGAAAATCCGGACATAAAATGTATTGCGAATGACAAATAGTCACCAAAAAGAAAATCAATTTCGTCAATCGTTCAAAGAAAAATCGCCAATTTCGTCAAAGGATCGGAAAAAGCGTCAATTTTCGTCAAAAGATAATGAAAACCGGCAATTTTTGTCAAAAGATCGCGTAAAAACGGCAATTTCCGTCAAAAGATCGCGGAAAAACAACAATTACCATCGAAAGATCGCGAGAAAACGGCAGTTTTCGTTAAAAGACCGCGAGAAAGCGGCAGTTTCCGCCAAAAGATCGCGAAAAAGCGCCAATTCCGTCAAAAAATCGCGAAAAAGCGCCAATTTCCGTCAAAAGATCGCGAAAAAGCGGCAATTTCCGTCAAAAGATCGCGAGAAAACTGCAATTTCCGTCAAAAAGTCGCGAAAAACGGCAATTTTCGTCAAAAAATCGCGAAAAAACGGTAATTTTCGTCAAAAGACTCCGAAAAAAACGGCAGTTTTCGCCAAAAGATCGTGAAAAACGGCGAATTTACTCAAAAGACCACGAAAAAAACGGCAAATTTACTCAACAGAGCGTGAAAAAACGTCAAATTTCGTCAAAAGATCGCGACAAATGGCAAATTTTGTCTAAAGATTGCAAAAAAACGCAAATTTCACATTAATGTTCTGTCTTTTAGTAAAATAAACTTTTCATTAGAGTAAGTAAATAATGTCTGCCTAATTCGTGTTAATAATTTCTTTTTAATTTACGCAAAGCTAAATTGTATGTAAATTATATATATATATATATATTAATAGCAATTATATTTGTTGCGCGTGAAATTCATAAGTGTCATTGTTCAAACGTCGTTCGCGCAGTTTTCAGCTTTTTGGTCAATCTCATCTCTGATAATTATTTTCTCAGTAGGACAATATTTTTCGTTTCTAACACAATCGCTTTGAGAAATTCGGTTCAAAATGCCCACTTTGACATCCTTTATTGAAATATATTCTGCCTCTATCAAAAAATCGATCATTACAGCACATTATATAGTTTCTTAATAAGAGAATCTGCCAATTGGATGCGTTTGAGAGCAAAAATGACTTTAAAAATGAGTCAAAAAATAATAAGTTTAGATTTGAATACACCCTTAATACGATGTTTTTTTTTTCTTCAACCGCTATGTATTTTTAATTTGTTTTTTCTGTAAGAATTGGTCCTATCAAAAACTTGTCAATATAAATGTTGTAGATAATATTAAAAAGATATATAATAAATTCATGTGGGTTTTATATCTTGTGAATTGACGAAGTTGTGGATTTTTTCTTCTTCAACTCCCCCTTATTGTTTTCGTTTTTATTTATTTATTTATTTAATTATTTTTTTTTTTTTTTTTTTTTTTTTTTCCGGTACAAATTGGTCCTATCAAAAACTTGTCAGTATAAAAGTTGCAGATATTATTGAGAAGATTTATAATAAATTTAATTGGATTTGATATCTTGAGAATTGACGAATTACGATTTTTTTTCTCCCTTAAACCCTATTTTTTGCGCCCCTTGAGCCCATTTTTAATTTTATCAAAAATCGGTGATAAATACATTTTTGGCCCAATTTTTAGAAGTAATAAAAACTTTAAACTGATTTGATATGTACAAAAATTAAGAAGTTATGGGATTTTTTTTTTTTGGTTTTCACAAAACCCCTCCCTATTTCCATCCCCTTGGTCCGATTTTGCCCATTAATGAACTTGACTGCGATATGCCCCTTGATTTTATGTATCAGTTTGGAAGAGATTTGTGCAGAATTATGGAAGTTATTGTGTCCAGAAGAAAGTGATATATAAATAAATATATATAAAAACTTTATATATAAAGTTTTTTACTGAGGGTGGTTGTTCTAGGGGTCATGATCGGTGTAGATCTGCAAAAAATTTTTCAGAAATTCCAACATAGTGGAGAATGTAATAGGTAGTATTTCATACGAAATCTACCTAAGAACTGGAGAGGTAAAATTTTTGTGTTTAATTAAATGACTTTTTACACATAGGATGTCACTTACCAAACAGTGACCATTTTAGAACATATAAATATCCCTGGTTTGAGAAATAATAGCCCAAACTATTTTTTTCTGACATCTGTATTAGGGTAAAGCTATAATGAAACCTCATTTATTCGCCTTTCATAGGACCAGCACCAAAAAAATAAATAAATGAATGCGAAAGATATACAATTGAAAAATTTTTAACACTAAATAAAATAAGGAATATAATTGATACAAACACATAAATGAGATTTTACTGTATATATACAGTGGAAGACATTTTTATGCACAAGAAATTCTGATTTTTATAGTCAAACTTCTTTTTCTTGCTTTAAAAATTTCCTACTTAAGAAATTTTACATTTGTGTGTGATCTTTTAAGTAAATTGTACTGTATATGTAGGTAAATCATTCAAGATGCATTAAATGTTCAGATATAAATTTTTCAGTTTATGTAATTTTTATTTCAATACATTTACGTACTAAGAATGATAAATCATGACAGTGCGATAAAGCCATAACTAACTAGTGTCAATGAAAATCTTCCTTTTTTTCTGAAGTAAATCTGGCAACCCTATATGTTGCATGTGCATAGGGTATTAATTGATGAGATTTTGGATTACTGTAAGGAATTCAATGACTATAAATCTATGCTCATGCATTCTCATACGCCTAGTTCATCATATTCTTGACAAAAATCTTCAAATGTTTATTGGATTCTATATGAATGCATATAATAAAAGTAATGGCTACTCCAATGACTGCTACAGGAAGAACATATACTGTTGCACCAAAGGAACATCAAGCAATTCAACTATTATTCTTAAACTTCAAGAAAAATTAAATCCTTGGTAGTTTTAAATTTGACTATGAATAAGAAAACTCTTCAGAAAATTCAAAATTTAAAATCACCGGTAAATGGTCAAGATTATGACAAATGTGAAAACATTTATATACATTTTTTTTTTTACAAAGTGAAGTTGTTTTTATGTTTACAATATATTCTAACTGTGACTCACATGCTCTGAAATGATCCAGTTTTAACTTGCTTTTCAACATTCTATTATAAAGTTATATTCATGAAGGTTCTATGTTCTTATTTTGTCTAGATTTGTCCATGTAGGTTTTAAGTTGGACTTATTTTACTGCATATTCAATGTTTTGCTCTACATTTGTATTATACATGTTTTGTTTATCTAATTTTGTTTAGATATGTTCATGTAAATTTTAACCCATTATGCCCTGATGATATTTTAAAGTACCATTAAAAAAACTTGTTATAAAATTCATTTAATAGACTGGATTCATCGAAATGGCTACATTGATTAGTAGTAATTCAGTTTAGAATGAGTAATAGATACTTTATTTTATCTTGTTCCAAAAGCATTATTGGTCGTACTAAACAAAAATATAACAAAAATTCATTTGGATCTCTTCAGCTTTTTTGACGCTTGAAGATTGCAGGTAAAAAGTTTGTTTCGAAATACTTCTATTGCAAGAGCATTATATTTGTACATTTCGCAATTCTATAAAAACTTTACAAATATTTTAAATAAAAGATTTGTTTGGAGTTATAAATATTGCACAAAATCCCTATGCATTCAGATTTGGGTCATTAATTTTAATTGACAAAATCCTTCTAAAATTTATTAAATGATTGTGCAAATCTTCTAATGTAGTTTCAAAAATCTATGAAAAATACTTTGACAGGTGAAATTTTCATGAATTCTTAATTTGGAACATAAAGGGTTAACTCAATGTGAACTAAAAACAATAAATGTCCATTCAATGAATTAATATTATTTTTTAATATTTTATTTAAATTACTAGGTGGCTCTGACCCCTACGAGCTACGCTCGCCAACCCCCGTTCCGACACCCCATATTCTAAAAGCCCACTAATTTCATCGGCTTTAAAAAGATTGAATTATAATTTTAAAAAACAGTGGTGATCCCCCTGTAAACAAGTTTTTGTTCATATTCCTTTGATTGGAGATTTTTAAGGTGAAATCAGCCTTTGTTAAGGGATACAATGGCTGTTTTTGTCTTTGATTAAAAAAATTAGTTAAAATTTTGAAAATAAGCTAATTAAAATGAATTAAGCAAACAGAGTCTTTGTCTCTAGGTTTTTTAACAGCTCTATCTATAAGAAAGTTCTTTTAAATAACACATTTGAAATGTATCGTTTTTTATCTGATGTAATTTTCACCAAAGTTTTCTTTCTCTTTTTAACATTCACATGAAAATACTTTTGTTGTTAGAAAGGAAATATTATTTGCGCTGTCTTAGAATTCACGATAATAGCTGAAAAGATTATCTCAAAATATGAAATAAATGTCTCACGCAAATATATTTTTTAATTTAAACTGTTTTGCCAACTGTCAATTATTTGGCCTTTCTAAATATGATGTAAATTTCCTCCATTTGCGACTTTTAAGGCATAATAATGAATTTATTATTTAAAAATGTTCTTTCTCTTTTAAAATTCATGTGTAACTATAGTTTTTATTAGGTAATTTTCAATATTTTTCTAATTTTTAACATGTAATCATTTAATTCTCATTTGAAAGTTTTTTTCTGATTATAATAGCCACATGTAAATAAATTTTTAATTTGAAGGAAATATTATTCTTTGTGCTGTTTTTAAAATTGGCAACATTTTAAAATAATATCCTTTTCTAAAATATGTAAAAAATATCTCTCGAAATGCTGTAAATTTGAATTTAAAATGGAGATAAATCCTCAAATAATGAGTCAAATTAAAAAAATAAATGCTGTCTGCACAACGGGAACTTCTAATGTATTAAATGATATAAAAATGTTTTACTTCCTATGTATAGGTTTTGCTCATATAAATTTTTCTATTGAAACGATTTTGAACAACTTTAACATTAAATATGTCTTAAAATAATAATTCGATTTAAAAACTGTCTGCATCAGCGTGTTTATCAAACATTTCTCTATAATAGCACCAATTTTCATATCTTTGTATGCAACAATTTTCTTAATATTAACGAGGAAAAGCCCCCGGTCACAAGAAATATGGATGCCAATCTAGGAGTGTACCGGGAAGATCTACGCAGATTTTTATTGGTCCATTTCCAAATCATTACTTTTTTTTATATATATAGAAGGATTCAACTGTGTTTTACAACTAGTATTTCTCACATATTTCAGAAAAACATATGTGGCCTTTTTATTATTTTTTTTAATATAGTCCATTATAGTAAGAGATCTTATATTTATGTAGATATTTTTTTAGAATTATATTCTCATTTTATATGAAATAAAAAGTAGTTTTGAAATGAAAATTTACTAATTTTTTAATGTGATACATGAAATTTTAGTATAAATAGCTGCAAATTGATATTGGTATACTGAATTTTATATGTATATGCAATCAGATTAATTCATATGCTAGAAAATTTTAGTTTTAACCATTATTTCTTAAATTAGGAATATTTACATATTCTAAAATGGTCTCTGTTTGATAAGTGACATCTTAAGTGCAAAAAGCCATTTATTTAAAAACAAAAAATTTTACCTCTCTAATTTTTTTTTTTTTATTAAAGCATACTCATGAAGCAATGTTTTTACCAAGTTTTAGAAAAATGCATGATGGCCCATTTTTTTTTTAATGACCCATTACAGTAAACCATTTTTTGAGGGTGATATTTTAAGTTTGCATGTAATAAAAAGTATTGAAATGAAAATTTACTATTATTTTGGTATCATATATGCATTCTTAATATAAATAGCTTCAAACTGGTCAAACCAAGCTTCAAACCAAAAATATAGAATTTGAGACATTAGTTGCTAAGTTATAAACATATATAGACACTGGGAATGAATCCAATATGGCTGCCATTTGGTAAAAATAATCAATTTTCAAAAGGCTATATCTCAGCGAATATTGCAAAAATTATTTTTAAATTTCAGATTTGAGGGTTTCACTACTATGTCTGTCTATGAGAAAAATTAAAAAAAAAAAAAAAAAAAATCGGTGACTATGGTGCAACAAGTTTTCTTTAAATTGGTTGATTTCATGTGGAACGACCCATAGTAGAAACCCATGTAGTAGAAAATCATTAAAATGCTTTTTTTTTTTTTTTTCACCTCAAAGACAGATTCTCTCCCTACACACACACGCATACTTTTTTTTAAAGTAGTCTTCTATGCTATTTTGATGGTCTAGTGTCTTTATGATTAATTTTTTTATTTACCAACCAATCAGAAATTCTTTTCTTGTTTCAAACTGTACATGATAGGATTTTTTAAGTATCTTTTCTGAAATCAGCATTAAAAGGTACAGTGGAACCTGGTTAAGAACCTCACGATTAATATGTGATCCCGCTTAATGCACGGATTTTTTCCCAATCCCTTGAACATCGCCCATAAGACTAATGCAACAATAGCATGTTTAAGACACGAATGGTTATTACATGATCCTGCTTAATACGCAATAGATTTTTGGTTCTTTGGGGCAAAAAAGTTCTTTGTTGTTTAAGACGCGAATTCATTAGTGAAGATGCAAATTCCTTCTCTCCTCTTAATTGTTTCCAATTTAATGGATTTTTTTATTCAGATAAAAAACACTGTTTCTGTATACTAATATTTACTTTATTTAGTTACAGATTAATTCTGTACCTTGGAGCAAAAAAAGCCAATGTCCAAAATTGAGAAATTTGAGTTAAATGCACGAATGAATTCAGGATGCGATATAAAGTAATTGTTAAAAGAGCCAAAGTCCTCCCAATATTCTATCATTGAAAACAAAATATTTTGTCGAGGCCAATGTTACTTACTGTTAATGTAAAAATGGGTTCAAGGGATGATAACATATGATATCGGAAGGGGGGGAGGGGGTCCAAAATTACCAAAAAGTTGATAACGTTATATATGCACAGCCCCTAAAGTCAGGGCCGAAACTAGCCTTTATTGCACCCGGGGCAAACATGGATTTAAAAAAAAAAAAAAAAAAAAATTATGGCCATTTTTTTTTTCCCATTCGGATCAGAAAATCAGAGTTCTAACTTTTTACGGCTGCTCTTTCATCTTCACCTAACACTTCCTTTATAATGACTGTTTCATAATAATGGAATCTATCAGTCCATCAGAAGAAAATAATCCTTCATTTGGCTCCCGGGGCACATGCCCCCTCTGCACCCCCTTAGTTTCGGCTCTGCCTAAAATTATTCTGATTAAAGATGATTATACCTGATGTTAGTGAGTTTTTAAATGTACATTATATCACTATTATGTTTTATAATGCATGTTATAGACAAAAAATAAAGAAAGGAAAAAGAAACTCGCAAAGATTAAACAAATACGACTGCAGTTGTATAATTCTTTTATGTTTTCCATGTTTTCGTTACTTTTTGCTATGCTAACAATGTTTGTTACACAATAAGAATAGTTTTTTCTTACATTAAAAAGACGGACAGATCGTACAGATACTTATTATCACAAGTACTAAATATGATTTTAACAACTGGATTGTGCTTAAAAAATTTAATATTTTTATGCTTTCTGTTGAAAAAAAGTCTAGCAGATAAATTATTTTTGTTGTTTTATCTTTGGTTGTAACGTGTTAACGACAATAAAGCCATCTTTGAATCTGTATTTATTTTCAGTTATTATTCCAGTTGGTCTTATAAAAAGATACACTGAGTAGTTAAATACAATTAAATCTAAATCTAAATATACATATAATATACAATTCTCGACCGTAAACATATAAATGAAAGCTCTAAAGTTCATTTAGATGATTATATGTGTAAATAAGGCCAGTTCCTGCAACATTATCTAAATCACGCTTAATACATGACTTTGGTCCACGACCTTGAAACGCGTCTAAACCAGGTTCGACTGTATATTAGAAAGTTTCACTGTCGGCCTGTCTAATATGCGTTTGAAGATGGAAAGGAGATCTTGTCTGTTTTATGTTTTCCTTTTATTTATTTATTTTTTTTTTTTATCCCATGTTTAAGGATTTTTAATACCTATATCATTTTATATCTTTTTTTTTTCACCAGTAATTTCAACATAGACTTTCAGTTTGGTCATAACATGATTGCAGTTATATAACCTATTATATTGTTGTATTATATTCTTATAAATAAATATATTTTTATCAGCAATGAGTTTTGTATTTTTATATTTATTTCTAGCGAAGCCTATGACTTAGTGCACATAATTGTTAAATATACCAAGAAAGGTTTGGTGACATATATGGATTGGTATATCGTGATATATATCCAATAATTATTTTTAAAATATCACAATCTTAGATACTTATATTTGATATTGATTTTCAAAATATTGTGTATGATATTTTAAGTCAAAAGTAGTGTAAATGAATTTTCAATTATTATTGATTGTGTTGTTCTGTAGAGAAAGAACTTTTACATTTTACAGTGACCTTTTTTACTCTACTTGCCACCCCCCCACCCCCCTCAAAAAAAAAAAAATAAAAATAAATAAATAATCCAAATTTTACATTCAAAGCTGAATTTTTAAGTGTAGAACCAACAATTATGTCAGATATTTATTTAAAACAGTTATTGGAAAAATAAACTGTCTTGTTTAGATAATAAATTATTTATAGCTTCATTAAAAAAAAAAAAAAAAATTGTTAGAGTTAGTTCAGCTTAACCTGTACAAAACTTACATTTATATTCCAGACCTGCCAACCTTTGAAAATGAGAAATCGTAGTACGCAAAATTAAAATTAATCTGGAGGTTGATTGGTTTTTCGTGTTTCGCAGCCATCTTTTGACATCCGTAAAAGGAATAAGGTTTCAGTCTTTCAACTCAATATAGTAAATTTTTTATACGAAATTTAAAGTTTCTTCTCGTTTCGCAGCATTTTTTTTTTTTTTTTTTTTTTTTAACATTTGTAACAGGAGCCTGGTTCCAATTTTTTAGCCCAGTGCAGTTAATTTTGACGAAATTCTCGATTTTTTTCCCTCGATCATTTCACGATATTCACATTTTTTTCCCTCAATCGTAATTAACATTTTTTTTATCACGATTTTTTGTTGAAATTCGCACTTTTTACATGAACTTTTGACGAAACTCGTATTTTTCGCTGCATTCCTTTGACGAATTTTACGTTTTTTTCCCCGCAAAATTGAAATGTTTAATAATAATTCGTAAATTGAAATATTTAATAATAAATCGTGCGATTTTGCACATTATTTCATATCTTGCCCCTCAAAGACCGCCTCCAGAAATTCTTAAAATGGCATCCCTGTTTTAAAGGAATGGAATTCATGTATAAATATTTACAGAAGCACGATTCACTTATGGTTGATATACATAAAGAGGGTTTTATGTTAAGAAGTTTGTTTTGCAGCACAATTTTTTTTTTACCATGAGTATTTTTTAATGTCCGAATTTTCAGATTAATGACCAATTTTTTAAAACTTTCGGAAATGAATACTTTGAAATTTTGGAAATTTCGGAACAGAATCACTCCTGAAAAATATGCTGCGCGGGATAAAAATCACAACTAGAAACAAAAAATGCGCTTGTGTTTTTGCAAAAAATCGTAGTTTAAGACCGATTTTCGTAGCATCGTAGTTTATAGGTCCAAATCGTAGCAACTACGATTTTTTCATAGCAGTTGGCAGGTCTGATATTCAAATGTATCAGTAAAAGCAAATCATTTTGTATTTAAAATTTTGTTGTATAAAGCATATACACTGCTCAAAAAAATTAGGGGAGCAAGCAAAAAAGTGAAGTGAATAGTGCGAGACAGCCATGCATGGGCATAAAATTGAGAGTAATATGTGTATCAATGCGCAATACTGATAAAAAGACGCAATAAAATTGTTAGAGAGCTTTAATTCATTTAAACAATGAATAGAATGTGAAAAGATGGTTTAGAGCAACAATTTGGTTACATGTAAATGACAAAAAAAAAGTACTGTTTAGGAATGATGCAAGGCATTTAATATGATCGTTTGTTCCCTTTGGATAAATAAAACTGTCGTATACCTGTTTTCCATTGATTCGATGACATTATCGATAAGTTTTCGAGGAGTACTGTTCCACTCCTCAAAAATTTCAATTTCCAAGTCCCGGACAATAAAAGGAGGTCCTAGTCTCGCTGCAATGCATCGTCCGAGTGTGTATCACACATGCTCCATCAGATTCAGGTGAGGAGAGCATGTTGGCTATTTATTCCATATGCTGTATTGTTTCAACTTTAAGAATGTTCTCCACAAGACGAGCTGTATGCAATCTGGCACTATCGTGTATAAAAAAAAAAAATCACCAATTGCTGCAACATAAAATACGACATGAGGTCTCAGTATCCCGTCTGTATAACTTCGGACCGTCAAAGTGCCATTCCGAATGATATGCAGGCCCGTACGCCCACCTATGCTGATTCCACCCCATAGCATCAACCTACCTCGTCTGTAATGTGATCTTTTACGAACGAATGTGGGATTATTTTGAGTACCTCTTTCTCTCCATGCCAAAAGACATCAGATGTCACATCCATACTGAATTGGGACTCGTCTGTAAACAGAATTTGACTCCAACAACGTTGCCTCCAAACTCAATGTTCAGTTGCCCACCTTCTTTGGGCCGCACAGTTGCTTGAGCTCAATGGAATGCAGACCATTGGCTTACGTGCATAGAGACCACCCTAATGAAGCCTATTTTAGACTTTGGCTGGACACTCTTCGTCCCGTGTTCAAAAACAACTGTGTTTGTAGCAGAGTAGCATTGCCTGTTCTGTTTCAACAAGCTGTTAGCAGGATATATCGGTCATCAGTTTATGTAGTGGCACATGGCCGATATTGGCCTTGTCGGTGTCTACCATTCCATATGTCTTGGAATCAATTCCATAGCCTTGCATTGACACTTCTTGCGACCCCAACAGCGTCTGCTACACTTCGTTGTGTTTTCCCAAATTCGACTATCCTGATAACATGCAAAGCCATGGATTCTGGTAAATCACATTGTTGTAACATTTCCAAGTCAGCTTTTCTCAAAACACAAGCTGAGCAATTGAATTTTACAACTGAGACCGTGAAACAGATGTTTCTGGAAAATCCCTATTTCTGCATTTATCTCCTTTTTCTAGTTTTTGGCGTCCTAAACTTTAATTCGCATGTGAAATTTTATTTATCTGCTTTCTACTACGCTTTAAATTATGGATGTTTTAATTTACATTACTTATCGGTGTAAATATTTGCGTAATTTTGTTAAAACTATGTGCTCCCCTAATTGTTTTGAGCAGTGTATATATATAGTGTGAGTATAAAAAGCAAATTTGTCTGTTTTCAAATAGTTTATCTTCAATTTTGTGATATAAAGAAAGCCATTTAAACTATATATTGTTTTATTAAATTTTCATTCAAATGCAATATGTTTTAGTTTCTAATAAGTCTGAAAATACAGTGACCTCTCACTTATACGACTTTCAAGGGACCGTGGGAAAAAGTCGTATAACTGAGAGAGTCGTATAAGTGAGAGACCGCCTTATTATACAAGTTTCAAACTTTATAGGCATTAATTATTTTACCTATACTAAAAACGATAAGTTTTGAGTACTAAGAACATATTTTAACAAAATTTGTAAAATGTATTAAAAAATTAAACATAAAATATGTTTAAAAAGTTCACAAAATTGTTCATTTACCACTATGTTTATTTTAAACATTTACAGATCAGATTTTCTCAAAAAATGAAGTGATATTAGTTTGTTTCTGTCGTACATGGAAAAAGAAAATGTCTTTCTCTAAGTCTAATAAAGCTTTTAAGTTAGTTTGGGAATAATCATTTTAATGGACATAATTCTTTAATTTATTTAAAGCGGTACTTGCTGTTGAAAAATTTACAACAGCAGGAACATTGCTCTCATCTTCGTCATCCTCCTTGCTCACGTCTTCATTATTAATATCCTCAAAGATTTCTTCAGCAGTTCTCAGTTCTGACAGAAGACGTTTATCATCACATTCTACACAATCTTTGAAATTAATACCTTCGTCCATAAACATTTTATCCGAGTCTTCGTTATTAAAGGATTCCATACGCTCTCAATATCAGGTTCATTCGTTCAACTAGCAGTTTGGTCTTGTGGGAAAACTGAATTTCCTAAAACAAATCTTAAAATTTAATTTGCTGCAGAAACGGCAGATCTTTTACATCGGGATGTGATGGACATTGATCCATTAGAAGTAAAACCTTTCTTTGTTGTTTTTGAAATTTATCATCCATCTCTTTTGAAAAATCATTGGAAATCTCTGATATCATCCATGCTTTTTTTAAATTTCTGTAGCCACATGGCAATTATTTTTTATTCTTAAAGTATCGAGATTTTCTTGATTTTCCTATTACTAAAGGTTCTATTTTTTCTGAACCATCACTATTTGTGCAAAAAATGATAGTTAATCTTTCTTTACTTTTTCTGCCCCCTTGACATGGTTCTTCTTTGTATGATAATGTCTTATCTGGCATCAGCTTAAAAAACAGTCCGTTTCATGAAAGTTAAAAATGTCTTTAGGTCCCTTAATCCTTAATTAGTAGATTTTGAAACCATTGTCTAACATCATTTCCATTAACATATGCGCTTTCTCCTGTGATGCGGCGATGCAAAAGTCGATGTCTTTTTTTAGCTTCTCGAATCACCGCAAGACGCTGAAAAATTCTCGATTCCATACTTCTCAGTAAGAGGGCGAGCCTTTTCTTTTAAAATCACACCATCTATCGGTAAATTTGAAGCTCGAATTTGGTTAAACCACGCGATTAATGCTGATGTCAATTTTTTAAATCTGCCACATTGTATCCTGGATCTCTTTGAATCGACATTTTTTGATGCATTTATAATGACATTTTTATTTTTCAGAATTCCTTTTAGCGTCGATTCTGGCAGATTGAAGAGAGCAGCTAATGCCTTCTTTGATTGCAGTAAATTTTTATCATATTCCTTAACGGTTTCAACTTTGAATTGTATGCTTAATGCTTTACGTTTTGACATTTTCAGTTTAGGTATCGACATGCAGCAAACTGAAAAAATTACAGCGAAATGAATAACCTTTCACGCGTCTAGTACGGAAGCTTGTAGCGATTTGCTTTGACGGACGCGTTTTTTCCCCTTCGCTGTGCGGGCTGTACGCGCATAGGTCTTTTGACATGATTATAGCTTGGGATGTGCTTCCGATATGTTCTCGCTTTAGTATTTTTTTCTAGTGATGTTCAAGAACTGCCATTTTCGATTTGTTAAGTTTAAAATAAAAGTCTATTTTTCTTAAAACAACCTCATTCCTATAAGACGACGCATTCCTTAAAGCTGTTAAAATTTTCCAGGAAAATGCATTTTGCAAAAACCCTGATTTTTCCACCAGTGCCATACAGAGACATGATCTGCAGGTAGTCATTTGTCTTTTGTTAAATGGCAGACACAAGAGAATTCCATACTATCACCCTCCCGCCATAGATTTCATCGTTAATAACAAACGAAGGTAGATAAGAAATGTTATTCATTATTCATAAACACTTTAACAATAATGAAAGGATACATGTAAGAAAACGTGAATGATTTGTACTTTAAAGATTATAAAAATTAATTCTAGAGTGAGAAATGTAAAATCGCCTGAACCGTTTAAAGCGTCGTATAAGTGAGAGAAGCAGTCGTATAAGTGAGAGAAGTTTAGCATTATTTCCCATAAAGCGTGGACGGGACCGAGAGAATTCGGCGTATAACTGAGAGAGTCGTATAACTGAGAGTCGTATAAGTGAGAAGTCACTGTATTTATAATCATCAATAAATTGACTGTTTTGGAAATATCGGATATATATCAAAATATTGAATGTTTTTGATATTTTTAAAATATGATATTTACAAATTTTCGTACCAAGGGATATTTGTATTCCCACTAAAATGAAGTCAAAATGACATTGTTAGTATTGATAATTGTATTACTAATAGAAAACTAATAAAAAGTTTTTTTTTAATTCCTATTATTAGTTCACACTCTCCCTATATTTATTGATTTATATATCTTGTTCAAATTTTCAATCGTTAATAAAATACTCATCATTCATCCTATCAAGTTGAAATAAAATTTTTTAAACTTGTACTGGATGACAATGGATGTTAATACAGTTTTTTCAAATATTAATTAATTAATTAAATTTTAATTAATTAATTTTAGTTTTGCATGGGAAACAAAATAGCGGCCATTGGTTATTGAAGATCAATGAAACTATTTTCGATAAGGGGTTACCATGGGGGGGGGACTCTGTTCTGTCGCCAAATACCGCCAAGTTTTTCGCCAACTTGGCGATACATCGCCAAATTTGGCGGCCAGAATGAGTCGCCAAAAGTGACGCCAACTTGGCGATAACTAATATTTCGCCAAATTCCCATAGAGTTCCATTGTAAACCTACTTGCTTACAGAAAATAAACAAATTGAGATATTTTAATGCAACAAAAACTGTTAGCTTAAGGGATTACTAGCAGGAATGACCGAGCTAAGCTCGGTCAAAATGAGCTTTGTGTTTATCTCGATATATTATTCCCACTAAATCATTCTTGCTGTTTTAGATACAATTAGCTTGACCCTGAGACATAGTGACCCAAAATGACGCACTAATCGAATTTTTTCGAACATGCGGCCTAATACTCTCTTGCTCTTCTCGAGCCTGAAAACGATGGAATACAAAATTTAGTGAAAATCGTTAGTCATATTCTAGATAAAATAAGCTTGACCCACATTGATTCAAAAAACCACTAACCGAAATTTATCGAAAGTGTGAGCTATTTCAATGGTATTTTTGTTCTGTGAAACGGTATAACAAAAAAAATTGTCAAAATTGTTTGAACATTTTTGAGATGGATGCCGTTAGCTTGACCCCGACCCATTATCACCAAAATGACCCACTAATAGAATTTTCTTGAGCATGCGACCCAGCCCACTGGTTTTATACTGTCCAGAAAGGGTGTAGTACACAGTTTTGTCAAAATCTTTTGAGCCGTTTTTTAGATAAAGTTAGCTTGATTCTGATCAATTAGGACCCAAAATGACCCATTCATTGAATTTTCTCGTACATGCGACCCTGCCCAATGGTCTTATCATGCTCGGAAACGGTATTATACAAAATGTTTTCAAAATGTTTGGCGCGCTTTTTAAATACAATTAGCTTGACCCTGACCCATTGTGAGCCAAAATGACCCACTAATCGAATTTCCATGAACATGCGACCTAGCTCAATGGTTTTCTCGAGCCCGAAAATGATAGAATACAAAATTTAGTCAAAATCGTTTAAGCCGTTTTTTAGATAAAATTAGCTGGACCCTGAGCCATTGTGACCTAAAATGACCCACTAATCGAATTTTCTCGAACATGTGACTTACCCCAATTCTCTTCTCATGCCCAGAAATGGTATAATATAAAATTTGGTCAAAATGTTTTGAGCATGTTTTTAGATTCAATTAGCTTGACTCTGGCCCATTGTGACCCAAAATGACCCACTAATTGAATTTCCTCGAACATGAGACTTAGCCCAAACGTCATCTCATGACCAGAAACGGCCGTATATTAAAAAAATATTGTGAAAATGTCTTGAGCATTTTTTAGATGTAATTAGCTTGACCCTGACTCATAATGACCCACTAATTGAATTTTCTCAAACACGTGACCCATCCCAATGGTCTTTTTGTGCCCGAAAACAATAGCTTACAGAATTTCGTCAAAATAGTAAAGCCGTTATCTAGATAAACTTAGCTTGACCCACGGTGACCCAAAAATCACCCACTAATTGAATTTTTTCGAACATGTGACTTAGCCCAATGGTCTTCTTGTAATCCAAAACTGTAGAATATAGAGTTTAGTGAAAATAGTTAGAGCCGTTTTTTAGATAAAAATAATTGACCCACAGTGACCCAAAAATGACCCACTAATCGAATTTTATCGAGCACGTGACCCATCCCAATGGTCCTTTCGTGCCCGAAAATGGTTAGATACAAAATTTAGTAAAAATCGATTGAGCCGTTCTTTAGATATAATTAGCTTGACCCTGACCAATTATGACCCAAAATGACCCACTAATCGAATATTCTCGAACACGAGAGCCATCACAATGGTTTTTTTCGTGCCTGAAAATGGTTAGATACAAAATTTAGTCAAAATCGATTGAGCCGTTCTCTAGATATAATTAGCTTGACTTCGACCCATTATGACCCAAAATGACCCACTAATCGAATTTTCTCGAACATGAGACCCATCCCAATGGTCTTTTCGTGCCCGAAAATGGTTAGATACAAAATTCAGTCAAAATCGATAGATGCCGTTCTCTAGATATAATTAGCTTGACCCTGACACATTATGACCCAAAATGACCCACTAATCGAATTTTCTTGAACACATGACCCATGCCAATCGTCTTTTCGTGCCCGAAAACAGTAGGGTGCAAAATTTCGTCAAAATCGTTAGAGCCGTTATCTAGATAAACTTAGCTTGACCCACGGTGACCCAAAAATGACCCCCTAATCGAATTTTCTCGAACATGTGACTTAGCCCAATGGTCTTCTCGCAATCCAAAACTGTAGAATATAGAGTTTAGTGAAAATCGTTAGAGCCGTTTTTTAGATAAAAATAGCTAGACCCACACTGACTCAAAAATGACCCACAAATCGAAATTTCTCGAACACGTGACCTAGCCCAATAGTCTTCTCGTGCCCGAAAATGGTTGGACACAAAATTTGGTCAAAATCGATTGAGCCGTTCTTTAGATATAATTAGCTAGACCCTGACCCATTATGACCCAAAATCACCCACTAATCGAATTTTCTCGAACACGAGACCCATCCCAATGCTCTTTACGTGCCCGAAAACGGTAGGGTGCAAAATTTAATTAAAATTGTTAGAGCCGTTCTCAAGATAAAATTTACATACACACACACACAATTTTTGCTCGCATTATAGTATAAGATATTAAATTTTTCTTTGATGACCTAAGTAGGAATTGGCTTTAAAAACAAAATTTTTATATTACTTGTTTAATGTACAATTTTAATATGCATTGACACTAGAAACTTATGACGATTTTTAACAGATTATTTATACAGTGAAGCACTGTTTGGTTTTCAAGGGACTAAGGAAAAAAAATGTATAAATGAAAAAATATATAAACAAAATTCACAAAAGTACGAACATTTTCATAATAACCAACAATAAAAAATCAGAGGTAAATTAAAATATTACATGAAAATGAAATACAAGAAGTATGTAATACTAAACTTTTAATTCTGGATTAAATGTACAACTAGTACTACTATTCATAGGGTCATTCCATGTCAAATCACCCAGGGCATGGCACCCACCATCACCAATTTTGATAAAATTCAGTGAATTTGCAGACTTTTTAATGCTGATTCCAAAAATGTCAATCATATTGAAATTGATCAAACGGTTTGTCAGATATGAGCTTTTAAACGTCTACCAAGATGGCCGATTTGCCGCCATTTTGAATGGCACATGTGACAACATAAAGGTCTATAACTTCTTTCAGGTTTAAGCTAGAAGTTTCAAATTTTTTTTTGTTCTGTTCAGAATAAAGTAAACTTTCATCTAAACAGATTTTTGTGCAATTTATTCCATTAAAATGCTGTCAGAAAATGACTTTTCGCCATTTTTTTAATTAAAAAAAGGTATAACTTCAATGGCCGATTTCCCCCATTGTTCCCCCTTCAATTTTCATCTAATTGCATAAATAGACAGCTCAAAGTGTGTTTTGATGCCTGATAAAAAAATTTTAATGGGCAGTTTGTAGGTTTTTTGTTTAAAGAAGAATTTTAATTTTACCGACTTCCATAAGTAATGGAAAGTACAAGATAATGCTCATATTTCTTTTATTACCAAAAGTATCATATATATTTACATCTAAAAGTTCAGTGGGGTTTTATCTTTCATAAACATATATATTTTTTTGATGTGGCTAAAAAGAAGGGGAATCCCTCAGGAATTATAAATAGGAATGCTAATAATGAATTCCTGCAAGACATAGAAGTATTTTCATGGCAAATTGAAATCTATTGCAAAGTTTCAGTAAATTTTAAATAAAAAAGGAATGATGGAAAAAATTCTACAAATTGTCACATTTTATAGCAAAATCATACTTGTATATTATACAAAATGATAAAATTACAATTGTTAACTAAATACAATAAGTAAAAATTATGGTACTTCAAAATTATACAAAATAACGTTTAGCACATACATGGTAAAAATACTATTAAAAATATATCTACATTCAAAATAAATATAATTAGTCAAAAAATTAACTCTGCTGTATTAATATTGCAGCTCAAAGTGTGTTTTGATACCTGTTTAAAAAAAAATTAATGGGTGATTTAAAAATTTTAAATTTAGTTCAAAATAAACAAAAATTATATACTTTATTTCACTTTGGTTCATTTTTTAAATGTAAATAACATTAAAACTGTAATTATTGTTGAATTATAAATCGAAAATTGCTGCCCAAAATATGAAATTTCTAATTAATTGCTAAAATTATCCGATTGGGTTAATTTATTACCAGAACTTTCAAGAAGACAGAATTTTAACCAATAATATCACTTTGGTTTGCCAGAAGGGGTTTTTTCAACCAACCAGATAGATGTACTTACCAGAAAGAGATTTTCAACGAATCGGACTAAAGTTACTTCCCAGAAGATTTTTTCAACCAACCAGATTAAGCAGAATTTTACAACTTGTTATACCAATCTGTTAAAAAAGATTAAAGTTTCTCTTTTGATCTTATAAATGATGCTGCTTTGTTGTATTAAGTTAGGTGTTTTCTTATGTATAAACAAAAAATGTACAATATTAGTTTAAATATTAATAATCCAAATTGTGATTTAAATAATCCTCAAGCTATCCACCATCGCAATGGGTTATCCACCAAAAATAAAGAACTTCTTGCATTAAGATGCAATTTAGAAGATAACGAAAACTCAACAATATGCTTTGCTCACAGGGAACACTTTCTGCATATGTTAATTCAGCAAAAGAAATGCCTTTATTTAATCTTCATCCTAACAAGACCAAGAAAAATATCCTTACATGTGATAAGTGTGGATCAAGCTAAGAATTACAGGCATAAGCTACACAATGATGCCATTCCTGGTAAGAAACTACGTTCAACCTGTAGGGAAAAAAGCAAACGCTTTGCTGGAAGTATATGTGAAAGAACAGAAAGATTTGTGTTAGTCCGCTGATTTTTCTGAAGAAATTACATCAAACATGGATCAGAAAGAAAAATATCACGTAAAGCTTAATGGAAGTTCACCACTAAGGTTACGTGCAATTTCTGCACACAGGAAAGTGTCTGCTGGAGAAAGAAAATTACAGCAAATGAAAATTGCCTTGCGAAAGAGGTTGCTTGCACCCTTGATTTGGAAGAGAACATTCTTCAGAGTGAAAACAGTAGCTCTGATGAAGATAATGTGAATCAAAAGAAAAGCTTCAGAATTCGAAAGGTTAATGGAGATGGTGAAAGAAAAGTTTCCACAAATTTGTCCCAGAGAAAAAATTCAGTTGTTAACTTTGATTCCTGAGTCATGTCATGATGGTCAAGAAAGAAAATATTTGTTAGTGTAACTGAGTACCAAGTATAGACTTTATACTTGGGAAGACACTATAAAATCTGTGAAAAAGTTTCATGAAGATAATGAATTTTCATGTCTCATGCCTGGTCAGGGAGATACGGTCAGCATAAAAAAATGTCCGCCCATGTTCAAAAAAGGTTTCTTCTTTGTAAATCTGTTAACTGTATATCCAATTTCGATTGAAATTTCCTACCAATAATAAAATTGGGTTTTCAAAATTTGCTGACCTGCGATCTAAGCACTGCGTCTTAGTTGGGAGTTCTCTCACACATTCTGTCTGCATGTATACAAAACATCAGAAAGTTCAGTTGCTTATTGCAGCAACAGGGATTGAAGAAAAATATGAAGATTTAATCCAGAAATTGGTTTGCAGTTCTAACAATACAAATTGTATGTTATATATATGCAGCAAATGTCCGAAGAAAGATGTTCTTGAAGATTTTTTTAAAGTTAAAATTTCCAGATTTGATCCTGAAGACGCAATTGAACATAAACAGTGGGTATCAACTGACAGAGTACAATTAACATCACATACATCTACTCTGTATGATTTCATCCATCTTATTTTTAAAAAGATTGAAAAGCTCGTACCCCATACACACATATCCAAGTCCCAAAGCATTTATTTGAAAAAAAGATCTTACTAGTCATGAGGCTCTCATACAAATGGATTTTAGTGAGAACTTTTTTTTTGTATTGCAAGATGAAGCGCAACAACTACCATTGCACGCCTCGTTGCTGTACTTTACATACAGTTGCATTCTATGTAAAGCAAAAAAATGGAAGCCGCTTAAAAAGTGAAAGCCTTTGCATGCTTTCAGATGATATGGACCATGATGTACCAATGGTTTATCAGACTCCAAAATTAATCATGCAGCATTTAAATAATACGTATATCTTAGCTACAAATGTAGAATATTTTACTGATGGCTCTGCTGCCCAATATTAAAATTGAAAAACATTTTTGAACCCATGAACATGATTTTGGTGGAATAAAAGCAAAATGGAACTTTTTTGCTACAAGTCATGGAAAATCTGTTTGCGATGGGGTAGGGTGTGTGTGTGTGTGTGGGGGGGGGGGGGGGGGATGTTAAAAGACTTGTCACAAAAGCAAGTCTGCAAATGCTGTTGCATGATCAAATTGCAAATGTGGCTATGATGTATGAATATTGCAGACAAAACATTGATGGTATAACATTTTTTATCATCACAAAAAGTGGCATGTTAAAACTGCGCAACAACATGTCTCATTGGATGCAACTTGCTACGACAATTCCTGGAACATGCGGTATGCACTATTATGGATCTACAGAAAACTTATTAAAAAGTGCAAAAAGAATAAATACTGATGAAAATTTTTCTGTTTGTTCATCTTTTGATAGGAATATTAAAGAGACTTTGGATATTCCATTGCTTAAAAGTTATGTAGCATGTATGTATGAATGGAATTGGTACATAAGCTTAGTGTCAAAAGTCCACAAAAAAGAAGGAGATGCAACTGTTAAATTCATGCATCCACAATGGCCCACCACCTTCATATTATTGGACAGAAAATGACAGTTGTATTGTCCCTTTCAGTCATATTCTTTGTGCATGTGACATCAATACTACAAATGGTAGAATATATAAACTTGGTGATGCATCCAGTGCTTTAATAAGCACCTAGTGGGCAAAACATAAAATTAGAACGAAATAAGATCGAAATATAAAGAGAACAAATTTTATTAATTATCTTTATTTTTAATTGTTATTGATGCAGATATATATTCAATAGCATTTTGACTGTGTATGTGCTAAATGTTATTTTGTATAATTTTAAAGTACGATAATATTTACTTAATGTATTTTTTTTAATTGTATTTTGTATTATATACAAGTATGATTTTGCTATAAAATGTGACTATTTGTAGAATTTTTCCCATTATTTCTTTTTTACTTATAATTTACTGGAGCTTTGCAATAGATTTCAATTTGTTAGGATAATACTTCTATGTCTTGCAGGAATTCTTCATTAGCATTCCTATTTATTCCTGCGGGATTCCCCTTCTTTATAGCCACATTAAAAAATATGTATATGTTTATGTAAGATAAAGCCTTATCAAACTTTTATATGTAAATATGTATATATTTCTGGTAATAAAAGAAATATCAACATTATCTTGTACTTTCCGTTACTTATGGAAGGTCAGGAAAATTGAAATTTTTCTTTAAACAAAACACCTGCGAACTGCCCATTAAAATTTTCTTATCAGGCATCAAAACACACTTTGAGCTGCCTATTTATGCAATTAGATGAAAATTGAAGGGGGAACAATGGGGGAAATCAGCCATTAAAGTTACGTCTTTTTTTTTAATTTAAAAAATGACAAAAAGTCATTTTCTGACAGCATTTTAATGGAATAAGCTGCCCAAATATCAGTTTAAATGAAAGTATACTTTATTCTGAACAGAACAAAAAAAATTTGAAAGTTCTAGCTTAAACCTGAAAGAAGTTATAGACATTTACGTTGTCACATGTGCTATTCAAAATGGCGGCAAATCGGCCATCTTGGAAGACATTTAAAAGCTCATAACTCACAAACCATTTGACCAATTTCAATATGATTGACATTTTTGGAATCAGCATTAAACATTCTACAAATACACCAAAGTTTATCAAAATTGAAGGTGGTGGGTGTCATTTTTAGAAAATTCTGGGTGATTTGACATTGAATGGCCCCATATTCATTCAGCATGTGCAAAATATTTTGTTATTTTAGGTTTTCTTTTTTTAAATGCACAGAAAAAAGTTCATTGTGCAAAGATTATTTAAATCACTGCTAATGAGGTATTCTTGCCAACATGTTGAAACCCACCAATGCTTATTAAAAACTTGACAGTTTCTTTTCAGTGCATTTATCTTCTACTCTGTGAGTTTCCTTATTTGCGATCATTTCTTCAATTGTTAGAAGAGAACATGTTGCAAGTTTCGAATCACATTGTTTGAATCACATTCTTCAAATGCAGTAACATGACTTAAATTCGACCAGTTTTCTGGTGGAACAAAATGACCAGGTTCGATGTTTTCAATAGAATTGACATCCACTGGAGTAAATCTGCAAAGAGCGAAGCAGTTTTTTTTTTCTTTTTTGTTAAAACATTTTGCCAAGCCACCATTATGAAATTCATAGCTTGCAAGATGTCAGTGTTCATATTTTTTAAGTCTTTTTGGTCTAAATTCGCGATAGCTGTTTTCACCAAAAGTTTTTGATAATATTATTTTATGGATTCTATGACTCCTAAATCCATTGGCTGCAGTTTGCAGGGAAGAATTTGACAGTTATGTTTTTTTAGATAAGTTTGTATCAGGTGGATTATGTGGACACTGATCAATGAATAAAATGATTCGTAGTTTCTATTTTGCATTTTATTAGCTACTTCTTTTAACCAATCGGTAAATAAAGACTATGGTCATCCCATCCGTAGTTTTTTTTTTTTTTTGGGGGGGGGGGTAATGTTTTCACATTTTTGAAGCAAGGCTTTTTTGTTTTGCCAATAATCAAAGAAGGTCGTTTTTAAGATTCGTCTGGATTGGCACACAATAACACTGTCGATCACACTTTACTCTTTTTTCTACCATGACGCATATCCGATTTGATTACAGGAGTTTCAGATGGCAGAAGATTATAAAACAAACTTGTTTCATGTGCATTGAAAACATCTTTTTGTTCATATCTTTTTATCAAATTTGGCAATTGGTTTTGAATACATTCATCCACTGTTTCGCAATTAACGTATACAGACTCTCCACTTACAGTTTTGCCTGTTATGCCGTGTCTTAATTTAAACTTGGGAAACCCCCATCCTGAGGAAAATGATGCATCACATTCAGCTTCTTCAAAATTTCCTGTGCTTTCTCCATAAGCAAAGGGCCATTGATGGGAATATTTACACTACGACATTGCTTGTAATGATTGATAACATTGAACACGGTAAAAGCAAATTTTCTGTTTGGACTTTTTTTTTTTTTTTGAAGCATCAGATCCACTTTGATGACGAATTCTCTCGATTTTACATTTATAAATTAGCGTGTTTAAAATTGAAACTGGTAAACCTAATTCTTTGACAAGACTCACTCTTTTTAAATGTTGGTTTTCATCCACTTTTTGAAGTGAAAACTTCTTTAGGCGCATTGAACTTTTTTTGAGATGGGGAAAAACCACTGATTTCGAGACACTGTAACGTAACGACATGCTAGCATTTTGACACATAGACACTAGCGCGCCAAGCGGTGAATGACAGGAACTTTTCCCTCTTCAGCTCAATCCGCAAAAGAAGAAGGAAGCTAAAACTCACTTTTTCTCCCGGCGTATTGCTAAAACAAATTATTATTTTGTTTTTTGTCAGTTAAAATGGATTATACCGTATTCGTGACCTACCTATTTCGTGTAACTAAAAACCGATAACGCTGTATTTTATCGTGTTGATGGTCTGGTCAATAACCAACAGTATTGGCGGGAATTTTGATTACGGAAGATAAAATACGGGGCACAGATGTCAGATACGCACTTGGGTACCTAATTGACAGCAAAATGGCGTTACTTTATTTTACAAGGTAACCCGGCTACTGTTGCTTATTTATTAATAAATTGTTCATTTACTTTTATTTTATTTTTTTAAATTGTACAATTGTTTTGTTCTATAGTTATTAATGAAATTACCGTTTATTTATTGTTGTTTACTTTTTAAAACAATAGAAAATAATTTAAAAATATATATTGTAACTGGTATTGGAAAACGGGCTTTCGCTAAATTGACGTTAAAAAATCGCGCCAAACCTGGTTCGTATATCACATCTCTGCCAAATTCTCGTTTTTTTTATTTTTACACTTTTTATCCAAATTTCCCGGATTTTTTAAATTTTCCCTTTCATTGTATCCCAAACACTACCTTCATACCAAATTTCAAGATTCTAGGGATACAGGACGTACCTCTGAGTTTTGATGATCGGTGAATCAGTGTGGAAAAGGCGAAAGTTTAAGTTCATATATCTTCTGAAATAAAAAAGATAGAAACGTGAAATTTCAGCATTTAGTTCCATTTCCACATTACTTTAGATTTACGAAGTTTCAAGTTTCTGGGATTCACCAACACAAAGATATTGGGGGTCAAAAGTACCCTAAGTTGCTTCCAGAAAAAGATGCTTACGGCTGTGCTTTCAAGATTTGGCAGGGGCACTGCCGTGTCCCCAGATGCTTTCATTAGTGCTGCTACACAATTCAACGCATAAAACATTTCCTGACGATAAAAAAAACACACACGTAATTGTTGAAGTTTTCACTTCTATTGGTACTCCCGGAGTGCCACTGTTTTTTTAAAAAAAATGTACTTTTTTGAACCACTAATGAACAATAGAATCCAGACACTGAAGCTGACTGGAAAAAAAACCTGGCCCTGGGGAGAGTACAAAAACAACCCTTATCTATAGTAAGCAATGATGTTCACATTTCTCAGGGGTACAGCTTTTGTTCAACAAGCAAGTTTTGGTTGAATTCACTTGCCTTTTCTAAGACTGAACAATCGAAAGGTGTGAATATGAGGTTCAAATGTGCATTTCACTCTTCTTGACTTGGAAAAAAAACATACAGATGAAATTTGCGATTTCAGGAAAATGTACAAATGAAATTGTTTAACGTTAATATTCTTGGATTTGGCCATCACCATTAAAAAAAAGTATACATGCACAGCTGCCAACCTTCCACTGATCTTTCGTAATGTCTGGGTTAATTTAATCCAGGTTAACCACATTTCGAACCGGAAAATTTATTTCACGAATGCTTATTTATTTAATTCCAGGTTTCTAAATGGAACATATTTAATTTCATTTCTTAAAAAAATTTCTGGTACGAAACGTATTAAACCAGGGTCAAATTAACTCAAGTATTACGGAAGATTAGCGAAACAGCACCGAAAACTGGCGATTTGAAGCAATTAAAATAATAAAACTTTGTAAAAAATCACCATAAAATAAAACAATACACAGGACGCGTTTCGAGCTAAAAACATAACAGCTCGTCATCAGCTACAACAAACACGTGTCCGCAAGCGAACAGTTCGCTTTTTTTTATGTTTTTAGCTCGAAACGCGTCCGCGTCCTGTGTATTGTTTTATTTTATGGTGATTTTTTTCAAAGTTTTATTATTTTAATTATTACGGAAGATTAGTTTGAGGTTGGCCCATATGTACACGATAAAAATGTATAAATGGTGCTCCACTGTATTTACTTTGAAGAACAACACAGTAGAACCTCTTTTATCCGAAACTCTTTTAACCGAAATCCATTTTTAAAGCTTTTTTTTTTAACTATCATATTCCTTGTGTGCAAGCGGTCCTTTCCGAGCTACGAGTGCATGTAAATATTTTCGCTCCCTTTTCATAGAGCTCCTTAGAATTTAACTTGAGCTCCCGTAAGCTGCGGAGCGGAACGAACAAATTAGCAATTCTGAAGATTTTGAATGTTTTGCAAAAGGTTTGGCAATGACTGGAACAGCAGAAAGACTATGATACTGGTGAACTAATAATATTTTTAAAAAAACCGTGATAGAGCTTCAAAGCAAAGGCAATCGAAACTGCGAGAAACAAAACATTTTTTCAAACCCTTGTGATATATGTAAAAGATACTTAATTTCAAAATTAAAATTCAGGTAATTTATTCTTGTTTCTATTTTTCTATTGCTTTATTTTATTAAGCACTTGTTACCATAACAAGAAATATTGCATATATTTCTCCTTAATCTTAAAATTGAAGCATTCTCGATTATTCGAAAATTTCGATTTTCCGAAAGAGGGTCGGTTCGAATTACTTCGGATAATCGAGGTTCTACTGTATTCACATATGTGGCTACCACGAGTTCTTTGAAAATGACATTTTAACGATAAACATGTTTTTTTCCTTCATGGGTTTAAATCTCAAATGAAAATGACATTTTATTAAAAAAATAAAAGCTTGCATTTTAAAACAATTTACTATGATTTCGATAAAATGACGTCAATTAACGGATACTATTTTTTAGCAAAAATATTTATTAACCCCTTCGGAACAAGCGACATATATAGATTCTTAAGGACATATAGTGCTCAGAATTCTTGATTATTCCCACCAATAATCTTTTATTGTAAATTTTGCCTTATTTAATCAGAACATTTTCCTGATTCAATTAGGCAAAAATTTCTGTTTTGAAAAACCAGTGATAAAACACTGAAAATTTAGTAAAAGACGCTCGTTGCGAAGGTCTTAAGATTAAAAACTTTTAATTAAAGATCCAAGATTTAAAACTTTTTATTAAATCTTGGATCATGTGTAGTTCTTCTGACCTCTAAAAATAATTAAATGCTTTGACCAATGACATAATAATTTTTCAGACTTTTAATTGAAAATTTTTTTATCGGTGTAAATGGTATTTTATTTAAAAGAAAACATGCATTTGGATTCGTAAAAGAAGTGTTTTGTAACAATTACATCAAAGTGACATCATTTTCATTTACTTTATATCACGCCTATTTTGAGGTTATAAAACCAATGAAATAAAAGAAATTTTTATCAGAAAATTTTAGTTTTTCAATTTCATCTTAAATTTTGCACAAGAAATAGCTTTGTTGATCAATTGCAGATCAAGCTTCATCCTAGTAAAAATCTCATTAAAATCTATATAATAAATTTAAAGTGATGCTATAATAACTAGGCTTACAGATTTATATAATAGGGTAAGGTGGTGCAGGAGTACGCACTTAAACTATTTCATGAAATAACAATAAATTAAACAAAAACCTAATTTGCAGAACAAATTAAAAAAAACACAATTTATTTCCTAAATTGTTTAAGCCTGAGAAGGGGCAGATATTAAGATATTTCATTCAATTCGTTCTACATTTAATGTTAAATTTTTGTTACAAATAAGTTAAACCAATTGAACATTAAAAAATAAAAATGAAATTCATACAATATAATACTTTAAACACCTATATACTTAGATTCCGTTTAAATGAAATCGAAATAAATCTTAGACTTTTTTAAAGTTTTGTATTTTGCATGCTTCTTATGATATTATGTACAATCGTCATAAACATAATGCAAAATCTGCAGTACAAATATTTACAACTTAAAAATGGAAAAAGTCTAAGATTTATTTCGATTTCATTTGAACGGAGTCTAAGTATATAGGTGTTTAAAGTATTATATTGTATGAATTTCATTTTTATTTTTCAATGTTCAATTGGTTTAACTTATTTGTTACAAAAATTTAACATTAAATGTAGAACGAATTGAATGAAATATCTTAATATCTGCCCCTTCTCAGGCTTAAACAATTTAGGAAATAAATTGTGTTTTTTTAATTTGTTCTGCAAATTAGGTTTTTGTTTAATATGTCAAGTTTTTTAATAACTACTGAATTCAGACGAACACATTTCAAAATTAATGGAGGGTATATCATCATCAAGCTTTAATTTGTGCGATATCGCATCACAATTTGTGATGCAATTTACCTATGTATAATTCAAAATGTTTCACCAGTGCAGTAATGCAGGTTGCTGTAGTTTGGTCAAAAAATTACAATCTGAACTTAAAAAAATCTGCTTGAAAATGTCATTTTAATTTCTACTATGATGCCATATTCATCTTCTTTTTAATTCTTAAAAAAAAACTATTTCAGTTTCTTCAGTTTCATGTTTCACGTGAAAATCATTCAACTATATATAGGCAAATTATTATTTCGGCTTTTGAATTATTTACAACAATGAAGGGAAAAAAGTTAAATTTTATTAGAAAATGTCCTTTGATTCTCAATGAAAAAAGCGAAATTTGGAATTATTAAGAAAAATATTTGAATAATGGAAATAAAAATTAGCCCATGTTACTCTCTAGATTATAATTCACCTATATGCAAAGGTATTTTATGATGCGTTTTGACCCTGACGTCAGGCAAATGTTTTCACATTTTGAATTTATGATATTATTAGAATTAGCAAAGAATTAAAAATGAGTGGCATCAGGGACAAAAAGGTGGGAAGAGAAAATGAAAAAGTTATCATCTCCATAGGCTTTTCTATGTTAAATTAACATTGAGAAGTGACACTGGAAATAAATAAGTACTGCGCTGCCGCGCAATACTTAAATGAGAGATGAGGCTATACCTTATTAGCTCACAGGCTATCAAAGCCTCAGAGCTGATGTGCCCGCCGGGTCTGTACGTATGTATGTATGTACATCTACGTACGTAATGCGATAACTCTTGATTAGAAATATCCAATTTGCTTAAAAAAAAAAATCCTTGGTTCATTCTGATAAGGCGCTTCCCTGATTAGTTTTGGAGTACATTGGTTAAGTATAAAGGAGGAGCGAGGGGCTAATCCCCCTTAACTTAGATAAATGGGTTTTTCATGCAGAATTATCAGATTTTCTTCTAATTTGGTATACTGGTTAATTCTGATAAGGCGCTTCCCTGATTAGAGTTGAAGGTTCATTGTTTAAATCTAAAGAGCGGAACGGGGGTCTAATACCCCCTTAATTTAGATAAATGGGTTTTTCTACCCGATTTGCTTCAAATTTGGTATACCGGTTTATTTCGATAAGACGCTTCCCTGTGATGACATTTGGAGGCTCATTGGTTAAGTATAAAGAAAGGAAACGGGCGGGCTAATCCCCTTCATTTATTTTTCGAGAGGTATTATTCTTTGAAATAAGAGATATAAGATATAAGATATACAATTAGTGTGAATAGCCTGTGAGCTCAATGCCATCAGTTTAACTGGGCACTTTCCTTTTTATTTATAATCTTAGATTATCAAGCTAATAAAAATGCATCTTTCAACTTACAAGAAACGCTTTCGGTACTATTTGCAAAAAGATTATCCTCCTAAATGAACACTATTGTGCAACCATTCAGGGCAAGTGTGCAAATTAAAAAAAGGAAGAGTTTCACTTACAAATGTCACATTTCTAGTGATCACGAGATCACGACCTACATAGTCTGAAATTATGAAAAAATCCTTGACTTATTAATAAAAATTCTTCAGTTTTCAGTATGTCAGACCAATATAGTACCGTACATATGTTATAAATATATACAGGGTGTTTCATAAAAGATGGGCAAAACTTTAAGAGGTGATAGTACACATCCAAACAAACAACTTTCATCACAGAATGCATGGTCAGAAATAACACGTAAAGGTGCTGGTGCATTTGAAACTTGGCCACATTAAAGCTCCATTCCTGTTGCGAGATATCTGGAGATGAACGACATTAACCCTTCTTTGCATGATGGTGGAAATTTCCATCATAACATTGAATGCCCAAAAATTATATAAAAGAACAAGTTCACTTGAAGTTGATCGTGTCTGGATACCTTTTTAATGTCCATTGCATAAAAAAAAAAAAACATAGCTGTCAAAAAAAGGCTTCTCCAGCTCCTCCACCTCCAAAAGATATAAGAACAGATGGTGCTGAACATTGGCCAACAGTGGGTGGGTCACTCCGGTGCAAGTATCCTAAATGTAAAGGGTATTCTACAATTTCTTGTAGTAAATGTGGAGTCAATTTGTGTCTAAATAAAAATAATAATTGTTTTGTTAATTATCATAAAGAATAAAAAATATCCAATGATATCCTCTTTTATTTCTATTTAGTACTAAGCTAATGATCTAACTTTGCATGATGATGGAAATTTCCATCATATTGTTTTTTGCTAAATTTATACTATAAATATATACTAAGATTTTTTTTAACCATTTTTCCTTTAGTTTTGATCATGAATTATATCACCTTGATTTATTTCACCAATAAAGAAAAAATCATGCAAAGAAGGGTTAATAGCATGCAGATGTATTTATGGAGAAGAAGAACGCGTACGCAAAATTTCACCTTGATTAATATATAAAAGCCACTGATTCAGTTGCGCAACTGTCAATCGCTGTAAGAACGTATCGAAAGATGTTGTCCTTCAGTATTAGGAAAAAGGCTGACATGAATTTTACCTACAGAACTGCAAATGAAAATGGCTCAGAGGCTCAACGATTATACTGAGAGCAGTTTCCATTTAATTGTGTTTTTGTCATTTAATTGTTCTTAATGTGTTTTTGCCTTGTATAACAACACCTTCGGTGCCCTCCAGCGCCTTTGCGTTTTAATTCCGACCGTGCATTCTTTGATAAAAGTTGTTTGTTTGGATGTGTACTATCATCTCTTAAAGTGTTACCCATCTTTTTTGAAACACCCTGTATATTCGTATGACAGTTAAATTAAAATTTAAATTTAAAAGCGTAAAATATAATTTGCCAGTATATTATTTCAAAAGTCATTTATGGCATGTGACAGATCTAAAATGGCACTTTTATTTGTTTCTGAAAGTAATGGTAAAAGAACATCGGGTCTATGTCATTTAGGCGAAGAACATCAATGTTTGCTAAAAAAAATTTTCATATCTCATTATTTGATACATTAGAATTAGATTTTTAAAAGGGTAGGCTGTGAGAAAAATTAATGACTGTTCTAATTCTGCTATTCGTACCGCACTATTTTTTTTATCACTTGTTATAATAATATATTGTTCTGTTGGTTAGAAAAAAGTACCGTATATCTCGGCGTATAATAAGCACTTTTAACTCTAAAAAATCACTTTATTTTTCCATGTGCGTGTTATACACCGAATATAAAATGGTTCATGTAAAATCATAAGTAGAAAACATTCCAAATATGTAGAGGTATATTTAAATGCATTTATAAATCAATTTAACAAAGAAACTTACAATATATATTTTATAACAAGCTTAATCTTCCTTAAGCTAACATGAAATGTTCGTTATACTCGTCCTCATTTATGTTTTCGGGAATGCCATCTTCTTCATCAACTGTCGCTTTCGTGTATTTTATCCTCACTGTCGCTTTCATATTTATGGCTAGAGTCATAAATATGATTAAATTCGTTTATTCTTTTTTAAATTATGCCTGCTCTATGGGATCTCAAACTAAGTGATTTTCTAGTTTTCTTAAAGCTGCTGGACGCTTTTCCAAAACATTTTTTATCCACAATTTTAACCGATTTTCGTTCACCAAGCCCTTCTCATGGACATGAACAAAAACACCACTTGGAAAATTACCAAGTGCCTTTGATTCCATTTGGAAGTTGTTTCCATTGGTTTTAATTTGATATTTTAGCTAAGCCACTGTGAAGTGGGATTTTTCGTGTTCCGTAGTTTTAAATGGAACAGTTTTTACTTCTTTTGATTTCTATTCTATCGAACATTACTGGCGTTTCATCCATATTTCCAATTTGAGACAATCATAGTTTTTCTTCTTTGGGGCTGTGCATATATAACGTTATCAACTCTTTGGTAATTTTGGACCCCCTCCCCCCCTTCCGATATCATACGGTATCATCCCTCGAACCCCCCCCCCCCCTCGCAATAATATCGTTATCAATGTCTGATTTTTTTTTTTTTTTTTGAATGATATACAAAAATGGCTACACTTACTTATAGGAAACTTTATTGATTCAAATGAAGAGAAGTCAATAAAATATCATTTTATATATGAAATAACTTTATATAAAATAACACTTAAAAGAAATAGTTACTATTTAAAAGTATTTTATAATAGTTATTTGTTACATAATGCATTAGACAGTAGTAATGTCTTCTTGCACTTGCCCCGCACGGAGGAAAGGGGGGGGGGCAGATAGAAATTCTTATCAACCAAACAGGCGAACAACATTCTTTCTGTTTCTCTTTTATTTACTAGCAAACACAAGTTTCATTTCAAATATACTTCGCATATGATTTCTCGAACAGCGATTATATATGCATACACATATGAAGAAGAGTGGGAATGTCAAACGTTGATGTATTCTATATTTTGGAATTAAGTAATTTTATAAAAAATTTGTGATTTTAATAATACCTTTGTATTTTCTTAAAAATAGATGATAGACTAAAAAAAAAAGATTACATACTATTTTGATGTAAAGATCATGTTACAGATAAAAAGTGGAAATTTTGGTTGGATCAAAAATGATATCGATATCAAAAGACAATCCCCCTCCCCCCCAGAGATATCTTACGATATCATGTACCAGACCCCCCCTCCTCCCTAAAATGATAACGATATATATGCATAGCCCCTTTCGTTTATCAATGACAAACTTCTGGACAGTTAACAGTTTTTGTTCGAAGTACTTTTGGTTTGTTTTCGTAGTGAAAACTTGATGCGTGTTATACAGCAGTGTATGCTTGAAATAAAAATATATACTCTCAAATTACTTATGCTTGTTATACAGCAGGGCGTGTTATACGACGGGATATACGGTAGTTTAATTAACCCTTAAACGCACGATTTTTTATTTTGTTCCGAAAAAAATATATATGACTCCCAGAAAAGTTTATTACGCAGGAAAAATAATGAAAAGAAAAATCAGAGATACATTTTTCTTATAATGCGTCAAACTTTTCTCATGTTGCACATCTGCAATACAAGTAAAAACTAAAATATTGCAAATTAGTAAATATTTTAATAAGTATGAATCTAAATACCTTGCATGAATTATTCTTTCAGAGATGTATTTTTTATTCTTATATTAAAGATTAGACACCAGAAATTTTAAGATAAAATTTTAACTTTATTTAGCAGCACATTTCTGTACTTTTTACGGGATTAATATTTTTATATAAATATAGTGGTTGCTAAGAGTTAATAAAAAGTGACGCAGATATGCATCACCATGCATTTAAAAGTTAAATAAATTACGAGTTTTAAAATATTCTCTGATGGAATTATTTATCTTTTAGTCTTTTCTCACCTAATTTGCTACCCGCTACATTATTAAATTAGATTATGTAAACTTTGAAAAAGAATGAAAGTGAAATTTAAAAACTACAGAATTATGCTTACATCACTTGTACAGCACTATTTTTATCACTAGTTATAATAATATATTGGGAACAGATGTCATAAATTCCCAGGCCCGCCATCTTGGAATTTTTCTTGGCGTGAAAACCCCTTTTCCTCCAAGTTGTAAATGTCGCCAAGCACCGATTTATACGCATGTTAGACTTAACGAAAATAAAATGTAAATAATAAACTAAACTCGTTAAAGTGGCAATCACTAAACGTCGTATGAGCGCTGCGCGTTCATTAACCGAAAAAAACATCACTGGATTAAGCAAACTCCTTCTGCCGCGATCACAAAAATGTACGAAACTCATTAAAGTGGCAATCAGTAATCGTCGCATGAGAGCTACGTGCTCATTAACCGAAAAAAATCAGTGGGTTCAGCAAATTCCTTCTGTAGCAATTACAAAAATGCACAAAACTCGTTAAAGCAGCAGTTAGTAAATGCACGTATGTTGCTGTTCCCCAATCTTAAAAATGCACGAAATGCAGGAGGAATATACAATGAACGACTAATAGAAAACATTACTATAAAACACAGCAACAAAATATACATAAAATTGTCAACATACCTTAACAGACATCTGCTTTCTTGAAAGCTCAAGCACGAAATACCTCTGCAGGAGATGGGCGCCGATAGGAATCGAACCGGCGAACCCACGGTCAGAAAGCGAGATCTTACGTGCCGAGCAAAAGGCTAGCTCGATCGCTTCCTGCGAGAAACTCGTTTTACTGACCGCGCAAGATGGCGTCGCCACAGTACTCCACCCCCAGTGAGAAGAGCATCTCGTTGATGCTGTACGAGCGATGTGCACTCGTGTTGCGCTGGCTCGTTGCCAGGTGATGCTGTCGTGCTGCCGTGCGCATGTGTGTGCCCCAGAAGATGCGCGGCTTGACAGGCTTTGTGCTATGAGAGTTGTCATAGGCTTTGCGTGCTGTGAGCGTTTCACAGGCCTTGCTTGCGTGCTGTGAGCGTTTCACAGGCTTTGTTTGCGTGCTGTGATAGTTTCACAGGCTTTGATTGCTGGTTGCGTGCTGTGAGCGTTTCACAGGCTTTGCTGCTGGGGGTGTTTTCAGTGCTGCCATCTATTGGTCTCGAAAGGAGATGATGATGTTTGTGAAGGTGCGTGTTCGTTTGTCCAAGGTCACCAATGCAGGAAATTGGCGGCGATAGGGATTGAACCGGAGAACCCACGGTCAGTAAGCGAGATCTTACGTGCCGAGCAAAAGGCTAGCTCGATCGCTTCCTGCGAGAAACTCGTTTTACTGACCGCGCAAGATGGCGTCGCCACACCTCCTAGCATCACCGTCATTTTCCAAAATAGGCCTATGAATACGCACTCACAACAAACCTCCTTTATTCGTCAAAATTTCCTCGTATTTCTTAATTACTTCATCAAGAGCGTTTAAACGGACTACAGAACCCATATTCAATCAAATACATCCAATAAATTAGTCATAAAAATAATTGACAGAAACATACAACACGATATCACAAGCAAAAACGGCCTTCTCACGTACTCGCAACACAATCTCGATGAAAAACGGGGTTGCCAGAACACGTCACGCCAGAACTCACACATCACACGGATTCCATATCGATAAAGATCGCCAACATAAAATCGCCAAGAAATCTCAAAACATCCAAGATGGCGGCCAAGGTAATATACGGCATCTAAGCCATATATTGTTCTGTTGGCTAGAAAAAAGCAATTTAATTAATTATAAGTTAAAAAAAAACCTCCTAATGAATTATTTATCTTTTAGTCTTTTCTCTACCAGCTACCTTTAGATTATGTAAACTGAAAAAGAATGAAGATAAAATTTTAAAACTACAGAACTATGCTTACATTTTGCACATTTTGAAAATGAATGAAGATGAAATTTGATTTATTTAACTAGCATAATTAAAAGCAAAGTTCTGAAAATTAAAAGAAGTCATGTATTGGTATCAAAAAATGGTTGGTTTGCAATCATAGTTTTAGTTAGTCTCTTGCAGTTGCAATTTCTAATCAATGAATATTACTGTTAGGATTGGCACAAAACCAGGTATTTTGAAAAGCTACAGAAAAACCGTTTTTTTTTTTTTTGTTGTTGTTTGTTTGTTTAAACCGGATTTTTTAAGTTTAAACAGGATTTTCTTAAAACATCTTTTCTTATTACATATACTTGCATATTTATTGATAAAAATAGACACTGTTGGATATATGAGTAGTATAACTTCATTTGAAAATAATTTAAATTAAATAATTACTTTCATTTTATGTAGAAAATTGAAAAAAAAAATCATAATTTAAACAGTATTAGTAACAGTCTTATGTTCAAAGAATAAACTGCTCTACACAGTGAAACATTGACACTCTGAAAATCTTTATAAACAATCTTTTGATTACTAATAATAAATATTTGATGTAGTTTGATGAATATAACATTCTTTTCCACAGTTATTAAAAAAAAAAAAAAAAATTCGAATACTTCTTGGGGTTTTGTTTTTTGAGCGACAATTCGAAGTCAAAATTTTTTGTCATTAGATTCAGCAGGTAACAGAAAAAACTAGTATGTTGTGGCCATCACAAAACTTTCTTCTATATAAATCACATCAATTAAATCATTTAAATAGTACAAAAAATTACATCAATTTGGCACCAATTCATATCAAGGTATACCTGAATCTGAATTTTGTTGGAAATCCAAGTTGGAAATTAGTTCTTGAGATAGAGCTATTGCGGAAATCGCAAAAAATGCAGCATAGCAGCGCCACCTGTCGAGCGATTTACACCAAAATGTATAAAACGTCAATTCATGTCAAAGACTAACTGAATCGGAAGTTTGATGAAGATCCGTGAATTAGTTCTGGAGATTGAGCTATTGTGGAAATCGTAAAAAATGCTGCATAGCAGAGACACCTATTGAGCGATTTACATCCAAATGTATAAAACTTCAATTCATGTCAAGGACTAATTGAATCTGAAGTTTGATGAAAATCCGCGCATTATTTCTTGAGATAGAGCTATTGCGAAAATCGTGTAAATCCTGCAAAATGCAGCATAGCAGCGCCATCTGTTGGGCGATTTACACCAAAACGTTGCCAGCACCAATTCATGTCAAAGACTAACTGAATCGGAAGTTTGATGAAGATCCGTGAATTAGTTCTGGAGATTGAGCTATTGTGGAAATCGTAAAAAATGCTGCATAGCAGAGACACCTATTGAGCGATTTACATCCAAATGTATAAAACTTCAATTCATGTCAAGGACTAATTGAATCTGAAGTTTGATGAAAATCCGCGCATTATTTCTTGAGATAGAGCTATTGCGAAAATCGTGTAAATCCTGCAAAATGCAGCATAGCAGCGCCATCTGTTGGGCGATTTACACCAAAACGTTGCCAGCACCAATTCATATCAAGGAATAACTGAATATGAAGTTTGATGAAAATCCGTGCATTAGTTCTTGAGATAGAGCTATTGCAGAAATCGCGAAAAATGCAGCATAGCAGCACCACCTGTTGGGCGATTTACACCAAACACTAATCAGCACCAATTTATATTAGGAACTATTTGAATACAATTTTTTTATTCCGTGCATTAGTTCTTGAGATAGAGCGCCCACAAAATTTGTGTCACAGACAGACATTTTGTAAAAACATGTTTTTTGGAATCTCTGACCTCTAAAACGCGTAAATCCATCGAAAAGCGGAAGTCAAAAATTTTCAGGAATCCAATACTTTCTTCTTGTAAAGTTAGAAGAAAGTAAAAAAATAGATTGATATTATTAAAATGCTATAACTAGCTCCCTATTTTTGTATACTGTCTTATTCGACTTCATATTTTGATTTTAATTCTTAAAGTTAATCTCTCTAATTAAAAAAAATTTCTTTTACAACTTGACCAAAACCTTAAAGATCATCGTGTTATGTTATTAGTAACTGCTTTAAACAATCTACATTTTTTTAAAATGAAAATATTTTATACTCCTCCGTCCCAAATTAGTTGTCACATTTGAATACTTTTGTACCGATTATTGATATTGATGATTTTATGAATTTGTTTGAACATTTTTCAGAGATTTCTGGATGCCACGCTATCAGTCATTAACATTTACTTACCCTCCTCACCACCTTAAATCAGTACAAAATAATTTTAAAAAATCCAGGGTTCTCACACTCTTAAGCCACGCCCCATTTTGTAATGATTCACATAAAACTATCTTCTAGTTAATGAACCGTGAATTTATTGGGAAGAAAATTATCTTTCTATGTTTGTCTAGTACTACGTGTGCCTGACTTACACTATGTGTCTGGTACATTTGTTGTAGAATCCTTACAAAATGGGACGTGGCTTAAGAGCGTACGAACCCTGTAAATTTGCTTTGAAAAATTTGTCACAAAATAAGTGCTACATAGCTGCCAACTCTTCCGCTTTTTCAGACCACAAAAATTTAATAGAAATTTTTGCCTTATTTAATCGGCAGATAACGGCGATTTAAAATGATAAAATGTACTGTAAAATTTTTGTGGTCTGAAAAAGCGTAAGATGTTGGCAGCTATGGTGCTATATTTGTTGGGGGGAAAAAATGAGAATAAAGAACCAAGTTCTGATTATTTTAATAGCAAATAATACAATTTAAACTGATTTTTAAGGAATTTTTTGCACATAATATTGCTTCAGGTTTACATATCAGGTTTCGCGGAAGAAGATTTTGACGACAAAGTTTTTCTTTCTTGAGGTGAGTTATTTTGTAACAGTTGTCTCCGCCTGACAGCATAATGTTTTCCATACATGTTTGCAAAGTTAACTAGTATGTTGTGGCCATCACAAAACTTTCTTCTCTCTCATACATGTCAATACTTCAAAATTCACTATCTCAGTGCCAAATTAAATGTCAATCTGTGTTCATCATGCGAATTCTAAAAATATGAAATTCTGTGCATTAGTTCTCGAGGTATGACTGTCGCTGAAATCGTGTAAATCCAGCAAAATGCAGCATAGAAGCGCCACCTATTGGGTTATTTACACCAGAACCTAATTATCACCAACTCATGTCAACGTCTAACTGAATATGAAGTTTGAGGAAAATTCGTGCATTAGTTCTTGAGATAGAGGTATTGCGCAAATCATGACAAATGCAGCATAGAAGCGCCACCTGTTGAGCGATTTGCAACAACACATAATCAGCAGCAATATTAATCAAGTTATACTTAAATCTGAAATTTGATGAAAATTCGTGCATTAGTTCTTGAGATAGAGCTATTGAGGAAATAGTTCAAAATGCAGCACAGCAGCGCCACCTATTGAGCGATTTACACCAACACATAGTCAGCATCATTTAATATGAAGGACTAACTAAAATCGAAGTTTGATGAAAATGTGTGCATTAGTTCTTGAGATAGAGCTACTGCGAAAATAGTGTAAATCCTGCAAAATGCAGCATAGCAGCGCCACCTGTTGGGCGATTTACACCAAAATGTATACAGCATCCATTCATGTCAAGGACTAACGGAATCTGAAGTTTTATAAAAATCCGAGTATTTGTTCTTGAAATAGAGCTTTTGCGGAAATCCTGCAAAATGCTACATAGCAGCGCCACCTGCAGGGCGATTTACACCAAAAACTAATCAGCACCAATCTATATCAGGGACTACCTGAATATAAATTTTTATTAAATTCCGTGCATTAGTTCTTGAGATAGAGCGCCCACAAAATTTGTGTCGCATACAGACAGACAGACGGACAGACAGACAGACAGACTCACAGACAGACATTTTGTAAAAACATGTTTTTTGGAATCTCTGACCCATAAACCGTGTAAATCCGTCGAAAACTGGAATTCGAAAATTTTCATGAAACCAATACTTTCTTGTAAAGATAGAAGAAAGTAAAAATACATTTTCAAGCTTTTCCACTTCCATATTTTGAAAAGCGGTTTCAACAACATCAATTAAGTTGTCAATATTGTTTGTGGGCATCTATCTGATGTTGCAATGACTGTACTGCATTAAAAAACCCGAGATCAAGCACATTAAAATCCGGACTATTCGGAGGTTGACATTGTCGTTGCAAATTCCATCCATCTTTTAAACATTCTTCTGTGATACTGGGATCATCCACTGCCAAATGAGGTTTCGCATTGTCCTGTTGTATGTATATAGGACTCGATTTTTCGCTAGTTGGAAATTTTTCACGTATAGCCGGTAAAACGTTTTCTATAATCATTTTTGGGATTTCTGCTTTGTTAACAATTTCTACAACTTTTGTCACAGCAGTTCCTTTTGCACGATTTTTCGAGTTTCTTTTTGCATTTTCTGAATAAACAAAAGGCCATATTCCAATCTTTCCATCAAACATTTCGTTTGTATTCGAGTTCCATCTTGGTCTTGCCACCGCTGCCATAAACATTACTTTTGTAGTAAACCTTTTGCATAGCTGCCAACATCTTACGCTTTTTCAGACCACAAAAATTTTACAGTACATTTTATCATTTTAAATCGCCGTTATCTGCCGATTAAATAAGGCAAAAATTTCTATTAAATTTTTGTGGTCTGAAAAAGCGGAAGAGTTGGCAGCTATGCTTTTGCTTTTGCAATGCCTCGAAGGTTCTATTTCATCTAGGGTGATGTAAAATGAATTACTGGTTTTCGTAATATACATCGATATGAATACGATTTAACATTTCCGAAAAGCATCCATTAGTTTGAACATGCTGTAAGCAAAATCGAATTCTGTCCAGCTTATTTTTTTCTGTTAGACTTGGCTTAATGGTGGATGAAATACGCTTCAAAACTATTCCCTCTTTGAGAATCCTGTGTAATGTTGATTTAGGAATGCTAACAGCACATGATAAACTCCGAATTGATTGTCTTCGTTTTATTGTGATATCTTTGATTTTGCTCAATTGCTGAGAAAAATCTTTTTTTCTTCATCCGCCTGCTGGGCAACATATAACTATGATATGTTCCCGCACCATGTTGGTTAAATCAAAGTAAAATTGCGTAATTTGTTATTTCTGTTTGTATAAATATTTTTTTATAAAATATAATTATGAGTGTAAAATTATAATGTTTATATATTTAAGTAAAATAAGAGTGTAAGTTCATACAAAAATTATTAAGTTGATTTTAAATATTAAATATATATTTTTAAAAAATTGTTGTATTGTAAAATGAATGTATAATGTTGAATAGAGTTCGGATCTCAGACAACAACAATAGCCAGACGCCATGGTGTCGTTTTATGACAAGCCAATGGAAAGTGGTGTATAATTAGAAGTCGTAAAATAATAAAAACGTTGGAATCAATTTATGGCCTCAATAAAAGTGTTGGGATAAATTTATGGCTTTTCAGACCACCCAAACTTTAAGGCAGATAATAATATTAAAGTATATGTAAGGGGCCATTTGCAGACTGTTAGCTAATAGGCCTATCGAAGTATAATAAAAAATCTTCTCACATCCAATAACAGTGGACTAGACAAAATAGTTCCACCCACTGCAGAAGTTGGTGTGCAAGAAGAATAAGGTTTGAAAAAGAGAGTCTGAAAAAAGATGTAGAGGACGCAGGAGCTCTCCTGAAAGCCCGTGCAATGAAACCTGAAAGCCCTAGTAATGCCCAGGCGAGATGGACAGATCGGAGCGAGCCTAATCAAGCCTAATTGAGGATGTCTTCCTGATGTACATATCGGAGTGAGCCTAAGCAAGCCAAATTGAGGATGTCTTCCTGATGTTAAAATAAAGAGGATTATTCTACAGAGGTCCGTAGCTATGCATCCTGCCATCCCGATGTTGCCGCTCTGATATGAAGCGAATTCCGGATGACATATGAATATGTTCCTAAGCAACGCGACAACTCTGAATTTGATGAATAAAGGCCACCATCCCGTATATTAAAAAAAGGTACTACTTTAGACTTTTTCTATTACCACTTAAAATCATAAGAAAAATTATAAATATACTTTTCTGATATTTTATGGTAGAGAGTAATCTGAGATCCGACAAAACCGATAATTAATTAAAATTAAGGTAATTTAAAAATGAAAGAGAATTATTCTTTTAGCAAAAGGAAAAAAATATAATAATTAGAGTACATGAAAATATTGTCTTTTTTTTAAAGATTAAATATACATAAAATAATGAGAAGCAAACAAAAGTATTGCTTTCTATTTTTTGAATTAATATTATGTTTTTCTGTATATAGTTGTGTTCAATGTAAATAAAATATTTAATCAAGTTTTAAAAAGTTTCTGTAATTATTTAATTGATAATGTTTAAGGTGTGTCAATTTATTTTTACAGCTTAAATTTTAGTTTAATTCATAAGTGGAAGAGTTCGTCTAAATAATTCACAACGCAAACTCTTAATTTTATTCGTAATTATTTAAATTTAATAATTACATTTTGACGCGAGTTATAATTTAATTTTATTAATGCTTCGCGTTGCTCTTCTACTAGAATTTAGGTAATTACGATCACTTATATTATTTGAATTTATCTAAGGTATATAAAATTATATACCAATTTGCTATGAGGTTGCTTGGATGATTTGGACCAATTAACAATTTGGGATATAAATTAAATAGAAAATAAACAGGTGTAATTATCTGTTCAGCATCCCCCCTTCATAGTAAAATGGTGCTATGACTCAGGAACGTTCATCTGAGGTCATTAGAAATAATAATAATAATAATAATAATAATAATAATAAAGGAAAATAAATTTAAGTATTATTTTAATGTCACAATTTTAAAGATATTGTAGGTATGTAAGTTAATTGATTAAAATTTTATTAAAATTAATTTTATTATTGTGACAATAATGACACACATATAATAATTTTATATAAATAAAATGAATAATATATGTTAAAAAAAAAAAAAAAAAAGGAAATGAAAAAAATAATTCAGGGATTTATAATAGGTAAATTTAGGAATTACAATTTTTTTTTTTTCTCTCTCTTTTCTCTTTTGGTTGGATCTCAGTTACCATTGCAGGGCTCCCAAATGGTCCACCAACTGAATACCAATATTTTTTTAGAAAAATTTTCTTTTTAGATTTTTCCTATAAACCGCCCCGGAATCACCTTTGAAAGTTAATTATAGCGCAAACCTACCATAAAATTTTCTGTTACAATTTATTGGTATTCAGTTGGCGGACCATTTGGGAGCCCTGCATTGAGAAATAATGGCATTCACATCACAGATGACACATTTGTAAAAAAATAATTTTTTTATATACTGTATAAATAATAATAATAAGAATAATAAGTAAAATTTGATAATATGTCTGGTATAAAAATGATTGAAATGTCAATAGATCATGATTTTTGAAATTGTATCACCTTGATACAAAAGAAAATTTATGAGTCGTACTACGAAGTAGTAGTACAATATTTACAAAAAAAATAAAAATAAGATTGTTTTTTTCTGTAGAAAAAGACAGATATTTTTCTGTTAAATGAAATTATGTTGTTTTTTATATATACGTGTATTATAAATATTTTAGGGGTATTTATGTGTGTAAAAGAATAATCTACAAAACAACTTCATCTCCTAAGAAATTTTTTTTAATTTTAGTGCTGTTGTTTTTATGTATTTATGCAATTTAAAATATTTTCATACATATGTTGTAATATAGAGAAAATAGTATGAGATGCAAAATATTCTTTTAAGAGGTATAGGATCTATTTTGAATTGATATTTTGAAAAAGTATACATTGATTACTAATATTTGTTAAAAATGACTCAGACGCTGGATATAGATACACGTATTAAGTTAGTGTCACCATTTGAGAGTAATTGTCACCAATTGTGAGTAAGATTTATGTAAAGGGTTTCTTTGCGTCATTGTGTCCAAACTACATGAAATGTATGAAAAAGGATAGTTTGACGCAAATAAACCATTTACATAAATCTTACTCACAATTTTGAATAACGTGACACAAAAGATAAATCAATTTATTGAAATAAATACATTTCAATGCATAGTATAGATTCAATGAAAGTGATATATTTAACAGTGAATTGGAAAATTAAAAGTATTGTGTAGATGTAAAAAAATATTTTAACCAAGTCAAAAATAATTTTAATTGAATTTTAAAACAAACCTTTTAAAGTCACATCAAGGCGTCACTTAAATTTTATATCATATCTTTTAAAACTCATATTTTGAATTTATGAGAGATGTAAATGATAAAGCAACAGCGAATAAAATTTTATGCAGCTTTTCATGTTGAACATAACTTTTGCACATGCGATTATAAATAAAACAAAAATAAAATGATGAAATAAATACAAATATATTTTTTAAGAAATAGCATAACGTCACTCAAAATTTGATATCAGTATTTTTAAGTTCCATATTTAAAATTCTTAGAGCATAAGATAAAGTGCTGCGTCAGAAACTTTTAACCCGTCAAGGGTTTTTGCATTGATATCATTACTTTTTTGAGGTTAGTGATAAAATGATTTAAAAAAAGATACTTATGGAATTTAATGCAGATTTAATTTTTACTATTTTATTACAATTTTCCTTATAGCAGTTTGTATATAAAAACAAGTGGGTAAGTATAATCGCAGATCGCACAGAGGGTTTCATTTGATATTCCTTTAAAAACACTTTATCCTTAAATTAATAAATCCAAAATGTTAATTTATAATTATTAAATCGTTACATAGATGGTGGACCAATAGTTCCAATTTTCATGGGGCAGGAACGCACTCTTTTAAACAAACCACCTTCCAATTGAAGTCATCAAAAACCAAGTTGAATAAGCCAGACCCCGTTGTGTTGTTTGACAAACAGCAGTCTCATGTCCCCTCCTTCCCCCCTTTTTCAAAATTTTTCAGACCAGTACCTAAGAATGGAACCGAAATATTTTTTTCTCTTCAGAAATTACGATAAAAAAATAGTATGCAGTGCTCATAAATTTACTTTAATGCTATATAGGGTGATTATTAAGTTAATTATAACGTTTGGGATCTGTTGCATTGATGTCCGAAAGGTAGTTTGAGTTATGGATGCTGGACCCATAAGGCGCCATAGAGGGGCGAAGCCCGCTAGTGTCTATCATAATTATATCTGCCATGTGGACTAATTGCGATATTTAATCAAAATAGTCCCCCCCCCCCCTCCTCATCCCCGGAAATATAACAAATACAAAATGTGTCTTTATAAGCCTATCGTCAAATAGATTTTTATTTCTTTTTCCCTAAAAAAAAACATGATTTTTATATCCGTAACGTAAATAGCGGACGAAGCCCGCTAGTTCCTATCATAATACATATTTTTAATAATTTTATATAGTCTATAATAAAAATCAGACTTAAAATAGTCTAGTTCCATGAGTACTTGTAGTGTCAGTTACATGCTACGATTTTTGGATACCAGTATTTTAGAACGGGAAAATGTGACTTATTTTATCGGAGATATCTCATTAATTGAATAAGGTGAAGCAAACTTTTTGAAAAAAAGGTGGCCAACAAGCATGGCAGTTATCAGCTATGTGACTTTGTGCTAAAGTCCATTAATTTGATCTGCTTTAAAAAGATTACGGAAGATTGAATTATAGTAGAACCTGGATTAACCGAGCTTCGATTAATCGAGGTTTCTGTTAACCGAGCCGATAACAAAGTCTGATTTTTTTTTCCTTTTGAATGAGCCTTAAAAATAACCACACTCTTTAGCTCACTGTCCGTGCTATACAGGCCCTTCTGCCCCCAAAAGCACTCAACTCCAAAGAAACATTGGACCCTGAGAAGTCAATAGGGAACAATGCTTTGTTTCCAGTGGCTGTGTGAACTTTCATAATTTTTTCAATTTGCATTTTAAAATTTACTACTGGTAGTTGATTTTCTTTTTAAATTTGTTAAGCTGTGAAACAGAACTTTACATATATTTATTTTTATTATTTAAAAAACGTTCTACATATTTTTTTTTAAATGAGATGTTAAATTCGCAAGCACGGCGAGTTTTTACACACAGTTTCTATTAACCGAGATTTCCGATATCCGATGTACTAACAGTCCCAATTAGCTCGGATAATCGAGGCTGCACTGTATAATTAAAAAACCAATGGCGATCTTACTGTAAACGGGTTTCCCTTTTACTGAGGGATTTCAAAACCGAATCAGCTGATGTTAGTTACTGTTTCCGTGCTTGATTAAATAAGATTAGTTAAACATTTGAAAATTACCAAATATAAAAGGAACTAAGTCAACAGAGTCTTTGCTTTATGGTATTTTTTAACAACGCTATAAGAAAATGATTTTAAATAAGAGATTTTAAATGTAACGTTTTAAATCTGACATAATTTTCACCAAACTTTCCTTTCTCTTTGTAACATTCAACTGAAACTATTTTTATCATTAGAAAGATAATATTATTATTTGCGCTACCTTAAAATTGGCAACTATAGTTAAAAATATCATCTTGAAATTTGAAATAAATCTCTCATATAAATATATTTTTTAATTTAAACTGTTTTGCAATATTATTATTTGGCCACTTTGGCCAATATGACGTAATTTCCTCCATTTACGACTTTTAACACATATCAATGAATTTATTATTTAAAAATTTTCTTTTTCTTTTAATATTCACGTGTAAATATAATTTTTATGACGTAATTTTCAATGTTTTTCTGCTTTTAATGCGTAATCATTTAATTCTAATTTGAAAATAATTGATTATTTTATAATTTTCTTTCATTTTAAGTAAGCATGTGTAAAAACAATTTTTATGACGTAATGTTTAATATTTTCCTGCTTTTAACACGTTATCATTTAATTCTAATTTAAAAGGATTTTTTTCTGTTCATAATAGTCACGTGTGAATAAATTTTTAATTTAAAGGATATATTATTCTTTGCGCTGTTTTAACAATTGGCAACAATTTAAAATAACCTTTTCTAAAATATGTAAAAAATATCTCTGGAAATTCTGAAAATTTTAATTTAAAATTGAAATAAACCGTCAAAAAATTAGGCAAGTTAAAAATAATAAATGCACTCTGCAAACTTCTAGTTTCTATTGAATGATTAAATTGAATGAAAATGATTAAATTCCCATGTATATATATATTTTTTTTCCTATGAGACTTTTTTATTGAGACAATTTTATCCAGATTTAACATTAAATATCTCTTAAAATAATTCTTCGATTTAAAAACTGTCTACTTCAACGTTTTTATCAAACATTTCTCTATAATACTACCCATTTTAATATTTTTGTATGCAGTAATTTTCTTAATATTTGCGAAATAGACATCTAGTCACAAGAGATTCTTTCAAAGCGGCGAAGAGCATTAGTTTTTTTTTTTTCGAATAAGAGACAAAATGTAGTACGCAATTGCGTCAAAAGATGGCGACACCAGAATTCTGATATGCTTATTATGTAAACTGTAAATATTGTAAAGTTAAATAAAAACAATTGTCTCGGGGTTATCAAACTTCATTGATATTTATAAATAAAACATTTCAACTAAATTATTTATTATAAAAGAATTATTACATCACAATAGTTTTTATGCAAGGAAAATAATAATTATAATAATAATTATAATATCGATGTCAGTGATTATATATTGATTGACCGTCATAATAATAAAAAATGATATTATAAAAAGAAGAGCTGAAATGAATTATTTTTTTACGTTTCTGATCGTGTGATTTATATTCAAATAATAATTATTAATGTATATTTTTTGTAAAGTGATTGAAATTAAATATACAGTAGATTTCCGTTACAACGAACTCCACGGGACCGGTAATATATTTCGTTGTAACGATTTTTTCGTTGTAACGGAATTGCTCTTATTTATGTAATGAATTACATATACACGTAAACTAATTATGTAAGATAAATTTACCTTTCATTATAGAAGATGTTAATGAAAGACTAGTTAAATTAAGATAGAAAAAGTTAGTAAAAATTCAATATTAAAAATACAAAATTACGGACTAACCTTTATTTAGTAGAACATTATTGCACAAAATCTGTGATTTTAGTTTGTACAAAGGAGTGTGCAGTTGATGATAACAAAAAAGTGTGGAACAAATGAACGTAAGAAAATACCTCCTCTGGAACATTCTTCTGATGAGAAACAAAAGCACGCATTTTCTCCAAGCATGAGAGAGCTTCCGAAGCGGTAACTTTTGAATCGTCGGTAATATCAATATCGTCATCACTGTTTTCGCCATTTTGTCGGTCTAAAGTTGTTTTAATGGACAAGATGATATTTTCATCAGACGCTTCACAGCATATTTGAATATTGTCATCCAGATAAGAAATCCTCCATATCAACCTGATCAGAGACTGATGTTAATTTTTTGGCAACCTTCCAAATTATGTTTAAGTCAGAGGACTCATCCAAATCTAAAATTTCTGGTTTATTTTCTTTGGTCTCAATTAACTGGGCATGTTTCCAACAGTTAGAAATTGTTTTCAGGCTAATTTCTTGCCACGAACCAGGGATCATTTCAATAGCTTTTTTGAGATTTATTTTTGGCCTTTCGTCATTTTCTAAGCCGCGAGGAATTTTTTTAGCAAATTTTTAGCTGTAGCGAGATTTTACAGCACGAATGATATTTTGACCTGGACCAAGAGGCTGTGGAATAGAAGTGCAATTCGGCGGAAAGTTTTCAACTTGGATGCAGCCCAATCTCTCGGAATTATTATGAGGCATGCAATTATCAATCAGAAGAAGAATTTTCCGTTTTTTAGCTTTAATTTCTTTGTCAAATTGCGCTAACCAATCATTAAAGATTTTTTGTGTCATCCATGCCTTCTTATTGAATTTATAATCACGAGGCAATGAATGACAGTTCTTAACGCAACTAGGCTTGCCAGAGTGACCAACAATCAATATTTTTCTCTTCTCGGTTCCAGATTTGTTACAACGAAAGAGTGCTGTAATTCCTTGCTTTGAAGTTTTTCCTCCAATGCATTTGTTGCCTTTAAATGTTAATGTTTTTCTCGTTCAATTTGTTAAAATATTCCAGCTTCGTCAGCATTGAAAATATCATTGGAGCTGCATGTCTTTATAAGGGCAGATACTTCTCCAGCTCTTTATTCATTCACAGTCTTTGTAAGTACATGACTTGCTTCGGTGCAAATTTATTTCATTACAAATCCATAGCGAGTACGAAAGCGATTGAGCCATCCGACACTATCTTGGAAATTTTCGATACCAAGCATTGTTCCGAACTCTTCAGCTTTCTGCCTTATCAGAGAACCACTTGTAGGTACATTGTGTGAACGAACATCATCGAACCGTTTGAATACGGTTTTTTCAACATCTTGAAATTGGGGCTGTCGCATTCGTTTGCTATAATCGGAGCCAATGCTTGCATTTTGGAATTGTCTCTCAATCTTTTCTTTACCTTTTAGAAATCTAGATAAAGTCGATGGTGTCATTCCGTATTTTTTGGCCACATCAGTTTTCCTCAATCCTTTGTCAATCTCAGAAATTATAGCTTTCATTTCTTCCAACGAAAATTGTTTTCGTTTCACACAAACCATTTTATCAACGAACGAAGCAAGAAACACACTGCAACTGCAACAGGTACTGTCAATAGAGATATCCCAGAATAAGCATAAACACTCCTTTCACAGTAAAGTCCACCTGCTTTCTGTCATGTGATCATTTTCAAGCGTATGGGCTAATGAAAGAAAAGGAATTCGGGAAAAGAAGTAGTTAAAAGAAAAAAAACAGGCAAAGTGGAGAAAAATTTTAAATAGCACCTGTCCCCAAAACAACGTTATTTTTTTTATCTTCGACATTCTATTTGAAGCATATTTCATTTCTGCTAAGCAACTAGAAAAAAAAAAGGGGGTGGGGGTGGGCGATTAAGATTTTTCGTTGTAACGGAATTCCTAAAAAAATGCTCTTCGTTAAATCGGAATTTTTAATGCATTAGTGTTAATGTAATTTGAAAAGGGGATTTGTCAAATTTCGTAGTAACGGGATTTTTCGTTGTAATGGAATTCGTTGTAACGGAAATCTACTGTATTTATAAAATTTATGGTAATATTTTTATTGTTGAAAAATTGCCAAGAAATAATCATCATCAAATTGGCGTCATTATAATTGTAATTTTATTTAACTTAATAGCAATTAAAAAATTACAAAGGAACTGAGAATAATGGTCAACCAGCAGACTTAAAAAAAAAAAAAACACATTCACATGTGAAAACACGTACCAAAGAGTATCGAACTGCCTATCTTAAGATCAGTAGACGATGGCCCTTAACCACTCAGCCAATGGGAAGACAAAATTTTTCTCCCCAAAAGTGGTTAAAAAGAAAGCATGTGTATGAATACAGTGTCATGCATTTTCGGTGAAATTTCCATAGAATGGCGAAGAAATATAGTGCGATTTTTCATGCGCATTATAAAACGAACAAGAGTCTTGCTGGAAACAAGTAAATTGTTATTTGGTTCATCTGAAACATATTTATTTGATTTTTAAAAAATCGCCCGTGTCATTTTCGAGAGAAAAAAAAAATCGAATTATTTAACGAACGAGAGTTTTCCCAGAAAAAAGAAAAGTGTTATTCACCTCGCCTTAATCACATTTATATTATGTATCAATTTAAAAATAATCGTTAGAACCGTTTTCGAGATTTTCAAATTAGGAACTTCCTCGATATTATACCAACGTTTTCACTTTAAAAATGGCTATTTAGATCTCAAAATATACTGCACGTAGAAATGTAAAAATTTCAGTATACGATTAGACTGCAGATATAAGACTGTTCTAGAAAATTCAGAACAATAAGACATATATCTGCTGAGTTATTAAAAGGCGGCTTTTCGCGTTTTCTTTGATGTCGAGTTAGCTGTATATATGAGTTCCGCCATCTACGAATTCTATGATACGATACGATACGATTTTAACGATACGATACGATACGATTTTAGGCTTAAGGCTGCGTCACTCGAATACTACCGTCTTCCATGATAAGACTTTTTGAAAATTTTATGATTTATCGTGTGGTCTGAGGCATTCAGCTATACGTATGCAAAATTTCATGTCTCCAACTTAATTAGGGGCTCTCTTAGAAAGAATTACTTCAAATACATATGTGGTAGCTCAAAGGGTTAAATGTAAGACTTTTTCAAGATTTTATGATTTGTCGCCTGGCCTAAGGTGTTCTGCAATATGTATGCAAAATTTCAAATCTCCAATTTAATTAGGGACTCAGTTAGAAAGAATTGCTTAAAATATACAAGCTGGAGTTGAAAGGGTTAAACATAAAACTTTTTCAAAATTTATTATTTGACCTGTGATCTGAGGTGTTGAGTTATAAGTATGCAAAATTTCACGCCTCCAACCTAAATAGGGGCTCACTTAGAAAGAATTGTTTAAAATACACATGTGGGACCCCAAAGGGTTAAACGTACGACATTTTCAAAATTTTATGATTTGTCGTTTGATGTGAGGTGTTCAGCTATAAGTATGCAAAATTTCATGTCTCCAACTTAATTAGGGGCTCTCTTAGAAAGAATTACTTCAGATACATATGTGGTAGCTCAAAGGGTTAAATGTAAGACTTTTTCAAGATTTTATGATTTGTCCCCTGGCCTAAGGTGTTCTGCAATATGTATGCAAAATTTCAAATCTCCAATTTAATTAGGGACTCAGTTAGAAAGAATTGCTTAAAATATACAAGCTGGAGTTGAAAGGGTTAAACATAAAACTTTTTCAAAATTTATTATTTGACCTGTGATCTGAGGTGTTGAGTTATAAGTATGCAAAATTTCACGCCTCCAACCTAAATAGGGGCTCACTTAGAAAGAATTGTTTAAAATACACATGTGGGACCCCAAAGGGTTAAACGTACGACATTTTCAAAATTTTATGATTTGTCGTTTTATGTGAGGTGTTCAGCTATAAGTATGCAAAATTTCACGTCTCCAACCTAATTAGGGGCTCACTTAGAAAGAATTGTTTAAAATACACATGTGGGACCCCAAAAGGTTAAACGTACGACATTTTCAAAATTTTATGATTTGTCGTTTGATGTGAGGTGTTCAGCTACAAGTATGCAAAATTTCACGCCTCCAAACTAATTAGGAGCTCACTTTGAAAGAATTGTTTCAAATACACATGCGGGAGCCCAAAGGGTTAAATGTACGACTTTTTCAAAATTTTATCATTTGTCGTATGATGTGAGGTGTTCAGCTATAAGTACCTAAAATTTCATGTCTCCAACATAATTAGGGGCTCACTGAGAAAGAATTGTTTAAAATACATATGTGGGAGCCCAAAGGGTTAAATGCAGGACTTTTTGAAAATTTTATGATTTGTCGTTTGATGTGAGGTGTTCAGCTATAAGTATGCATAATTTCACGCCTCCAACCTTATTAGGGGCTCACTTAGAAAGAATTGTTTAAAATACACATGTGGGACCCCAAAAGGTTAAACGTACGACATTTTCAAAATTTTATGATTTGTCGTTTGATGTGAGGTGTTCAGCTACAAGTATGCAAAATTTCACGCCTCCAAACTAATTAGGAGCTCACTTAGAAAGAATTGTTTCAAATACACATGCGGGAGCCCAAAGGGTTAAATGTACGACTTTTTCAAAATTTTATCATTTGTCGTATGATGTGAGGTGTTCAGCTATAAGTACCCAAAATTTCATGTCTCCAACATAATTAGGGGCTCACTGAGAAAGAATTGTTTAAAATACATATGTGGGAGCCCAAAGGGTTAAATGCAGGACTTTTTGAAAATTTTATGATTTGTCGTTTGATGTGAGGTGTTCAGCTATAAGTACCCAAAATTTCATGTCCCCAACATAATTAGGGGCTCACTGAGAAAGAATTGTTTAAAATACATATGTGGGAGCCCAAAGGGTTAAATGCAGGACTTTTTGAAATTTTTATGATTTGTCGTATGATGTGAGGTGTTCAGCTATAAGTACTCAAAATTTCATGTCTCCAACATGTATAGTTTCTGAGAACGGGCTCTGTGACAGACGGACAAACAGACAGAGAAGCGAGACGAATAGGGTTTCGTCAGATGAACGAAACCCTAAAAATGAAGTATTTACATATTTACAGAAAAAAGTGATTAAAGTTTATAAGATAATGCACAATAGAGAATAAGAAACGATAATAAAAACATCATTGGGGAGAGTTTAGACTAACAGGACTGAAAAATGCACAAAAAGCATAGGGGAACAAAACAATGGGAAATGTTATTGAAATTAAAGCAAAATAAGGTAAGGCATAATAAAAACATGAAAAGCATTAGAAAAAGCAGTTTAAAAGTTTTTTTTTTTTTTTTAACACAAAAAGGACAGAAAGACAAGGAAAAAGAAAAAGTTTAGCAGGGAATGAAGTTATTCTTCATTTAAGTTGAGAAGGTTAGCAAGTTTGTCCAGTGGTGACCATCCCCCCCAAACCCAATGACGCAAATTCCCCCTCCCCCCCCCCCAAAAAAAAAAAAATCTTCATACATTAATACTGAGTCTCCCCCTAAACAGAACATCAATTGTAAAATACATTTTTATTATTAAATTATTTAATAATTGTATTCTTACGTACTTTCATACAAACAGGAAATAAAAGTTTTAACAGCCTAATAAATAATTGTCTGAGCGAAGCGAAGGCTAATACTCATGGAAATATTACTGTCCGGACACTTTACTACTACGATGGATATTAACGCCATGTCCTACTAAAAAAAAAAAGCCTAATAAAAACCTTTCGTCAAGCATGCATAACTCAAAAAATATTTGTCGGATTTCGTTTCTGATTGCACCAGAAAGTACCTATGAGGGTCACCTTCTGCATGCACCTACTATGAAAAATAAGTTCCAAACCGTTTAAAAATTATATAGAAAAAACTCTTAAAAAAGCACAATTTATCTGCATACGTCACAGAAATTTGGTGTGCGTCACTTTCACCGGTTGATGTTTTCGTAGACAACTGGTTTGAACACATGGCGCAAATAACAAAAAAAATACGCACGCAGTAATATTGAATAGATCAGTTTCAACCACGTGATCTTGCAACAACCCGTGGCAACCAGTTTTGGTGGGCAAACAAATAATAATACAGTATTCCGTACCACGGTGACCGTTTTTAGCCTGTTGTATAAAATCTGGCATGTTGTATGACATACAATTGTGGATGATTAAAACAAAAGACATGAGTGTTTATTGATCCGGAGGTAATCTTTCTCTGGATGTCTGTCTGTCTATCATACAGCATGCAATTTTCTTGTAAAGGATGATATTATTATGCAGTAAAACCTCCATAAAGGACACACCCGATTAGTGGACACCTCTATTTAGCTGGCATTTTTTCGATTACCAACCCTTAAATAACTGTACATTTTTTACTCTCAGTAGCGAACACCTCCAAATAGAGGACAAATTCTGCCCTCCCGAGGTGTTCTCTATTCAGAAGTTTTACTGGTAAAACCTCCATAGCGGACACACCCGATTAGCGGATACCTCTATTTAGCGGACATTTTTTCGATTACCAACTCTTAAATAACTGTACATGTTTTACTCTCAGTAGTGGTCACCTCTAAATAGAAGACAAATTCTGCATTCCCGGGGTGTCCGCTATTCAGAGGTTTTACTGTATATAATATTGATAATTATTTTACAGGGCCGTACAAAAGAATAAGAATATATGAAATGAATATAAACTAAATTCGGGATTGGTAGATCGTTGATGGTAATGTAATTTTAGGATGTTGTTACAGTCATCCGTAGCATGTTTATAGAGTTTCGTCCATCTAACGAAACCCTACCTGTCTCACTCCTTTGTCTGTCTGTTTGTCCGTCTGTCACAGAGCCCGTTCTCAGAAACTATATATGTCGGAGACTTGAAAATTTGCATACTTATAGCTGAACACCACACATCAAACGGCAAATAATAAAATTTTGAAAAAGTCTAATATTTAACCCTCTGGGCTCTAACTTGTGTATTCTAAGCAATTTTTCTAACTCAACCCTTAATTTAATTAAGTTGGAATCAAACTTGTGTATTTAAAGCAATTTTTCTAACTCAGCCACTAATTAAGTTGGAGACATGAAAGTTTGCATACTTATCGCTGAACACTTGCGATAACACGATAAATCATAAAATTTTGAAAAAGTCATATTTAACCCTCTGGGCTTATGTATTTTAAACAATTTTTCTAACTCAGCCCCTAATTAAGTTGGAGACATGAAATTTCGCATACTTATAGCTGAAATCCTCACATCAAATGACAAATAATAAAATTTTGAAAAATGTCTGATATTTAACCCTCTGGGCTCTAACTTATGTATTTTAAGCAATTTTTCTAACTCATCCCCTAAGTTGGAGAATTGAAAGTTTGCATACTTATAGCTGAAAACTTGCGATAACACGATAAATCATAAAATTTTGAAAAAGTCGTACATTTAGCCCTTTGGGCTCCAACATGTGTATTTTAAGCAATTTTTCTAACTCAGCCCCTAATTAAGTTGGAGACATAACATTTTGCATACTTATAGCTGAACACCTCACATCTAACGACAAATAATAAAATTTTGAAAGTCTATTACTTAATCCTCTGGGCTCTAACTTGTGTATTTTAAGCAATTTTTCTAACTCAGCCCCTAATTAAGTTGGAGACATGACATTTTGCATACTTATAGCTGAACACCTCACATCAAACGACAAATAATAAAATTTTGAAAAAGTCTATTATTTAACCCTCTGGGCTCTAACTTGTGTATTTTAAGCAATTTTTCTAACTCAGCCCCTAATTAAGTTGGAGACATGAAATTTCGCATACTTATAGCTGAAATCCTCACATCAAATGACAAATAATAAAATTTTGAAAAATGTCTGATATTTAACCCTCTGGGCTCTAACTTATGTATTTTAAGCAATTTTTCTAACTCATCCCCTAACTAAGTTGGAGAATTGAAAGTTTGCATACTTATAGCTGAAAACTTGCGATAACACGATAAATCATAAAATTTTGAAAAAGTCGTACATTTAGCCCTTTGGGCTCCCACATGTGTATTTTAAGCAATTTTTCTAACTCAGCCCCTAATTAAGTTGGAGACATAACATTTTGCATACTTATAGCTGAACACCTCACATCTAACGACAAATAATAAAATTTTGAAAAAGTCTATTACTTAATCCTCTGGGCTCTAACTTGTGTATTTTAAGCAATTTTTCTAACTCAGCCCCTAATTAAGTTGGAGACATGACATTTTGCATACTTATAGCTGAACACCTCACATCAAACGACAAACAATAAAATTTTGAAAAAGTCTATTATTTAACCCTCTGGGCTCTAACTTGTCTATTTTAAGCAATTTTTCTAACTCAGCCCCTAATTAAGTTGGAGACATGAAATTTTGCATACTTATAGCTGAACACCTCACATCAAACAGCAAATAATAAAATTTTGAAAAAGTCTAATATTTAACCCTCTGAGCTCTAACTTGTGTATTTAAAGCAATTTTTGTAACTCAGCCCCTAATTATGTTGAAACATAAAAATTTGCATACTTATAGCTGAACACCTCACATCAAACGACAAATAATAAAATTTTGAAAAAGTCTATTACTTAATCCTCTGGGCTCTAACTTGTGTATTTTAAGCAATTTTTCTAACTCAGCCCCTAATTAAGTTGGAGACATGAAATTTTGCATACTTATAGCTGAACACCTCACATCAAACAGCAAATAATAAAATTTTGAAAAAGTCTAATATTTAACCCTCTGAGCTCTAACTTGTGTATTTAAAGCAATTTTTCTAACTCAGCCCCTAATTATGTTGAAACATAAAAATTTGCATACTTATAGCTGAACACCTCACATCAAACGACAAATAATAAAATTTTGAAAAAATCTAATATTTAACCTCTAATATTTTGTCTCGCGCAATTTTTAAATTTAAACTGTTTTGCAATACTATTTTTTGTTCATTTTCCATAATAAGTGTAATGTGACGTAATTTGTTCTATTTCAGATTTCTAACGCATGTTAATGAATTTATTTTACAATATCCTTTCTCTTTTAAAATTCACGTGTAAATATAGTTTTTATGGCGTAATTTCCAATAAGTGCCTGCTTTTTATACCTAATTATTTAATTGTAATTTTAAGGGTTTTTTTCTGTTTATAATAGTAACGTGTAAATAATTTTTTTAGTTGAAGCAAACATTATTGTTTGCGCTGTTTATACAGTTGGCAACAGTTTAAATTAATACCATTTTCTAAAATATGTAAAAAATATCTGTCAAAATGCTGAATATTTGAATTTAAAATAGAAATAAAACCTCAAAAAATGAGTCAAATTATAAAAAAATTAATGAAATCTGCAGACCGGGATCTTCTATTGAATAAAATGATCTAAAAATGATTAAATTCCCATGTATAGCTTTTGCTCTTATAAGTTTTTTTTAATGGAACGATTTTGTCCAACTTTAGCATTAAATATCTCTTAAAATAATTCTTCGATTTGAAAACTGTATGCATTAGTGTGTTGATCAAACATTTCGCTATAATACCACCGATTTTCATATATTTGTATGCAATAGTTTTCTTAATATTAACGAAGAAAGACCTCCGGTCACAAAAAATTCAAAACCGGCGGCGGCGGCGGTGACAGCGTTAGTTACTTTTCATAGAATAGAGAGATATATAAAAATGAAAACTTGTCTATCTGTCTGTTTGTAATTCTATAAAAAATCCACAATTTGGAAGCCAAAATTGTGAGGAGATACGTACATGTGTATTAAAACATGGCCGAGACAACTAAAGTAATACGGAATCGAAATAACTTATAGTTAATTTTTAATTAATAAAAAACCACCAATTTAACAGCAATTTCTTATCAAATTTAAACATTTTTCGTTATAGCAGTTGCCAACAATTAAAAAACACAATAAAATTATTACTACAACAATTAATTTTCTACTGCAAGATTTCCACGTGAAAAATGAAAATGAAATAAATAGTTTGCCGAATTTAAAAAAAAAGGTGAATATTACGTCATAACTTTTCTATTGCAAGATATTCACGTGAAATATGAAAATGAAATAAATGGTTTGACGAATTTAAATGAAAGTGAATATAACTTCATAACTTTTCTATTTCAAGGTTTCCACGTGAAAGAGGAAAATATTACGTCATATTGGAAATATAAAGAGCATGGTGGATATAGTATAACGTCATATGAGTGTGAAAAATGTATTGAAGCATAATAAAAACCCGTTAGGGAAATATTGGCGTATTTTAACATTATTGCTCCAATTATAAATTGAAATAAGTTCATTTATAGCTGTATTCTTTTGCGTCTGTTATATACATTTATACATTTTTATATAGCGTTTTCATATGATTCATTCAACAACATTTCGACTGCTTTTTTTAATGTTTGTTTTGTGTTGTATGTTAAATTTTGAAATTGATTTTTCAGAACAAACATCCTTCAAATTCTGGTCAACGCCGGCACTTTAGCTTGTAACAGATAAATGGCTTTTGTATCTGTACATCTAATGCTAAGATTATAAAGCGTTATAATATTATAAAGTATATAATATTATTAATGCTTGTACGTTTGTGAGGTGTTATCTCTGAAACTACATAGCCAACTTAAAAAAATGTTGGTGGCCATCTCTGCTCCGAAAAAAAGACTATTTTATGTCAGTGCAAGAACCTACATCGCTGCAGGAGCAAAAAAGTTCTAAAATTGTGATTTCTGCGATATTGATTGGGTTAGAAACTTTAAGTTTGGTGCGGTAGTTACTTTTAAGATGTAAATACTCGTAATGAACGCTCTCTAAAAGGTTCAATTTGACGGATAAACGTAAAAATTTCTAGAAAGGTTCTAAACTATGATTTATTTGGAATACTGAAATTTTTGGGATGCTGTCGGGGTTAGAAACTAGAACTTTGGCATGGTAGTAATTAATAAGATGTAAATGCTCGTTGTAGAACGAATTCTAAAAAATAGAAAGACTAAACAAAGCGGAAAAAGTTCTAAAGATGATCTAAGAAAAGAAGAACATGGAACTGTTAGGAAAATAAACATGGAAATTGACATGGCTGTATTTATCATGACGTAAATTCTCGCAATAGAACAATTTCTAAAAATGTCGCTATAAAAAACAGTGCAGAAACAAAAAACTTTCAAAAATTTTCTATTTCTCTGTTACTGCTGAGCCCAAAATCTTGAAATTTTGCTTCGGGTTAGTTTTAAAATATACAATTGTCTCTATGAATGGTTTCTAAAAAAATAAAAATTTAAAAAGATGAAATTAACGGAAAGCGATTTCAATTACCATTAATTTGGAATTATTAGGTACAGAAACTTTAAATATTTCATAATGCTGCATTTCCTCCGCAAAACATGCAATTTAAATGCAACAAAACTGATAGATACCCACCTAGCATTAAATAAATTGTGTAAATATTGAATAAAGACCTGTATGAAACAGTGAGTAGGTTGCCCGAAAGTACTTGTTAAAGTGTTCCTTCTCTAGGCTTTTCTCTCTCTCGCCAAGGCCACTAACAGAGGGAAGTGCCGTTTTAAATGTGATATGAATTTTTTATCCGATTCATTTTTCTAGACATTTTATCATAAGGTCATATTCTCAATTATCATTAGTAGATTTTTTATATATTAACTTATTCTGGTGAAATTTTGTAATCGGGTTCATATTGGCGTATGTTAGCTTGCATGATTTGCTGATTAAATATGTATGGATTTGTAAATTACTTGAAATGACACTTTGACAGCTCAAAAGTTATGCAGACGATATATTCAGATCTTGTGTCATACTTAATGTTGTAATCATTGCCGATTTCTTTTATTTAATACATGCTAAATACAGCCCAACTTGTGCAGAATATGTTTGAAAACAAAACAATACAGCGTATGTAGTGGCCAGCATACACTCATCATTTAAATCCGATCGAGCATATCTAAAACACACTCTAACGAAGCATTGCATGCCACTTTTGATGTATTCGGTACTTTAATACTATATTAGATTTTGAGAAGAGAATTCCTTAAATGTTATCGACAACCTCATTGCATCCGTGGAAAACAGATGTTGTACAATATTAACTATTCCGGGGGAGCACACACCATATAAAGTATAGTCCATTCTTTTTAAACATCATATATTTGTCATTTAAAGTTACTCAAATTGGTGCGGAGCGTCTGATTATGCTCTTGACATCATTTTATACAGTTAAAATTCCGATATAAGTAAATTAGTGTTTCATATTCTATTTTACTTATAATGTATTGCGTACTTTCAATTTTATATCCATGCATGGCTGTCTTGAATGGTTTGATTTCCCATTTTTTTAAACAGTGTATACGAATTTATATATAAGATTTTGTAATTCTACAATTCGTTTATTTTCATCATTTCAATTTTTCTCAGTATATGGACAATTAAAGATAACATCTCCTTTTCTTTGCTTCCACATGTTATTATTAAATCTATGGTCACAGTAATATCGCTCAGACTAATCCCTCTGAGGGAAGTCTTAGTAAAAGATATATTTTTTATTAGTAATAATCTGATTGTTTTCACATTTATAAGTCCTGACTGACAAGCCCGTGTTAATACGTTCACTATATACGTTTTAATAAATAAAGCTACTTTTTTATGAAAATAAATATTTACTTACAAGTATTTAAAATAAAAATCTTTTATATTATTACAAAATAAATCTTAAATACAAAGATTGCATACTGTTTTAAGAAAACTAAAATATTAAAGACGAGTCGTTTATATCAAACGCATATCAAATACAATTGCATATACATACGCCCTTGTTTAAGATTAAATCTTAACGCTTAGGATTTCCCAATCATTTTTTAATACTATCTAGTTATACAGTTTAATCTCACCCTCCCAAAAAAATTCTCTAAATCACCCCCCCCCCCCACCCCCAAAAAACAACAACAACAACAACTGTGGATTGAAGCGTTTATTTCAGTACAAGTGTTGCTTTATACTGCTTTAAAAACATACAATATACTCTTATACAAGTACCGATTCTTATAAAATGGCAGACATTATACCATTAAAACATAGCCCTAAATCTATTATAAGCCCTTGTATTCTGTATAGGTATGTTTTTCTTTCACACTATAATTTTTCAGTCTTATTACCTAGTAATTAATCCTCCTTACCCTCCCAAAAAAATCTAATTTTTCCATAAATTTCACCCTTTCCCCTAAAATAATTCGTGGCTGAAAGTAGTGATGGGAGATTCTCGAAAAATTTACCAATAAAAAAAATCGTAATCGTAAAAAACAAAATCGATATAGTCATCGATTACTTCCGAGAACCTACAATCGAGATGTTCTACAATCGTTTATTAAAATCATTGTTTTATATGTTTATAAAGCAGTATTTAGTAAATACATAGTGACTGAAAACAGATGGATTTAAAAAACAACAAACCGAAGGGAGGCTATAATGGAACCATAATAGTGGAAAAGTCATGTAACGGCGTTCTTTGGTTGCAAAAAGTTGAAAAGTCGCGAGTAGGTATGAAACGGTAAGGGGAGTTTAAGTATCAAAAATTAGAATTTTTCGACAATTAGCAGCAAATTGGCCAAAGAAATAAGAATAAAAAGCACCTCTAGTGGCAAAAACATGAACTAAAAGGATGGTAAATGGTATCAATATTTTTTATTGATTTTTTTACGTCATTTGAGATCAGTTCTATGATTTCCCCTTTATTAGAAGACCATCTACTGGAATGCGTTAAACGACCCCCCTGAGGGGGAAGTAGGGGAGGAGCAATAAATGCATAATATGAATAAGTGGTCATAAGGCTTTCCAACGATATATCACATGAGGGGTGTCGGCTAAATTTAGAAAAGTGACCCCGGGGGGTCAAAGGGGAGAAGGGCGCGGGAGGTATGTACAAATGAAGTAATAGTCACAGAGCTTTCCAATAAATATATCATATGAGGGGGTGACGGCAAAAGATAGAAAAGTGCCCCCAGAATTCCAACTATTGCGCGCACCGGAATACAGCCTCCCCCCCCTCTCTTTGAAATTTTAATGTTTTATAAATTATTCATCTGAGGGTTCCGTAACAAAATCCGATCTAAAATGATAAAAACGCTACGATTTCAAAAAAGTTCGAAAAGCGCCTCACCCGGGGCGCCAAAATGGGGAGGTTGGAAGAAAGATTCATAATGTGAAAGAGTGGTCCGAAAACTCTCCGATGACATAGCACATGACGGGTCCAAAAAGTTTGAAATTTACACCTCACCCATGGGTTCACTCTTTTTTCCCAGAATACACCCGGAAATCACACAACCCTCACTTTTAAATTTTTATATTTAATAAATAATATTTACCGGAGGGCTCCATCAAAAAAACACACTTAAAATTATATTTCTCGTAGAAATCGCAACGATTTAAAAAATTCACCCCCCTTACTGCTTCTCCCCACCCCAGAAATTTACTCCAGGAGGAGAAAGGTTCATAATATGAAAGAGTGGTCAAAGGGCTTTCCGGTGATATGTCACAGGAGGGATTCGGTAAAAGTTTGAAAATTAATCCCCCGTCGATCCATTCTCGCGCCTTCCAGAATTCACTCACCTTCCTCTTCTGAAATTTTTATATTTGATGAGTAATATTTATCTGAGGTCCCCAAGTATGGGACAGCTTGACAGAGCTAAAGTAAGAGAAACATTGAAAATTCGGGGCAAAATGACACTAAATTCAACAGTAATTATTGAAATTAGGACTATACAGAACTGAATAAATAAACCACTATGCCTCCTAACCCATATCGGTTAATAACAAAAAGAGATTAGATAAGCAAACGCACTCCTTCGAGAAATTATGACTTAAACCAGAAATGTGGTAAATTTGACTCTGAAAGATTCATTTCTCTCTTTCTCTGGCATTTCCGCAAATCTCATCTCGATGCTTTCACCGGCATCTCGACTTTTGACTTCTCGATTATTCCTCTCGCGCTTTTCAACATTTTGTATGTTGGCCGAGAATGAGAAATCAATTTTCTTCGCTTCTCGAAATGTTGTTCTCGATTAGTGTCTTTTCATAGTTTGCTGAGAACGAGAATTCAATTTCTCGTTCTCGGCAGAGAAGAGATGTGAGAAGATTTATCGAGACGAGATAGAGAAAGAGGCATGACAATGAGCTGTGAAATGAAGCCCTAATTTTCAAAGTTTCTCTTATTTTAGCCCTATCAAGCTGTCACATACCTGGAACCCTCTGATAAATACCATTTATTAAATATAAGAATTTCAAAGAGGGGGGTGCGGAGGGGGCGAACAAATTTCTAAAACCGTAGTGATTTCTAGAATGAATATAATTTATATGTGTTTTTTTGATGGAATCCTCCGGTAAATATTATTTATTAAATATAAAAAATTAAAAGTGGGGCATGCGTTAATTCCGGGCTGAAAGAGTGGACAAACCGGGGGGGGGGAGGATTTTCAACCTTTTTTAAGCCCTTCATGTGATATATCATTGGTAAGCCCTCGGATCACTCTTTCATATTATGAGACTTTCTTCTCCCCTCCTCAATTTGGCCCCCTCGGCGGGGGGCAGTTTTTGAACTTTTTTGCGTTTTCATCATTTTAATTCGAATTTTTTAAGGAGTTTTCCGAAAAATATTACTTATAATATATGAAATTTCAAAAAGGGGAGCTGAATTCCTTGGGGGTTGCGATAGTTGGACCTCCGGGGGGAGCACTTTCCTAATTTTTGCCGACACCCCTCATGTGATATATGATTAGAAAGTCCTGCGATCACTTATTTATATTAACACTAGAACGGCGGGAAATTTTGCTCAAGTTTTATAAAAAATATTTCACATCAGAATTTTTATTTAGAACTATTTAACTTATTTATTTAAGTTACTTTTGTGCAGCATATATTAATTTTATATTATAAAAAAAATTCTGGTTCGAATCGAAATGTATTCATTCGGCAAGGATCAAAATGACCCCTCGCCGCCGTTCTAGTGTTAAGCACCTACCGTGCCCCTTTCCTCATTTTGACACCCAGGGTGGCACTTTTCTAAATTTAGCCGAGACCCCTCATGTGACATATTGTATGAAAGGACTGTGATACTTATACATGTTATGCAGCTCCTCTCCACTTTTCCCCCCACGAGGGTACTTTTCTAAATTTAGCCAAGACCGCCTCATGTGACATAGCGTTAGAAAGGTCCGTGACTACTTATTGATATTATGCACCTCCGGTGTCCCTCCCCTCTCTTTGCCCCCAAGGGAGGCACTTCACGAAATTTAGCTGATTCCCCTCATGTGACGTTTTGTTTGATAGGACTGTGACCACTTACTCCTGTTATGCACCTCCCGCGCCCCTCCACCCAATTTGCCCTCACGGTGCGGTGGGCAATTTTATAAATTTAGCTCGAGACCCCTCATGTGACATTTGGTTGGAAAGGCCTGTGACCACTTATTGATGTTATGCACCTCCGGTGTCCCTCCCCTCACTTTGCCCCCACGGTAGGCACTTTTCGAAATTTAGCTGAGACGCCTCATGCGACGTATTGTTTGATAGGACTGTGACCACTTACTCCTGTTATGCACCTCCCGCGCCCCTTTCCCCCCACTTTGTCACCCCGGGGTGCATTTTTATAAATGTAGCTCAAGACCCCTCATGTGACATTTGGTTGGAAAGGCTTATGACCACTTATTGATGTTATACCCTACGATGACCCTTCCTCCACTTTGCCCTCCCGGTGGCACTTTTCTAAATTTTGCCTATAACCCTCATATGATATATCGTTGGAAAGCCCTGCGACCACTTATTCATATCATGCAGCTCCTGCGCCCGCCCTTTGACACCCCAAGGATCCGGTCCGAGGTTCATTCGGTTCGAGATTTTTTTGTTTACAAGATTTTGCAGTGTGTGCACACCACGCCTTCTATACGGTGCCGTATGCAGCAGGGACCCAGTTTGAGATTTCATATTACAAGATTACCTATAAATTAGAGGCCCTAATTAAAGAAGGGGCGCACTAGCGGGCGTAGCCAACTAGTCCCTATTAACCCGACTCATTGCAGTTTTCCCGCAGGCTATTGTTGATAAAATCGAATCGTGTATGGTATAAAAGCAATTGGCAAACTGGAGTCATCCAGAAAAATTTTGCACAATATAAAAATACCGAGACGTCCATACAATCGATAAAATCTATAAAAACATCTCGTTTTCGCCCATCACTAGCTGGAAGTCTTTTTCTCTGTACAGGTTGTTTACCTTATACTGTTTTAATGACATACAATACTACTGTTCTAACATCACTAAAATATACTGTACTTAAATCCTAGTTTTCTGAAAATCGTCAAGTAATTTTAGCGTTGTCTCTTCCTCTGAAATGCTTATTTTGTTGTTATTTCTTATCATACCCATTAAGAATGTATTTTTGCACTCGGACTGTACGATTCGACCCTATCAAATAATATAATAAATTACTTAAGACGCTTCTGGAAAGCTATTCCTTTTATCACGTCTTGCGGTCCTAATTGCCTTTCAGACTGTGTTAAACATTTTCCCACCTGTATACCAAGTATTTTTTTTTATTCCCGCACTTTCAAAGATATTAAGATGCAAAATCAGTTCTTATTGCTCTTATCTAAGATTTAAAGAATGAAAAAACATGACCATTTCTGGAAATTGAATGTTGAAAAGAAGTTAAAAGTGATATTAAAAAAATCAAAAACTTTTTTAATAGCGAAAAAAAAAGGAAATAGTATTAAGATTTTAAAAATCCCCCCCAAAATGTACTTTTTCTCTAAATTCCCCCCCAAAAATAAATTTTATGACGCATTTTGCGTCACCAAACCGCTCTGTGGGCACCCCTGAGTTTGTCGAATTCGTTAAGGATGACCATTACTTTTTGCATGGGGTTATCAATTTTTTTGGTTTGAGTTGAAATGAGCAGCTTAAAAATTTTGTAATTTGAAAAACTTCTTTTATTTCATTGAAGGTGTTAAGTATATCTCATTTTTTCCAAAACATAGTTACCATGTTATATTCATTGCATATAATTTTACTGGTGTTGATCTACTAAACTGTATCGGAAGTTATTTATGACTCCACCTACTTGAAATGTGACAACTAATTTGGGACAAAATTTTCAATCCAAATGTGACAACTAATTTGGGAAGAAGGGAGTAACTTTTATAAAGCCGAAGGCTCACAAATATAATATAAAAGGGATGTTTAAACCTTTCTTTATAGTTTTGTGCAAATGGAACGCATGATTTTTAAGATAGCATGCTTTAAAATTTCTTACAAGCTTTGCAAAGGGTCAACAAATTGAGTTTTTTCTTGAGAATAAATCGAAGTTGTTTTCCTTGGAGGGAAGTTTCCCACAAGTTTTAAATTTCGTATCAGCTTTAAAATTTCTTACAAGATTTCTAGAAACTTAACAACAAACGAGAAATATTAATATCATTTTATAGAAAACAATATTTGAAAATAAGACATAATTTGAAATTTGAACGTCAAAAAATAAGTGTTGTGATTTGAACAGATAAAAAAGTATGAGAAAATTAGATGACAGTTTTGTCAAACATTTTCCTATTTACAGCAAAAGCCATTTCCACCATTTTTTACTAAAATCTTTTTTACAAACACATTTTACCCTTGTTTAGCCCAATATCTCTTCAACGGGGGGAAGCTAGTGATGTTAAATTGTGCACGCATGAGCAGGGACGCAGAGGGAATTTATTTACGGACTCTGGTTACTGTCGAAGAGTATATCATTTTCGCCAAAAAGTACCGATATTCAATCGAAGAGCGTGTTTTTTCAGCCAAAAAGTTTTATCTTTGTAACCAGAACCAGAGACCTGCAAAAACACTCAGGATTTGTATTTTTTTTTTCTTTTTAGGGTTCCGTACTTAAAAAGTAAAAACGGGACCATTATAAGATCACTCCTGTGTCTGTCTGCCTGTCACAGCCATTTTACTCGTATGCTATGGAACTTGGAAAGTTCAAATTTGGGGGAGTAATAAGGACAATTGACCCACATATTTTCAGATTATTAAACATTGATAAATATATTTAGTGGAAATGTTGAGGGGCTAATTAAGTTACTTGAAAAAAAATATATTTTATTTGTATATCGTATGGGGTATCGTGTGAAAGCTTTCGTAACGCTGAACTCAAAAATAGACTTCTTTTAATTTTAGATATTATATTTTCAAACATATCGTCGAAAATGTAGCCCCCCCCCCCTCCCATCTAATTCCGAATCTACTGACACTAAAATTATGAAAAAAATAGAGGTACTTGCAAGGTTTAAGTTAACGGCTATAGACGTCTAGATCACACAGTTTTTGAAAAAATCGCATTTTTCCGTTACACACAAATTTCGATTTACGGGCATTGAGTAAAAGTGTTGAGAAGCGCTGGAGGCACCTATCGTAGCAGAAGTATAAAAGCATTGTTGATAATGATTTTCGAAAAACATCGTCCGTAATTAACCGAGATAGCCTTAAAAATACGGACGGTTTGGACATACATAATGACAGGGACGCCGTGCTCTATCTACAATCGGCTTTTAAAGCCTATTTAACAACTTTTGATGATATATATGTGTAATGCAATGCCCAGTAGCAGTATACAAGCAATAAACGTCAAATTGTTTAAAAACAGACTAATTTAACCTTTAACTGATGTCACGCGGTCTCCCAGACCCTTCGACTCCCAGCTGTAAACACTTTTACAGCTTTTTACTTTTCTGTACTGAAGTTAAATAATATGAATAAAATACTTTTTTCATGCAATTTAATTCACATGCTCCTAAGAGAAGTACAACGATATTGTTAGGACAAAATTTAAGTAAATTCAACCATTTGAGTTATTTTTTTTATTCATTTTATTCGAGGGGTCTGAGAGACCGAATCACATCAGTTGTGTGACAAATTTTTGTCACATCAGTTAAAGGTTAAATGGAATGAATAACACAAATACTATGGGATTCGCGACTAATTTGCATTGAGTGGATCTCTCAATACGCCTCGAGTGACTTTAAAAGTTAATTAAAAACCTATCTGGAAAAACGCGACACGTCCCAAGGCGGAGTTGCTACTTTGCGACCTCCTTTCTAAATGTGGTTAGCAAAATGCCAAGTTTAAACTTTGAACAAGGGTTTTCTTTTAGCTACACTGTAAAAAGAAAAGATTATTAGTAAGGAGTCGTTTGATTCTCCATCCAACGGTGGTTCAAGGGTTCGATGGTATTGTAAGATAAAAAAAAAAAAAAAAAAAAAAAAAAAAAAAAAAAAAAAAAAAAACTCCAACATTATAGGTGAAAGAAAATGCAGTCAATGTTTATTCATTTTCAAATGAGAACAGACAATTCGTAAAAAAAGGCATCAGATATGGAGATGTGTAGATATATCGTTATCCATGGCAAAGTGCTCCGTAACGTAAATAAAAAGATAACAGCGGCCCTTTTATCGGACCTAACAGCACAGAGCTAGTGAGCCAACTGAACTCTTTGCGTACTGAATCATATGACTTGGCGTATTACATTATTGCCAATTTACAAAGTTTTTGACGCCGGAATTACAGAGACAAAGCATTGGCGGCAGGTTTAGCTGAAAATAATGTGACAGCCCCCCCTTTCAGCACACACACACACAGGATGTAAAGCAACCCTACATATTTCATGAGTAAGAGCGCCATGAAGTCGGGATTTGTTTACTTTAACAACAACAGATGCGATTGTGAAATCTTTAACGAATGTATGTAAATTGCAGAAGGCATATGTGCTAAGATAAATGAAATATAATTTGAAACCGCAATTCCCATAAAATACTTTTTTTTCTTTATTTCTTTTTACCCGTCAAATTCTAATAGCAATTAAGAGTGACTTATTTATAACGCAGATAAAATAAAAGAAAATGAAACGTTAAAAAGTGCTGATGCACTTAGGTTTATGTGTCCTTGATTACTTTTAAATACAGACCGTTAAGAAAAAGAAATAAATGTGCGAGAATGGGAATTTTGAATAAGTGGAAAAATATGAAATCATAAATCTTTGTACGTGTTCAGTTAAGTTCGTTGTGAAAAGAAGACAGAAAGAAAAAAATATATATGAAGGTAGAACTATGTATTGTTTTAAGAAAAAAATAATTTAATGATTTTACTTGTTCAAAGTAGATTTTGAGTACCGGGGAAGGGGGCGGGCGGAAACTGATATGTTGCAGAGAAAGCTGCCACAATTAGGACACTGAATTTAGTTTTATCAAACGCCAAATGAAGTTTAAATATACTCTACTTTTATTGTCAATATCGAATTAAGTTCATCATAAACAGATTAGGAAAATATTAAAAAATGAGTTATACAGAATAGCTATATTTGATATTATTTAGGTTCCATATCTCTTTGAACTTTCGTGGTATATCCATGTACACTTTTTTAGTATATACAGTTATACCCAACCCGACGTTGTACAGTTTTTTACACAGTCTTAGTATTCTTTTAGCAACATTTTTTTTAATAATACTAATTTATATATTTATTCTACGGAACCCTCTGCGCGCGAGTAATACTCGCACATGCCCGTTTATTTAGCAGACAGTGAATTCTGAAGCTATCTCGACTTCTTGACAACGAGGTTCATTCTTGATGCCTACCACGAACACTGAATCCATAAGACACAATGGTTACAGTAGGATGGAGATCCTCCACATTCAAAAGGAGAAGTCCCAGACTTTCTCAGAAGTCATTGTGACAATCGTGTCATTGCAAGAAGCTTCCCGAATCGCTTTGGTTGTGGGCTTTTTTGGCCTCTCTCTTTATATAGCGCTGACTTATCACCACTAGACTTCTTTTTATGGGGCTATGTTAAAGAAGTCTACAGAGTTCGACAAAAAACCATAGAAGAGTTCAAAAGAGCGAAAACAGGTGTGATAAGCTCGTTTCCAACAGAACAACTCAAGCAGGTTATCACGAATTTCAAGCAGACACTTTGTTTCTTTGTCTCCTCTGATAGCCAAAATTTTGTGAACCTAATCTTTTAATTTTCTTTATTCGCATGTGTAAACCCTGAAATTTGGAAATAAAAATCTTTTTCCGTTCAAAAGTTATTCGATTTTTCGTTTTCTATACCTTGTGAAGCAGCCTGTACTTCTAAAATAATAATTTAAGACGTATACAACAATACAATTTATATCATATTATATCTTAACACTATTACCCTTTAATTGTTCGTACTTACTCCATCGTTTCATTGTAATACACTGAATTTTTTATCATCTGTATATATAAAAGAAAGTCTGGATTTTGTATTAATCAACCCGCAGCCAAAACTACTGAACCTAAAATCTTGAAAATCGGGGTAAAAATACTTCTTATGATATCGAGTGCCGCTAAGAAAGGATTTTCCAAAATTCCACCCCTAAGGGTGTTAAAAAAGAAAACGAACTTTTAAAAAATTCCTTAAAAATCAGATTTTATAGTTATTTTTCAACTGATAACATATTTTGGTGTATTTTCGTATGCTGAATCGAATGGTACTAACTAAATTCTTTTAAGCCCAATAGTTCGAGAGATATTTCATATTTTTCTAATTTGGCACTATCTTTGGCGCCAAATACTGAATTTTTTAAGTGATAATTTCTAAAAACTCATTCTTTTCATTCTGTTACAAGCAAGGGAAAAAATTCATATTAAATAATTTTTTAACCAATCCTTTTGGTTAAATAAAAACAACTTCGTCAATTAGAAAAAAAAATTCAAACGCCTCAAAAACTAAAACTAAAAAAAAAAAAAAAAAAAAAAAAAACTGTGGTATTTTTTCGTTCTAATTTTCGTCGCGATACCATGCCAAAATGTATGGTATCGCGCCATTTATGTCAACCCTAATCTTGCAAACGATTTTTATTGCAAACCGTGCCACACATTAACATTTGCTAATTATTGAACATGAATATTTTTATGCATGAATTTTTAATGATGGAATTTATTTTATTCCATCATATTCTCGCAAAACTTTTTAATTTGTTATTTTTTGAATAGAAAATATTTATTACTGATACTGATATAGATTTTACCATTTCGCAGTTATCTGATGATAAGGAAGCTACAATAAAATTATTTCAGAAGTTAGGAATTATACATAGAAAAATGTTTAGTTCAAAAAACCATGAATGTCTTCATTGAAAGAATGAAATGTTTACTGCAATGTGAGACATACGTATTACATACGCCATGCTTCAGTAGTAAAAGACATTTACAGTTTCAAGACTGCAGTTTAAATTGACTATATTTTATTACTTGCAAAATATTTATTTATTCTTATATTTTACGTATTTATTTTGGTACCCGTCGACCAATTTCTCCAAATTATACAAATTGACATAACTTTTATTTTAAATAACGAAAGAACAAATAAATTAGTATAACATTAATAAAAATACATTTAAAACGTCGAAATAAAAATCACCTGATGACGTAAATACGTGTAACTTGCTTAAAGTCAAGTGAATGTGACATTTACGATCAACCATTATTGGCCTTTAATCTTTCAATTTGGCGACAGTAATTTGGTCGACGGGATAACTAACAAGTACCGCATTTAATCTTATAGTTTGGCAATAGATTTTTGGTCGACGGGATAACCAAGTAGTACCATTATTTTTATTGATTTAAAAAAATGGTAGGTCATTGAACCTACCATTCTGTTCATTGGTCTGTAATTTTCAAAAGTTATATTTTTTAAATGCTCATTTTTTTTTATCAATATTTTTTTTTTCAAATGTATCATTTTATTTTTGCGCCAACTATTACGCTTGGTAACAATGGTGTTGGCATAACAGGGAAATGCCAAAACAGTTACTGATTTTATTTCAAATGTAAAGAAAAAAGGTTTAATGTACAATAAATATTGTAAATATGACTATAACTCAGATTCTACTGAACAGAATTTTGTAGAACTTACACTGTTAAATAGTAAATTTGGTTTATAAATGGTTTAATGTAAAAACCATCATTCTAAGTTGCTACGGAATTCTAAAATTAGGTGAACTCGATTATGAAAGATTTCAAGTCAACTAATTAAATGCACAGTAAGTTAGATAATATTTCAGGGATTTTTTCAATATTTATCATATCATCCCGTGTTGTTTAGTTACGGAGCTATGCGGAAAAAGTTGTCAGAGGTACAGTAAAGAAAATTGGAAGATATACGCTACAGAGATAGGGGATACTAGAGAGTATATATGCTATAGTTATGGAAGTTGAGCTGAGTTCCTTCAAAAAATTCAGAAGTGATGCAGTATATAGCTACCCCTACGTCCCAGAAAATTCTATAATCAGGTTAACATGATTATGAAAGTTATATTTAACTATCTCAATATATATATAATGCAAAGAGAAATTTCATTCCGGCCGCTTATATTTTGAGTTCTGCTGAATAGATTTTAACGGGACTTACATTGTTAGTTAGATAATTTTTCAGAAAAGATGTTAGTATAAAACATAACGTTCTACGTTGCTTAGTTAAATAATTATGGGGAACTTTCTAAATCAGATGAACCCAATTTTGAAAGATTTGCTTTTTTTAAAGGTTCCACTGAATGAATTTTTATGGGATTTAAACTGTTAATTAGATCATTTTTAGGGAAGGTTTCGGTATATTTTCAGTTTAAAAGTTTCTGCTATGTGGATTTCGATGCAACTTGATCGGTTAGTTAATTTTTCAGTAAATGTTTTAGTATAAAGCACATATCATTTGCTGTTGCTTGGTTGTTAGGTTGCTTGATTGTAGAATTATAGATGAAAGTTCTAAAATCAGGCGAACCCAATTATTATGAACGATCAGCCTTTTCAATAAGTCCAAGTAACAGATTCTGATGAGACTTGCATTGATAATTTTTCATGAACGCTTTTAGTATATTACATATTGTTCCATTGTTCCTTACCGAATCCTACACTAACAGATCAACTAAAGAAATTGGTCCTTAACAGTCTAAATTTTGTATGACTCAATAAAAGATATAATAGCGTAATGACATTCATATTGCTTTCAGCAATTCGGTTGGATACACCGGGTAAATGTCCATATTGCTTTAAAACGCATGATCAAATTCGCAGATATACTTTGTTTCATTCAAGATTTCTTTAGAAAAACCGACCAGCGTAGCAGGCGAAGGCGGCTAGTATTCTATAAAAAATAATTTGCTTTTTTAGTTTATACTTAGTAGTCAATCTGCTGCTTTTAACTAATTCTTTAATTTTATTTTTTTTTAAGTGTAATGTTTCTTATTTATTAAAGTAAATTTAACTAAGGTAAAGTTCTATTTCAGATATTTTGCGTCTACATAAAATCCTATTTGTAAAATCATTCAATGTCTGTACGATCTATTATCGGATATTTGATAAGCTGCAATTATACAGTTGCATTTAATCTGAATTGAATTCACAAACATCTCAATTTCAGTAAACAGCAAAAATTGCATTATGTTCTGCACTTCGATTTCAGTCATTTGATTCATAATTCTGTGTGGCTTTATCGGATAGTGATTTGCTTATGAAGAACTGCTATTCTATATGAAGAACCAATGTACGTTTAGCTTAAAGTATCCCAGATAGCATGAACATTAGCAGCAAGATTGATTTTCTCTGATATTATCTTGCCGTAACAAATTTAAATTGAGAAATTCGCATCAAATTTCTCGCAAGGTATACCATCCCCCACTTGCATGAGTAGTTTATTGTGAAACTGATAGCAACACTGTCATTAACCCATTAACGCTCGAATTAAATTACGGTTGAATAATTCAAATTGATTATTGGCACCACTTTTATGAAAAAGAAATATTCACCTTATTTAATGACAGTAAAAACGATGCTAAAATATAGCCAATTTCACTATTTTATAAAACTGGTGGGAATCAAACAATTTGAGTAAAAGACACAGCCCGAGAATATCTCGGGAGCGAGAATTAAGGGGTTAAAATCCCTCTGTTGAAAGAATAGACAATCAAGACATACGCAGAAATTGGAGAAATTTTATTCGGATGGCACCGCTTTTTCTAAACGCTATACTTATCAAATACCAAAAAACGGCTTGCATTGAATGGTACAAATGTTACCCTAACTTGTTTATGGTGATGAAAACGATGCATGCGCCTTCTGCGGTGTGTTCGCATCACTAGCCCTGATCGGGTCTTTGGACCCCTCCGTAGGAGTTAAACTTATAGTGTAACAGTTGTAAACAGGTAGTGGGGCGTGCAAAGATTACTACTTTGCAGTAAACTTGCAGTATTTTTGATTATTTGTTTACCGTTAATTTGCAATAAATTTGACACAGCATGAATTTAACTTGCACGACAAGTTAGCTGCAAGTTCAAAGTGTGGTGACTTCGACGTTTGCGTTACCTTGCTGCAGTCTTGTTTTGAACTTTCATTCTTGTCATGCTGAGCTTGTTGCAACTTTGCAAGTTTTCAAAGCAAGAATGCTGCTAATTTTCTGCAAATTGAAAATGCTATCTGGGATATGCCTTTCGTTTTATGCCATTAAAAATGAAAACACTTTTATGTATAAATGGATCCATTTGTCGTGTCAATAGCGGCTTGTATAGCGCTATCGATACAACAAAATAAATTTAACAAAGAATTGGTTTATATTTTAATTTAACTTTATATGACAATATTTCGATCGATTAGTGAAGTTTTAATTTTGTAGTAGAATGTTACCCAAAAAACAAATGGATGGACTACTTTACATTGTTTCAATACAAGTTTGTTAATATTCTGCAATCGGTGTATTAAAAAAAATCATACTTGAAAAATATTTTAAAAAATCATAAAAACTTAGTAAAATGAGATACAGTTTTCGAACAAACTGCATCCGAAAGTACTTCTTTTTGATGATGTAAAAACTGAAATTGAGCTATCCCAGATAGCATTTTCAATTTGCAGAAAATTAGCAGCATTCTTGCTTTGAAAATTTGCAAAGTTGCAACAAGCTCAGCATGACAAGAATGAAAGTTCAAAACAAGACTGCCGCAAGGTAACGCAAACGTCGAAGTCACCACACTTTGAACTTGCAGCTAACTTGTCGTGCAAGTTAAATTCACGCTGTATCAAATTTATTGCAAATTAACGGTAAACAAGTAATCAAAAATACTGCAAGTTTACAGCAAAGTAGTAATCTTTCCACGCCCCACTATCTGTTTACAACTGTTACACTATAAGTTTAACTCCTACGGAGGTGTCCAAAGACCCGATCAGGGCTAGTGATGCGAACACACCGCAGAAGGCGCATGCATAGTTTTCATCACCATAAACAAGTTAAGGTATTATTCGTACCATTCATCGCGAGCCGTTTTTGGTATTTGATAAGTATAGCGTTTAGAAAAAGCGGTGCCATCCGAATAAAACTTCTCCAATTTCTGCGTATGTCTTGATTGTCTATTCTTTCAACAGAGCAGGGATGTAGTGGAGGGTATACGGGGGTATACGCCGTATACCCCCTGGATTTTTTAAAGGAACACCGTATACCCTCTGTTTCTCAAGAAAGCGAAGTGTATATATACACTAGGGTATACCCTCTGCCTTGAGCGTATACCCTCTGCTTAGAACGTATGCCCTCTGATTTTTTTACGACTACACCACTGCAACAGAGGGATTTTAATGACAGTGTTGCTATCAGTTTCACAACAAACTACTCATGCAAGTGGGGGATGGTATACCTTGCGAGAAATTTGATGCGAATTTTTCAATTTAAATTTGTCACGGCAAGATAATATCAGAGAAAATCAATCTTGCTGCTAATGTTCATGCTATCTGGGATGTTTGGAAGTTAACAATTTTACGATCAAATCGAAATTGATTTGTCAGATCGTTGCCATCGTCGATATGACGTTAGCATCACTCACGGATAAGATCTGCATTATAATGTAGATTAAGCATGGGTAGTGTTTAAAGTAATATGATAAATAATACTTTTATTGTGTCGCCATATATTTGGTCCGCACCAACATGTTACAATAAAGACCCTGTTAAATAATTAACATTCCGCTGAAAATAGCGTGCGTCTAAGCATACCCTACTTATATGTGTATGCGAAATTCATATTTTTCTTTCTTTTTTTTAAGCATTAAACTTTAAATTTTGACTTTCAATTCCTCCCATTTCTGATTCGGAAAAGGCAGAAGAGGCGGAGCTATTTGTGAATTCCTTCCCATGGGCATTTTAACTAAATGGTATAATCTGCTATAAAAGAGCGATAATAATAACGTCAGTACGGTTATCTTATAACAGCGATAAACTATAACAAAATATATTTCGCTCTCCTGACTGTTATTTTGTCCGTGGCATATTATGGATGTCCATCTCAAAATACGGACAAAAAGATTTTGCTAATGTTTGTACGACAGCACTAGAAGAAAGGTGCCAAAAATTTTCTTTATAGGAGAGAATTGCGATATACATAGCATTGCAAATGATGAAAAAAATCGAGTTTATTTTCAAAGATAAAACAGAGGGTTTTTTCTTTCTTCTTCTTTTTTTGAGGGAAATTTTGAAAATTCTTGGCAGTGTTCAAAAAGTTTTAAGCATGGAATTATTTATTTTTTTATTTTTTCGATGATTTTAATTTTAATCATATAGAAATATTTAATGAAATATTGTAGGTTTATTTAAGCGAAGTATTTAATAAAAAATTACATTGAAATCATTGCAATTAACGCAATGTACATCAATCACACATAATAATTATTAGAGAAATCAAGTTAGTTTACTGTTTTTAAGAATGTACTCTTTTAATCGATTAATGCTAACATGAAAACATACTTGAAAAACGTTTAAAATAAATTGCTTTGCTAGGAAAAAACTTTCAGTACATTGAAAATAACTTTACACTTTAACGATGAAAAACTCTAATGCCGGAATAAATATAAAAATTATTTTTATTGATAATATTTTAATTTTTTAACAGGTTTCATATAACTTAAAAGTATCAATTACGATTTTACCATTGACAGATAGTCTGATTTCCAAAACCTTGATAAAATATCGCTTTAATACAAGACGCCTATAAAATAAATTTTCGTCCACGTTATGTATATTTTAATTTTTATAAAGCCGGATGTTGTCAAATATCCGAAATAATAGGAAAGGGATGTTTGAATCTTTCTTTATAGTTTTGTGCAAATGAAACGCATGATTTTTAAGTTAGAAAGCTTTAAAATTTCTTACAAGCTTTGAAAAGGGTGAAAAAATCGAGTTTTTTCTCGAGAATAAATCGGAGTTGTTTTCCTTGGAGGGAAGTTTCCCACAAGTTTTAAATTTCTTATCAGCTTTAAAATTTCTTACGAGATTTCTAGAAACTTAACAATAAAAGAGAAATATTAATATTATTTTATAGAAAACAATATTTGAAAATAAGACGTAATTTGAAATTTGAACATAAAAAAATAAGTGTTGTGATTTGAAGAGATAAAAAAGTATGAGAAAATTAGATGACAGTTTTGTTAAACATTTTCCTATTAACACCAAAAGCCATTTCCACCATTTTTTACTAAAATCTTTTTTACAAACACATTTTACCCTTTTTTAGCTACATTTCTCTCTCTCTTCAACCCTTCAACGGATCTCTTCAATATCTCTTCAACGGAGGGAAGCTAGTGGCGTGAAATTGTGCACGCATGTGCAGGGACGCAGAGGGAATTTATTTACGGAATCTGATCACTGTGCAAGAGTATACCATTTTCGCCAAAAAGTACCGATATTCAACCGAAAAGCGTGTTTTTTTCAGTCAAAAAGTTTTATCTTTGTGACCAGAACCAGAGACCTGCAAAAACACTCAGGATCCGTATTTTTTTTTTTCTTTTTAGGGTTCCGTACTTAAAAAGTAAAAACGGGACCATTATAAGATCACTCCTGTGTCTGTCTGCCTGTCACAGCCATTTTACTCGTACACTATGGAACGTGGAAAGTTCAAATTTGGGGAAGTAATAAGTACCCACATATTTTCAGATTATTAAACATTCATAAATATATTTAGTGAAAATGTAGAGAGGCTAATTAAGTTACTTGAAAAAAAAATCTTTTCTTTGTATATCGTGTGAAAGCTTTCGTAACGCTGAACTCAAAAATAGACTTCTTTTAATTTTTAGTATTATATTTTCAAATATATCGTCGAAAATGCAGCGCAAAAATATGTCCCCCCCCCCCCCCATCTAATTCCGAATCTACTGACACTAAAATTATAAAAAAAACTAGAGGTACTAGACATTAACTTAAACCTTGCTGGAAAATTATAGCGATTACCCTAGGTCACATAGTTTTTGAAAAAAAAATGCATTTTTCCGTTACACACAAATTTCGATTTACGGGCATTGAGTAAAAGGGCTGAGCAGCGCTGGAGGCACCTATCGTAGCAGATGTATAAAAGCATTGTTGATAATGATTTTCTAAAAAAATCGCCAGTAATTAACGGAGATATTAAGCCTTAAAGATACGGACGGTTTGGACATACATAATGACAGGAGCGGCGAACTCTATCTGCCATCGTTAAAGTCTAGTTAAGAACTTTTAATAATATATATGTGTAATGATATATATATGTGTATGTTTTAAAGATATATATGTGTAATGCAATGCCCAGTAGCAGTATAAAAGCAATAAACGTCAAATTGTTAAAAAACAGACTAATTTAAATAGAATGAATCACACAAATACTATGGGATTCGCGACTAGTTTGCATTGGGTGGATCTCTCAATACGCCCCGAGTGACTTTAAAAGTTAATTAAAACCCTATATGGAAAAACGCGACACGGCCCAAGGCGGCGTTGCTGCTTTGCGACCTCCTTTCGAAAAGTGCGCTTAGGAAAATGTCAAGTTTAAACTTTGAACAAGGGTATTTTTTTTTTTAGCTACACTGTAAAAAGAAAATATTATTAGGACACTGAATTTAGTTTTATGAAATGCCAAATGAAGTTTAAATATACACTACTTTTATTGTCAGTACTGAATTAAGTTCATCATAAATAGATTAAGAAAATATTAAAAAATGGGTTATACAGAATAGCTATATTTGATATTATTTAGGTTCCATTATCTCTTTGAACTTTCATGGTATACTCATGTACACTTTTTTAGTATATACAGTTATACCCAACCCGAAGTTGTATAGTTTTATTACAAAGTCTTAGTATTCTTTTAGCAACGGTTTTCTTAATAATACAATTGCTAATTTATATATTTATTTTACGTAACCCTCTGTGCGCGAGTAATTGAATGCTGCGCGAGACAGTGAATTCTGAACGCTATCTCGACTTCTTGACAACGAGGTTCATTCTTGATGCCTACCACGAACACTGAATCCATAAGGCACAATGGTTTCAGGACGATGGAGATCCTCCACATTCAAAAGGAGAAGTCCCAGACTTTCTCAGAAGTCACTGTGACAATCGTGTCATTGCAAGAGGCTTCCTGAATCGCTTTGGCTGTGGACATTTTTGGCCTCTCTATAGCGCTGACTTATCACCACTAGACTTCTTTTTATGGGGCTATGTTAAAGACTAATTCTGCAGAAACCATAAAAGACGAAAAACCATAGAAGAGTTCAAAAGAGCAAAAACAGGTGTGATAAGTTCGTTTCCAACAGACCAACTCAAACAGGTTATCGCTAATTTCAAGCAGACACTTTGTTTCGTTATCTCCGCAGATAGCCAAAATTTTGAGAACCTAATCTTTTAATTTCCTTTATTCGCATGTGTAAATCCTGAAATTTTGAAATAAAAATCTTTTTCCTTTCAAAAGTTATTCAATGTTTTCTTTTCTATACCCTGTGAAGCAGCCTGTACTTCTAAAATAATAATTTAAGACGTATACAACAATATAATTTACATCATATTATTACCCTTTAATTGCTCGTAAATACTCTATCGTTTCACTGTAATCCACTGAATTTTTATCAGATATTCTATAAAAAATAATTTGTATTTTTTAGTTCATACTTAGTAGTCAATCTGCTGCTTTTAAGTAATTCTTTCTTTATTTTTTTAAGTGTAGTTTTTCTTATTTATTAACCCTCAAATGCCTGAATTTTTGAAATTCAATTTAAAAATGTTTTTCGGCTTACATTTCTTAAATAAATCATGGGAAAAATACTTAAAAAAATCGTATTTTGTTTTAAGTATGGTTTACGGCTAAAAAACGGTTTGTTGCCAATCGGCAACACTCGGCTTTAATTGAAAAAATAATTCTCCTTGATAAAATTCTATAATAAACGCACATGAATTTTAAGAACTATAAGGAATTTTCACAAAGTGCTTTATAAAAGTAATTAATTCTTATTACAAATACAAAAATTTATGGTAAAACATTATAAAAATCAATGTGTAATACAAAATAAATTGTTTATTTTATGATACTTGATAATATGAGTACAAATTATTTAGTTATGCAATTGTATGGAAATTTTTGAAATATTATTTCTATTAAAACACTGTCAAACACCACATTTTTCCTATTTTGTTACAATATATCGTTTGCAATTTGGAGATTTGCACCTCATCTTTTTCTCTGCATGTAGAGGCATATGTCCTGTTTAGTCGAATCGACATCTTTATATGTGAGTACTGTGATGGACCTCTATGACTTTTTTTTTTCCGAATTTCTTCTTCAACCATCGATGAGTGTCTTCCACGCTTAGGGATGTATTTACTTCCCACCATGCATAATGATCTTTCAGATTCTGCTCTGATCTTTGACTGAGGCATTATCTCCGATTGATGATCATTAGCATTCAAAACTCTTTTGTAGAGAAGCCATGCGTTTACTTTAGTGAATTCACGCAAATGGGAAAATATTCGTAGATACTATTTGCGACTACGATTATTAATTTTGTAGCGGTCCGTTAACTCATCCAAATCGGCAACTCCTCCGATATGTCGCTTTTATTCCTTAATTACGTATGGACTATCCAGTGTTGAATTCAGACACTTTTCTCCGGGAGGGATTTCTGTGGCTCCGGGGGGGGGGGGACATTATAGAGTTCCGAGGGGAAATTGCACTTTTTGACCATTAAAAACACAAAATCTCAAATCTTCCGAGGGGGACATCTCACTGCTCCGGGGGGGGAATGTCCCCCCCGGGCCACCCCCTGAAATCAACACTGGGACTATCTATTTTAATGATCTTCTTTTGACTCCTGTCAACACGACTGACTTTTTTTACAGGATTTGTTCCGGCGAAAGCAGATACAGCATCGTGACGAACTTACTAGTGATGAAATGTCGATGCCATCTACAGATGTTGTATATCCGATCAAGAACCCCGATCTAAAACTTTTAAGGGTTTTTCATCGGGTAGTTTGCATCAAGGAATTCTATTTCTTCTGACTGTATACCCAATGTATGGATGCCAGTGTTTGCCAAATGTACAATCAGCGGCAAAGCCGTATAATAGTTGTCAAAATGCAACTTATGGTTTGCTGATCTTGGTATTGTTCTTCACAGTCTGTTGAATACATTGCTTGAAGGGCCAAAGTCAGGTTCAGTAATTGGTCCCGTTAGCATATTTTCTTGACCTGAATATACTTCTAAGTTACAAGCATTCCCAGAAATACCAGCAAGTACAAAAAGTTTAAATCCCCATTTATGGGTTTTATTTGACATATGTAATGACTTCATGTAATGTCGAACTTTCATATTGCACCTTTGCTCATAAATTGGGAGATTTTGCTTAAAAGGGTTAGAAGCAAAATGATTGTTTAAAATATCAATGATAGGTCAAAATTTGTGTTAATCTATCGTGTTTCGTATCATCTCGAGGTAGATGTTTTTGGTTGTCATTGAAATGAATAAATTTTCGGACTTTCTCAAACTGATCTCTACTCATTGTGTCCCGAGTTAAAGGAAAACCAAGTTCATGACTCCAATACGATCGAAAACTGGGCAAATGCCCTAAAGACATGTAAATATTGTCCCCATAAATTGCCTTAAGTCTTGTGATGTGAAATTCGTAGGTTTATAAGGATCTTTTTGGCAGGCTTATTTAATTGCGTTCACTGACAATTTTTTCTATAACCTCATCTGAAGAGAAATATTTGAGAAAAGCTAGTGGTCTATCCAACTCATTCACGTTTGGTGAATAATCGCATTTCCACTAAACTTTATCTGGTTTTCATTTACCTTTATGTTCTCTTTTTCCAAACAATACCCCTGTTTGGCAGTTTACATTACTTTGAAATCTCTTTAATGCATTTCGGAATATCCATTTCAATGAGAGTAATTATGAACCAATTCTTCTACTTTGTTTTTGAGTCAAATACCTTTTTGGAGGCATTCTAAAAAAATCTGTAGAAAATAAAATGTAGAAAAATATCTTGCATACATTTAAAAAAAGGTGAACTACAATTATAAACTACTTCTATTGAATATAGGACAAAGTAAAACTAAAACTGCTCATTGTTCTCCAAGCTTAGTGGAACACTTAATGCCTGTTGTTGCCAATTGGCAACACACTCAAAAATCAACTTACAACAAATATATTACAGTTAAATATCCAAAAGTAATTATAAATACGGGATACATACCTTGCTTTTCCATGTAATAAATTTTATTTGATCACTACAGAACAAAATAGTGTATTTCACAAGCTTCCAAACAAAATAAAAAGATCATGTAGCAACAATTGAAAAAATAAATCTATATTTATTCTTAAACAACACTAGTGCTGCCATCGGCATGTTGAAAATTGATTTAATAATATTTTCTATATGTATTTTATTGGCAACATTAGCCATTAGAGCTTCAATATTATTCTAATAGTGTTTTAGAAGGCTAAATTGGGTATGTTGCCGAAAGGCAACACCTGGCATTTAAGGGTTAAAGTAAATTTAAATAAGGTAAAGTTCTATTTCAGATATTCTGCATCTTCATAAAATCCTATTAGTAAAATCATTCAACGTACGTACGATCTATTATCGGATATTTGATTAGTTGCAATTATACAGTTGCATTTCATCTGAATTTAATTCACAAACATCTCAATTTCAGTAAACAGCAAAAATTGCATTATGTTCTGCACTTCGATTTCAGTCATTTGATTCATAATTCTGTGTGGCTTTGAGCGCGTTCAGAGACCGGTACGCATTTTCGCCGATCCCAACCGTTATAGCAAAAAATAGAAACTGCGCATGTGTGGGGACTTACTAATTCTCTTACTAGAAAACTTGTACAGGGTTACCGAGGTTGATCATGCTAAATTGGCGATTACTTTTTGGCGTTCGGAAGTATCACAGATATAGGAAGGATATATAGGAAGACATATTAATTATTCCAAGGAAAATATTTCAATTTCTTGTTATTGTGAAATGGTTATATATTGTAGAGCTTATGTAAACTTATTTTATTTGATATTTATAATGAATTTACCTGAACAATGTACGTACATTACTGTCAAAAATGATAAAAATATTTTATTACACAGTTTTGACTCTTTCTTCTGTCATCAACTTTAATGTGATTTATAAATAAATAACAATATTACCGATATTAGATAATAAATTGTTATGTTTGATCATTTAACATTTTTCTCAATATCGCAACTACTTCTATCAAATCAGATTATTGATATAAATTTACAGATAATTTAAACTGGTAATTAACAGCAACAACAACAAAAATATTATTATTATTATTAGATTTACAATGGTGTTTTAGTACTTGGAATTTTCTTATGATATTTTACTTTTTTGTGAATCTAGCGATAATAATATCCAATATTAATTTTCAGTATATTTTAAATCTGTTTCCTGGTTTATTCATATTAAGATATTCATTACTGACAGTATGTTATATTTTATAAAATTTATTTTTTATCATTATTAACGTATTGTAATTAAATATTACCAGATATTAATATTGTTGTTGTATCAATGCAAATAAAAAAAGAGATACTATTATAATAAATATTATCTATATTAGATAAATAAATTTATAATATTACAACATATGTTATAGCGAGATATTTTATAATGCATACTATAAAATATTAAAATACTATTTTATGAATTATTAGATATATAACTTTTTTATTAACTGTTCAATAAATTTTAAAATATTTTGTAAAAAAAAGCTGTTATGTAGTTTTTAAATACATTATTTATTTTAATCATTAAATGGTATACTGAAATATTTTATCATTATTAATATTTTTATAAAGTTTATAGTATTATCGACATTAAATATTTTCATTATAATTCATTATCATTCATTAAATATTTTCATTATTTTTATAATATAATAACAACAATAATTTAATAATTATAAATTACAAAATATAATAATTTATCTTTATCCAATATTCTATATTCCATTATTTCATATTCAAATATGCTATAATTATTTATAAATTGTATGAAAATTACATAATAATGTACAATTAATAAATAATTTGAAAACAATATTAAACCTAATTAGCTAGATTTGGAATATCCAAACATTGTTTATTTATTAATTATAAATAAATAATTATCTAATTAAGGTGTATTATAACTTAATTTGATAATGGTAACTAAAATGAACTCTAGTTTAAAAAAAAAAAAATGTAATCTATATTTTTGCAAAGTAATTTTTATTTTTTGATAGATGTATGATGTTACATAATATTAAGGTACAATTTATATATGGAGTGGAATAAAAGAGAAAGATCACCGCTATAAGATAAGACTACTATTTATTTGAATGTATCCCTAAAAACAGTTTCATATCATATCAATTCTTTATTCTTTTTTATACACCATATTATAATGTGACAAATACATCATATCATGTTAATCATTAACTGGAAAAAATCTAAAGAAGTGTAAATGATATTGATGTTAGATTATTGTTGCTTCAAATAATATCACCCTCTTCCCCCCCCCCCCCCCTATCCATACACACACACAAAAATAGACAGATAATTAAAATAAAAACAAGAAAAATATTTAAAAAATTAAAATATATTTTATCATTAAAAAGGTAAATAAGGTCAAAACTGAATAATTTACATCTATAAAGAGTGGGGGGGGAAAAAAAGAAAAAAAAACAATATTTTTTATTGTGCTGCCATCTATGTTTAGTGATTTGAACGAAATTGGTTATTAAAAGAATTTTATATTCAGAATATTATATTATTATAGTTATTATATTAATATTAAGATATTCAGATGGCTTTTAATTGCTTATAACTGAATAATAATAACAATAAAAACCAGTTCCGAGAAGCGCTATTTAAAAAGAAAAGCCATAGCAATAATATTCCATAAGAAATGTATTTAATATTAGTAAAATTACATAAAAAAGTGGTATGCAAAAAGTGGATGTAAAAAAAGAAATGCACTGTTAAATTTGTAAAAATCATAAACTATTACATTTAAATTTATATGTATTGCTTAAAATAAATTAATAATGTTTCTTTAAGAATAAACTATTTTGGCAGCAGAATATACAAGACTTAAAATAATATATTTTTAACTTTACGTTAAAATAATAAATATATAAAATAAAAATAAGATAATCATTTCTTATTATTAAGTGTGGAAAGGAATAATATATATTTGCAGCTACATTTTTATTAGCAATATGTTTAAATTACTCATTGATAAACTCATTTGCAAAATTTAACTCTTCATTTGTTGAGTAATAAATAATTTCCTAATTCCTTTAGTATTAAATATTGTAAGAAAATCACATGAAGCTATTTCTAAAGGAGTGTTGTTTGTCAATAAAAATAAAATAATGTAATTGACATAGAAAATTTTAAAAATAAATAAATACCATTAAATAATATGCAGTTCCTTCTTTTGAAATTAATAAAACTTTACATAGACTTTCACAAAATTACCTTTAATTATTTAAAAATATATTTTGCATGTGATTTAAAATAACTAAACAATAAGAGTAAAAAATATATAATTGATGGTAGATGTATTTTTATTTAACCATTGGCTTACTACAACATTTACAGAAAGTTTTGCTAATCAACTGAAAAAATGTTGATGGGATGAAAATGTCATGCCTGATATGATAAAAGCGCCACGCTGGTGACCCTGCACGTACTTCTTTTCTAGCAGTAAGGTGAATTTTAGTCAAAGTCCACACGCATGCGCAGTTTCTAAATTTTGCTATAACGGTTGGGATCGGCGAAAATGCGACCGGTACACGGGTAACTCGGAAAATTGGGGAATGACGTCATACTGGTTTCCCGGTGTAAGGTTGGGTAAAAACGACTCTGGACGCTTTCGGGTAAAGATGCGAGATTTTTTTATTTACATTTACAAACATGGCGGCAGCTGCACTTTCGACAGTGCAAATAGATTCAATTATCACTTTTTTTTAGATGGGAAACTGTTCCCAAAGTTAATTTTTATGGGGAATACTATCGCAACAAATATGTATCACACACTGTTAAAAATATCGTGAAAAATTACCTCTGTTTTTAAAGGCTATCTTTTTTCTGACCAATGAGAGCGCTTTATAGGTGTTTATGTAGCTTTCTCATTGGTCTGTAAATAGATAGCCTTTAAAAACAGAGGTAATCTTTCACGATATTTTTAACAGTGCAGGTTTTGCTAGCCATTTTAGGCTTCCAAGCGTGAACTGATTTGTCATATGCAAAATTTACATTTATCTTCTAACTTATCTAAAAGTTAAACTTAGACCAGATATATTTTTATTATTATTTTTGTAATATGAAAAAACAGTAACAATGTGCGATAAAACTAATCAAAACAGTGCTATTCCGATTAACAGTCACAGTTAAGCTATAAAATGGTAAACAAATCAGATTTCCCAACCACGTGATCACTTTACCCAACAAAATTTTTCAGGTAATGCCTGTTCCCCGAAATCTGGGTAATCCCCGGCTCTGAACGCTACGGGGAACTCGGAAAAAGTCACGTGATGTCGGTCTCTGAACGCTTCGGGTTACCCGTGATAAACCTGGGGAACACAGGGTGCGGTCCATGAACGCGCCCTTTATCGGATAGTGGTTTGCTTATGAAGAACTTCTATTCTTTATGAAGAACCAATCTACGCTTAACACTTTCACGCCGGCGTGCATCACCGGTGGGTCACGCTTGACTGCCCCATCGGGCGGCGTGCATCACCGGTAGGTCACGCTTGACTGCGGCATCGGGCGGCGTGCATCACCGGTCGGTCACACTTCACTGTTAAATAGAAGACGCGCACTACAGGTGGGTCACACTCGACTATACCATAGAGGGCGTGTACTATAGGTGGGTCACACTTGAATATTCGAAAATTGAGTAGTAAAAACAAATAAATATTATAAACCTTATACATTCACGATGAGAAACGAGAATTCACGTTTTCATTCAAAAGATATAATTGACTAAGGGCGTGGTTTTTACCTTACAGAAAAAGCATTTATATCATGTTGTCCATATTTCTTTAGATTTTAAGATGTTTTATATTAAATTCGTACATAGGCAGTCAATAAAATCATGTCTCTACGTAATTTGCTTACTCCTTACGAACTTCAGACATTCTCAATCAACTCTGCCTGTTATATTCGAGTTCAGTTTAATAAATATGAGAGGGGCGTGTCATTACATACAGTGTCTGAATAAGCGAAAGTACCGTGCCGCCAGATGCAGCAAAACTTGAATTCGAGCGCCGCCTCACAGCGAAAAACATGAATATAGGTGCCGGCGTGAACGTGTTAAAGTATATGCCGTTCTTTTTATGTCATCAAAAATGAAAAACACTTTTATATAAAAATGGGTAAAATTCTAAGTCTCACACCAGAATATTTTAAATGCATGTATACTAATTTCGATAAAGCTAGAATTTTCAGTGTTAAAAAATTATCATATCCGTTTGTCGTGTCAATAGCGGCTTGAATAGCGCTATCGATGCAACAAAATAAATTAATCAAAGAATCGGTTATCGGTTGATATTTTAATGCATATGACGATATATTGATCGATTAGTGAATATTTAATTTGTAGTGGAATGTTACCCAAAAGACAAATGGCTGAACTATTTAACATTGTTTCAATGCAAGCTTGTTTCTGCAATCGGTGTATTAAAAAAAATCATACTTGAAAAATATTTTTTTAAATCATAAAAACTTAATAAAAAGAGATACAGTTTTCGAACAAATTGCAGCGGAAAGTACTTCTTTTTGATGATGTAAAAACTGAAATTGAGCTATGTTTAGAAGCTAATAATTTTACGATCAAATCGAAATTGATATCTTAAATCCTTGCCATCGTCGATATGACGTCAGCATCACTCACGGACAAGATCTGCATTATAATATATGTAGATTAAGCATGGGCAGTGTTTAAAGTAATATGATAAATAATACTTTAATTGTGTCGCCATATATTTGGTCCGCACCAATATGTTACAATAAAGACCCTGTTAAATAATTAACATTCCGCTGAAAATAGCATGCGTTTAAGCATACCCTGCTTATGTGTATGCGAAATACAGATTTTTTTTTTAATTTTTTTTAAAGCATTAAACTTTAAATTTTGACATTAAATTCATGCCATTTCTGATTCGGAAAAGGCAGAAGAGGCGGAGCTGTTCGTGAATTCCTTCCCATTGGCATTTTAACTAAATAGTGAAAACTACTATAAAAGAGCGATAAAAATAACATCAATACGGTTATAACAGCGATAAATTATAAGAAAACAATTTTATCTTAAGAATGGAAAGTAACATTTTTACCGGAATAAATATGGAAATTGCTTTTATTGATAATATTTTAGTGCTCAGTAATGGAAACGAAGCTCTTATTTTTTTTCCAGTAACAGATAATCTTACCGATAAGTCTCTTTTCCAAAGCCTTCCTTAATAATAATAATAATAATAATAAAAGCGATTTAACGCTAGACAGTATTGTGTAGGGATGGGCGTTATTTATCCGTTATTTTGTCCGTGGCATATTATGGATGTCAGTTTCACAATACGGACACAAGATTTTGATAATGTTTGTACGACAACATTAGAAGAAAGGTGCCAAAAAATGTATCTTTATAGGAGAGAATTGAGATATACATAGCATTGTAAAAGATGAAAAAAATTGAGTTTATTTTCAAAGATAAAACAGAGGGGTTTTTTTTTCTTCTTCTTCTTTTTTTAGGGAAGTTTTGAAAATTCCTGCCAATGTTCAAAAAGTTTTAAGCATGGATTTTTTTTTTTTTTCGATGACTTTAATTATAGGGATATTTAATGAACCATTGTAAGTTTAAGAGATGCATTTAACAAAAAATACATTCGAAATCGTTGCAGGGTTTAAATTTATTTATTATTTAAAACATAATACTCTTTTTATCAATTACTGTTATCATAAAAACTCATAATTATCAGTGTAAAAATAGAATATACATAACTTAAAAAAATTTGAAAGCTTTGCTGGAAAAAAAAAGAAAAGAAAAAACGTTCAGTTCAATGAAAACAATTTTATCTTAAGAATGGAAAGTAACTCTTTTGCCGGAATAAATATAGAAATTACTTTTATTGATAATATTTTAATGCTCAGCGAGGTAAACGAAGCTCTTACCCCTCTTCAGTAACAGATAATCTTACCGATAAGTCTGTTTTCCAAAGCCTTCCTTAATAATAATAATAATAATAAAAGCGATTTAACACTAGAAATTAGTATTGTGTAGGGATGGGCGTTATTTATCCGTTATTTTGTCCGTGGCATATTATGGATGTCAGTTTCACAATACGGACACAAGATTTTGATAATGTTTGTACGACAATATTAGAAGAAAGGTGCCAAAAAATGTATCTTTATAGGAGAGAATTGCGATATACATAACATTGTAAACGATGAAAAAAATCGAGTTTATTTTCAAAGATAAAACAGAGGGTTTTTTTTCTTTCTTTCTTCTTCTTTTTTTGAGGGAAGTTTTGAAAATTCCTGCCAGTGTTCAAAAAGTTTTAAGCATAGAATTATTTATTTATTTTTATTTATTTTTTTTTTTTTCGATGACTTTAATTATAGGGATATTTAATGAAGCATTGTAAGTTTAAGCGAAGCAGTTAACAAAAAATACATTCGAAATCATTGCAATTAAAGTAAAGTATGTGTATTACACAGTAATATAATAATTAGAGGGTTTAAATTTATTTATTATTTAAAAAATAATACTTTTTTATCTATTACTGTTATCATAAAAACTCATAATTATCAGTGTAAAAATAGAATATACATAAGTTGAAAAAATTTGAAAGCTTTGCTGGAAGAAAAAAAAAAAAAAAGAAAAGAAAAGAAAGAAAAAAAAAAGGAAAAAACGTTCAGTTCAATGAAAACAATTTTATCTTAAGAGTGGAAAGTAACTCTTTTGCCGGAATAAATATAGAAATCACTTTTATTGATAATATTTTAATGCTCAGCGATGGAAACGGAGCTCTTACTTCTTTTCCAGTAACAGATAATCTTACCGATAAGTCTGTTTTCCAAAGCCCTCCTTAATAATAATAATAATAATAATAATAAAAGCGATTTAACACTAGAAATTAGTATTGTGTAGGGAAGGGCGTTATTTAACGTATTAGGATAAATAACACTGTTACTATGCTGGAACCTAATATTGCATTAGTATGTTACCGAAAAGTCCCTGTTAATTAAATAACATATGGTTGCTCCCGCGTCTTTGTTGCCTTGATCAAGAATCTAGAGCAATATTCACTAAAAAAGTTCACAATCGTTTCTTTTGAGACGTGCGTTCCTAGCTTGGCCCCTAGTTATGGGCAATTCTATTTGGTGTGTGATGCAAAAAAATTATTTTGCATTTCATCAATCCCTAATGCATGACTAGTAATAACTTACAGCACTAATCAAACAGTTCTTCGGCTTGGTGCCTGGTGCTAGGTCACCACCATCACATACTTTCCACGATTCTGATAGTGCAACGTAGAGCCTAAACGAAACACTGAAACAAATAGCAGATCAGGAAAACATCTGACAATTTATAATCAAATTTCGTGCTTGGCATGTTTTCTACTCATGAATCGTATATGTATATTATATTGTTTTTTAGTATCTCCACAACAAAAAGTCAAGTTTGACTTATAAAACCCAGCAACGTTTTGTCTAATTTTTGAAATGAGCAATTTTATTTCAACTAAAAATATAATTTCGTGTTTTCCCCCCTCCTCCTAATTTTAAACGGGTAACTTTAAAAATCTATATCTGAATTATATTGCCAACATATAGCTCCAGTTAACATTAGCAGTTAGGAATAGCAATTACACTGCATTTCTCTGAACATGAAGTTGCACAGATCCGGGGATACACACACACACATATATATATATATATATATCACATAATCACATAATCGTCTGGTTTTAATGCGACATCTATTAGATGCAAAAAATTTTAAATTTCGTAATATATACACACACATATATATATATATATATATTAATTGTGTAATTTATGAAAAAAGCGAAAAGTTGAATAAAAATTATAAAATGTATGGAAACTACAGTAAAAAAAGTAATTTTAATTATTATAGTAATTATATGGTTTCAACTGAAAATGGTAGTACTAGATATAAAACTAGATATGTTTACAACAGTAAAATTTTAGAGATAAAGGATAAGGTAGTGAAGAGAAGTAAGGTAGAAAAGAAGTATATATAACTAGATATTTTTATAATAAAAATATGAGAACAGGAAGTGTTAACAATTATTTAAAATTTAGGAAATGCAAGGATAAAAGATGTAAAGTCTGCATCCAAGCTGAGAATGATAATTGTATTACCGTGGATGAAAATTGTGTGAGGTTTTGCAAGGTATTTAACTGTGTGTATAGATTAAAATGTAAAATTTGTAACATGTCTTACATAGGACAAACGTCTGGTCCTTTTAATAAAAGATTTAACAACCATAAAACATATATAAGAAAGATTAAGAGTGCGAAGAACAGGAGATTGGGATATTACATTTCGCAAAACATGGAATTGAAAACATTGAAATGTCGATTTTGCAGATAGTTGCAAACAAGGCTGAAAGATTAATATGCGAAAGGAATATGATGGTTAAATACGGCACAGTGTACCCATATGGTTTAAATGTTATGTTTGATCAAATCAATGTTTTGAAGAATTTTAGAAATAAAATATTAGAAGAGTCAGTCTATGGAAAAATTAAACACGATTTGAGTAATGAGAATGAGATACATAACAGACAAAAAGTCAAAGTTAATGATTTAAATTATAGTAAGGATATTAAAAGAGCTATTGTCAATATTAATTCAGGCAATAAAGTTAAAAAAATGAAATACATAATTTTCAATGTGAAAAAGAAATTAATACCTGACTTATTAAATTAAAGTATTCATATGAACATACAGGAAACGGAAATATAGATATAGGGTTTGATTTGCTGAGATTCAGAATTGGTAAGCAGAATCTAAAAGATTATCTCGAGTTGAAAAACAACAAAGTTAATATAGAGAATAAGATATATTTTGTATTGAACTACATAAGGCACCATTTTAGGGGTGCTAAGGGCATTTTAAATAAGTATAATGAATACCTGCCAGACAAAAACATACAAATTATTAAAGCTTATAAATACGATAAACCATTAGGCAGAATTATATTTAATTACAACAGTTATTCTAGGGATTTGCAGAACTGTTTCGAGAACAGTATTCGTCACTGTAATAAAGTTGAATATAAAAATTACGTTACCTCAAACTACGGACATATTCTTACCCGAGATCTAACTATAGTGGCAGATATAAATCTCAGAAATTACATGCGATGAGATATGGTACAAAATACAGATTGAGGAGAGTTGTGAGTAGAAGTTTAGCTACAAAACGCTTGTCAAATAATATAGATATGTTCATTCAAAAATTAATACATAAATATGGTTTACCGAAAAGTGTTTTTGAGGAATGGAGGTAGTATATTTTAAAAGAATTTCAAGACTTTTACTATAAAGATTTTGAGGGTGTCTCGGGAGATTCTTACAAAAATTTGATTAAATCAGTAAAAAATCTACAGGATAATTTTATCATTACATATGTGGATAAAGCAAACACTAACTATGCTATAATATGCAAAAAATTATATGGAGATATTCTAAGGGAAACCTACTATAATGAGGGAAATTATCAACTACTAAAAATTACTAAACAGGTTATTGTAAACAGAGTGAAGACGTTCTATAAAAAATAAAATCTAAGCAAAAAAGTGCGGAATTTAATTATCTTGTTATGATTTCAAAATTCCATAAAACCCCAATTACTTTTAGAATGGTAACTTGTGGGTTTGGTACTTATCTGGAATGTATAAATAAAAATTTGTTGAATATATTACAAAAGATTTTCGATCAAGCCATAAATGAACAGGATTCATTACAGGATTGCATACATGTGATTTTGAGGATTTGTATAATAGCATAAATTTAGATGATTTGAAGTACAAAGTTATGGATTTTTTCAAGAAATCTAAAGAAAAGGATATTAGTACTGAACTGTTCACTGATTTAATTCAATTTGTTGTTTGCGAGAATTATCTGTTTGAAGGGAAACACAAATATAAACAAGTGAGAGGTATTCCAATGGGGGCTAGCTGCAGTTCCATCCTTACAGATATTTATCTGTTTACATATGAAGCCGGTTTATTGTTGGAAAAAGATTTAAATATACACAGATATATAGATAATATTTTGGTAGTTAAGCTGAATGACAATAAAGAAATTTATCAATTTAAATGTTATCCAAATACTTTAAATTTAAAGAGCGCATCAGAAAATCAAAGCACAGTCAACTACTTGGATGTTAAATTGGAAATTATAAACGGAATTTTAGTAAATAGTATTTACGATAAAATAAATTATTTTGATTTTGATACAATAAAAATCTTAAACTTTAATAGGGCATTTTGATATGACGTAAAAAAGGTAGAACACAAATCCGCCATCTGCGCACTCGACTGCACATATTCTTGGCATCTTTTGAGTGAATTCATGTTTACCATATTGGCTTCTTTTTCGCACATTATGCGATTGTCAAGTGCTTCTATACAACTTTTTTTTTAAAGAAAATGCCGAAGTGCCATCTTTTGCAAAACGTGTATTGTTGTTATCGTCTTGCGCATACAAAAATAAATGTAAACGGAGAAACATATACTAAGTAAGTGTTTTGTGTATTTTTTTCTGTTTCATTTTCTTTCAGATTAGTTTTTTCTTTGGTATCTCGTATAATTTTTTTTGGTTACGTCAATGTTAAAAATTTTTTGGTGTTAGATATGATCCTGTTACTTCTACTGCTTTTGCCCAGTGTAATTTTACGAATTTAATATTATGATTAAACAACTTGTAGTTATATGTAGTATATTAACATATACTGCAAGTAGGATATATCTTCTGATCAATGACATACTCAAGATTTTTTTAGTGTGGAGCAGGAATGAAAAGTGCATAACTTTTTCAAAAAAAAGTTAGTTCTTTGAAAATAAAAGACTTACCAAATTTTACAGATATCAAAAGCACATCTGTGAAAATATGTATTCATGTACTTTTATTTAAAAGAAAGTCATTGTAACTGAAAGCTAACCCCCACAACCAGTAAATAATATAAGTTACATGCCTGAGTTGAACTCTTTTATTGTTGTTAAATATCAATAACTTACAAAACTGAATGTTTTCAGTGGATATGGTAAGCAGTGTTAGGGAATAAAAGGTTAAAAATGAGGTGGATGAAATTGCAATAATCAGTTTAATCACAATCATTAACAGCTTTTTATGTTTTTTTCATCTCTCAGTGCTTTTTAAAAAACTTCATACTTTTCTCAGAGATTAAGAGAGGGGTCGCAATCCTCTCCATGCTTTGGAATTCTAATACACAAAAATGTCAGTAGGGTATCTAGGATTTTGTTCCGAGAAAGCGGAGAGCTGAGATGCGAAATGGTCTTGTGTACAAAATTATGTAAAAAAAAATTATGTACTAAATCATTGCTTAGGGATAAAATTCTTTTATGAGGTTTTCGTTAATGTTACAAATGATACTATTTTAACAAATACATATATAGTCAGCTATTTTCAGTTTCCCATATCTGATTTTGAGTGGTACTTTAATAAAAAATCAACATTTACTGTTTGAATCAAATATTTTTTTATTATATTTTGCCGGTACTTTTCGGTTAGCCGGGCGCCAGTGTTTTATATACATACATATATATGTGTAATATATACACATACATGTATATATATATATATGTGTGTATATATATACACATACATGCATATATATATATAAAACACTGGTGCCCGGCTAACCGAAAAGTACCGGCAAAATATAATAAAACATAAATATTTGATTCAAACAGTTCTTCATTTGATTCAACAGACTAACTGAAAAGTACCATTTTGCCTTTCATTTTTTAAATATTATATGTATGCATGTATTACATTATTTTCTGTTTTAATTTGCTAGTTGCTTTAGCTGCTAGAAATGAAACAAGGATGGTGTGAATAGGTGTTACGCAGTATGATCTGTTCCTCAGCAGCATCAGTTATTGTCACTAACATGTTGACGATCGGTGCAGAGAGCAGCAAAGTCAACTTATTTCTAGTAGAGTTGCAGCTTGTTGGTTCCTTACTTCTGTGGTGGCCCGTTGGAATGCGCCTGGGAGACTATTAGGTTAGAAATAATCTTTTAGTCTTTTGGATGCTAACTTGCAGGCTAAATCACTGTTTGTATGCAGCATGGAGGCTACACTTCTTTTATGTTTTGATGAGGATTTTATTTTGCTTTATTGCCTATCTTTATGAAAAGTAAGTCATTTAATTTATTACTTAAAAAAAATATATATATATATGTTATGTACTGCTGATGTACGGGTAAATTTGATTTAAGACATTAATTTTTAAGGGATTTCGTAATTATCAATTGCATAAATTTAAATTAAAACAATCACTTAGATTAAAATAAAGACTTTAGTATAAAATTAGATTATTGGGTACTTTTTGGTTAGCCGTGGCACCAGTGTTATATATACATACTTATATACATATATATGCATGTGTTATATATATACACACACACATATATATATGCATATATAACACTGGCACCCGGCTAACCGGAAAGTATCGATTATTGTTTAAGGAAACATGCTATTATAAGCAAGCATAAAAAAAAAAATTAAAGCATCTTTTTATTAGAATACTCTAATAGAACAGAATATTTATAAATAATGTGGAGGTGAAAATAAATTATAAAAGCATGTGGCATTGACAGAAGTATTCTGCTCTTTTCCTTTAGATGAACACCACTTTGCACTGAATGCAAATGTTGGCACAGAATTTGCAGACATGTATAAATGGCTGTACAATATATTAATATATCATGCATTCACCTTTTTTACTTTTGGTTGCAGATTTTTTAATTAATTTTCTTTCACTTTTGGAACCTGTTCTAAAAGTAAAAATATCCTCTTAAAAAAAAAAAAAAACTGCAAGCAAAATTGAAAAAATAAAAATCGAATGTAGAAATTTACAGCTATCCAATGACAAAAAAATATACATATTGAAATGTAAATAATATTTTTAAAAGAATCTTCCCATAGGTTTAACATTAGCTTGTGAGTGTCTTTGCATGAAAGGATGGGAGCCTTAACCTATTAATCATACCGATGACTTTAAAAAACTAAGAGGAATGAAATTAAATTTTGCAACTCTTAATAATTTAAAAAGAAATGGAGTGCAAAGTCTTGTTTGCATATTTTTAAGTATAAGAACTGAATTTTTTTAAAACAAGACTATATTCTTCCAGAAATTGTATTTAAAATTCCACCAAACTTTCTAGTTTAAAAGTAAAAGCTAAAAGATGTCATATTTTCTGAACAAGAATTTCAAGTTTGATGAGAAGAAAAATGCATTTTGTCAGATCTTTAGTGAAGGTAAAGAAGGAAGAAAGAATTTGTGAGCAAAAAATTAAATGTGTAAATTAAAATCTGTAACTCAAAAGCGCGAAGTTGGAGCCGAGTTGGAGTAGTTGCCGGAGCCACAGTATTTTATCTAGGAGCAGAGCTGGAGCATCAAAAATTGTTCGGCTCTGGTCACTGCCGAACCCAATTCAATATCTTTTTCTTGTTAAATCCATTGTTTACTTTAGTAGAATTCATTTGTATTTTTTTAAGAAGTGTGAGCTGTATTATCATTAAACTGTGAATTTGTGTTTATTTTACACTATTTTATTTAACTTGTAAATATGTCAAGCTACAATTTTATAATAGATTTTTTACTCACTTCTTGATAGTCCAGAATCATAAAAAATATGTACGCAAGTGTGCTTCTGATGACAATAATATTTTAAGGAACTTTATTATAATGTAATTAATTTTAAGGCATTTTTGAGTTAGTCACAGGGGATAAATCACCAAACATTCTTTATGGTTGGTTACAAGTTACAACAGAGTTAATTATGCTCCAAACAACACACCAATAAAATATGCCAACTGGCTGTGAAATAGTAGCAACAAAATATTTTAAAACTCTTACTGGTAGAAAATAAAATAAAAATAAAGAATAATATGTATTTTTTAAAATCTGCTTTTATCAATTAATAGCTTAATATTAAGTAAATTATAGGTTAAGAAAACAATTTAAAGATTCTGAATACATAGTTTTAAAAATGCTTTTTTCCTCCTTTCCTGTTGTCATATCTGAAAAAAAAAAATTATAGATCAATTGTAATTTTTTTAATAAATTCGGCATTCATTTAATAAATTCGGTCGATTTTCAATAATTAGAGTCATTCCAAATTCATGTATTGTAACAAGTTTTTTGGACCAACATGATTTGCAGTCCTGAAATTAAACATGATTTTTATAAATATTGAATGCTTTATGGGTGGTGGTTAAAGAAAAAAAAACTATTTTTGATACTTGTGTATTATTCGGTCTAGGTCATACTCACTGTGCCAAAAATATTACAGTAACCCCTTATTATTATATACTTTTTTTTTTCATTTTAAGTGCATATTATACAGTTGTCATATTAAAGGCGATGGCAGAAATATTTATATACATATAACTATATAATATGATATAGCATACTATATATATATAGACATAATATATTGTAATCATTCTGGTGAGCATAATAAATCACTGGAAATAAAACTACCATCGTTAATATCATTTATTGCTAAAAGCCGTCATTTTGATGTTATGTATTTAATAGATGTATACTATATTGCTGTTTTGTATTGCAGTCGAACCTCCATTTAACGAACCTCTATTTCGCGAACTTTTCCTTGGAACCAAGAACATTTTGCGAATTTCTTCGTAAAATAACATTCCAAATAGTGAAGTGCATTCTCTATTTAACGAACTTTTTGTTGTGATCTAAATTTTTTTTCTCCCCATTTCTCAAAATATTTCAGTACGTTTCAATCTTATTCTTTCTTTAAACACATTTAATGATGTTCAACGGCCTTAAACTGGTTTTACCAAGCACCTTCTTTGTCAGCAGTGAGAATTCGGTAAGTACGGAGGACGAAGACGATAATCCCTTAGAGTAACTTAAAAAAATGTGAATACAGATGAGAAAAAAAGAAGAAATTAACCATGATGTGCTTATTGATGATTGTATTTCACTTAATTCTGAAATTGAGAACTCGGAAACACTATTCGAATTGGATATTTTCGACAGTGTGAAAAAGAAAAACTATACAGCAATGAATTGCGATGAAGACGAATATGATGATGATGGAAATGATCTTGTTGCAGGAATTAACAAAACTTCGTATGAAGAAATGCTGAAATCATTTGAAATAATCCGACGCGGATTATAGTTAGAAGAAAATACGCATGAAGGGGTTTTTAGTGCACTGCAAAGATGCGAGACGTATTATGAGAGAAAGCACTTTTTAAAAGAAAAAACTCAGACAAAATTAACAGTTTTTCAGAAACTAAATTTAAGGACGCATATGTTAATGTATGGTTAAAATTATTTGTTATAATAATAATAATTACGATTAGGTCATTAAAATTTGTTAATTTTAATGCAAAACTATTTACTTTAAACAGAAAACACAGTGTATTCCCGGACAATGTTCTGTTTACATTGCAGATTTCAAATATTTAAACACGTAGAAAAAATGAATTGATGATGGATATTGGTGTGTAAAATAAATAAAACAAATCGATATAATTTAAAAAAAGAAAATGTGATTAATTACTTTTAGTAAAAATATTAAGTGTTTATGAATTTAAAATCTGTTTTATGTAGTTTAAAGTATTATAAAAGGTGATTCTCTATTTAACGAATTTTCCATATAACGAACTTTTTTATGGGATTTAGCGACTTCGTTAAATAGAGGTTCGACTGTATTTCAGTTTGCTTTTATATTATTTATTCTTTTTAACGATGTTTTGTATTAAATAACCATTTTGAGCAACATGGACAATGATAAACAAAACTGGCAATTGACAACCATTTTTGGCAATCTCTTTACCTGGCCCGGATAAAACGCAAGTACCCTATTTTTACTTTTATACTTGTCCAGTAACAACTCTACAACTTTTTTCCTATTTTAATTTTTAAACTAGCTGAGAGATAACAGAATGTGTTTTATTTGCATGTTATGGATGGGGAGATATTGAATAGTGTAATCCTTGTTATACCATTTGATCCTGTTGCTTAAATTCACAACACTTTTGGGCACTTTATGTCAGCCGGGCACATCAGATAAATCGTTAAATATCGTTCCTACAGGAATTATTAATTTCTTTTGAAATATAAAATTTTCATTCATTTCATTAAAAAAAAAAAAAAGAATAAATTAAATACAACAAAACAAAATATGTATTTCAGCATCAAGACATTGTTTCTAAGTCACACAAATGAAAACTAAAAGGTTCTATTGTTGAAAGGAAAAAAATATTGCAAGATTTGCACCCAACTAACATTGAAGTACCCTTTTTGTGATCTACTGACAAAATCAGGGAATTGCTCAAGGCAAACATTGAGACTCCTTCACAAAATTCTCCTAAATAATAAAAAAAGAAACTCTTCATAAAATTATTTTCCATAAAAGCGACTTCACACTATACGAAAAAATTGTAAGGATTTAAAATGTGGGTAATTTGTAAACAAAACAAACTCACAAGAAAAGTAAACTTCAGAAAGAGGGGGATTTTCTTTGCTGGATTTTCTGTTACAAAAGTTTATTTTTCTCAAATCTATAATAAAAAAAGGTGTACCAACACAAAAAAGGGAAAAAAAAACTGTCATTGACCCCTGATGTAAAATTATAAAGTAAAATTTACAATTTTAAATATTTATTATGATTATCTATAATTTATTTTGCCCTTTTTCTGGGAAGTTTTTTTTTTTTTTTTTTTTTTTTTTGCACACAAAAAGTAGATGTGTACCTACATTGGATAATTTTAATTGTAGTAATGATAGAAGAGAAATATTCATTGTGTCTAAATGTCAGTGTCATCGCCAATGAAATTATTTGCTTCTAATATAGAATATTAATACAGCCTGATTATTTTTATAGAGTGCTAATAACTGAAGAGCTCAGATGATAAAGGCGGTGTATGAATTACTTCTGAGTTTTAAAATTAATCATTAAAACATTATGTTTATTAACACAGTAATTTTTAAATAAAAACACTATTTTATTTATTTCAGTGTGTAACTGCACTGCCACAAAATACATATGTACAAATAATGAGCACAGCACTGAAATGAACATCACAAACATATATTTAGGCTTTTAATTTGACATGAGAAAAGCCTAAAAAATAATTTTGGATGCAAGCTATATGGTATCAAAACTACTGACAGATAAAATGACCTTCTGGATTATTTCTAAATCTTTAGATTCACGAGTGTCATTATTTAAAAAATTATTGTTTGAATCCACAAGGAAATAATAAATTTCGTTGATTTTTTTTATTATGCATAACAAGAGCTTGTATAGACATTGATTTGTGAGGCATTATTTTCAAGACCCTTTAGCGGCGAAAACCCGTCAAAATTTGCGATTATGCTGTATACAAAGTGTTTGCTTTTGTTTTTTATTGAACACATACAACTTGTGTGCTTGACATAAAATATTTGCTTCTACCATGACAAGAGCAACGAACAATTATTTTTTTATCTCGTGTTGTTTATAACTGAGACAGCTGATCGATCTGTAGACTGTAAAGTAGCCGCTTGCACAGTAAAAACTTGCCTTTGATTGGTTGGCGTAAGGGTTTATCTGTAACCAATGAAAAAGCTCTTAGGTTAAGGTTTTTTAGGTCATTAGAATGACCAGTGAAAATGCATCTTAAGACACAAGACCTCCTCCTCAACAATATTGACAAACATACTCCGGAAATTAATAAACAAAAAGTGCGAAAAGTTTGTCCAACTAGGTGGGTAGTACACCGTGAAGTCATCATGACCATGATAGAATTGTATGACGTAGTGATTCATAGCCTTGAAACAACCGCAACTTGAGAAGACAGAGACTAGTCTTCTAAGTAGGGCTGCGAAGTCGGTGGGAAAAATGGACGACTCAGACTCCGGGAATTTTAACAGATCTGACTCCAACTCTTTCATTCAAAAATGTGCCGACTCCGACTCTGGGAATTTTAACAGATCCGTCTCCGACTCTTTCGCTCAAAAATGGGCCTGACTCTGCAGCCCTGCTTCTAAGGCAAAACTTTTGAAAAATTCGTTATGTGAATTAGGTTTCATAATTACTTTATTTACCTTACAGAATATATTTACATACACTTTATGGAGTGGAAGGTGGCTGCACAAACCATCACCTCATCGAGTTGATAGATGGAATTCCAGGATTAGTTAAAACTTGATTTGCATATTAAAATGCAACGAGTTTGTCAACTCATATCTTGGTGGTAAACACCTGCAAACCTGATTATAGTGGCTTACTGGTAGGTTTACCATTGTGTTTTCTTGCTCCCAGCCCTCTATGTTTTCATACCTTTGGTTGCAGGAAATTACAGGCAGACCAGTTGCATTTTAATATGCGAATCGTGTTCTGTCTAATTCTGGAATTTCAGCCATCAACTGGATAAGGCAATGGTCTGTTCATCTGCCTCCCAGGCTATTACCATTGTCTAAATTATTGCAAAAATGTGATAGTGACCTTTTAATTGCCTTAAATTTCGTTGACAATGTTGTGGCTCACTTAAATTTTATTCGTAAAGCCCTTTCAAGGAAATTTTTGATGAAGCTTGTTTGAAAGACAGTAACTTTCATATTGACCTTAAACTGCCAAGAACTGCATCAAAACAAAAACAAAGATCCAATGTTCCAGCTGATTCTATAAAAGAGTATTTCAGAAGAAATATTTTTATTCCATTCGTGATCAAATGTTGACTCAACTTAATGAACATTTCACTTGGCACCGCAACATTTTGAAAGTTTTTTAATTCTTCTACCTAATGGAAAAGATGCTCCAACAGCAAATGAAATGAAAGATTTTCTTTAATTGTGGGAATTTTATGCACATGACTTGCTTTCTACCAATTCAAAAAATTTTGAACGCCGAATTCAAGTTGTGGTGCAGAAAATTTTAAAAATCACTTTCATAACTCGATGCAAGAATGCCATTGAAGCAGTTTCGAAATGTGAGAAAATGTTGTACCTGAACATCTATAAATTATTAAAAATATTTACGCTTCCCGTTACAACCTGTGTCAGCGAAAGGTCATTTTCAACCTTACGCATTTTAAAAATTTACTTAAGATCCACTATGGCAGAATAAAGATTAAAAATGGGCTGCTTTATGATACATACATAAAGAGATTAATGTAACTGCAACTGAAGTAATTTGTAAAAAGAAAAAGATTTTATTGTGTAACAATGTTTTTAATTGAATTTACTGAATTTTTTTATCTGTTCAATTCAACTCGCCTCCATAGTCGGCTGAGCCACGGTAGCAGTAGGGGCAGCTGCCCTTTCCAAGACTAGAGGCAATGACTTTCAAAAATTGACTGATGCCCAAAACAGATTAAATTCTCCATTAGTTTATTAATTCCCAAAAATTCAGACTGACAAATAAAGTTTAAAAGAACTAGCCCAAAAATTTGCATCCAATAATTCATTTCGTCAAGGCTATTTTGGATATTTTCCTTTAAACTACAATATGTCTCACGGTCAGATAAATATAAATAGTAAATTCTATAAATGTTTGTTTAAGGGCTCTTTAAGTAGGGGAGAAGGGGGCTAGTGTGGACAACTTGAATAATTCTGTTATTTTTTAGTTAAAGTTGCTCTGTAAATTTTTGCAGATTGACAACACTGATATACACTTCCATGTGTAATTACATAAGAATACATTTCATAGTTCATTTGCAATTTATAAAAAAAAAGATTTTTATGGTGAAAAAGTAAATTCATGATTTGTTTTTTAATTACTAAGTTAGACTATTTATATTCATTATTTCAAATGAAAGGGGATATTATATTATAAATTAATCTAATCAGTATACTTTTTGATATTCACTTTTGCTCTGCATTGTTTACATTTACCAGTGTTAGTCCTAAAAAAATAAATGGCACCATGGGGCTAGTGTGGACATGTCCATACTAGCCCCATTCAGGTTTCAGTTTTAAAAACATTAATTAGGTATATAAATATGTCACATTTTATGCTATTTCGATACTAAATTAGATTCATTTGTGAAGTAATAACTGAATTTTAATGTAGAACACACACATAGTAGAATTTAGTTTGATAAACATTTTTTATTTAAATTACTAATGCTAGTCCATTATAATGGCATATGTAGGTAGTATATTTTTCCTAGAGTAAATTATAAGGATTATTTTCTTGTTGGTGCTCTAACTGGAAGTCTAGATTTGCCTTCAAAAAGCGGATGGATGGTGAAAGAACTATTTCCAGCTGTTTTACACCATATACAAGAACACACAAAATCTGATATTAACCACCCTGTTTTCTTTGCTTTTTGATAATCATAATTCAACATTTCTCTTGTAGCAATTACACATATGTGAAAGAAAATTACATTGTGTTACTGTCTTTCCCATCACATTGTTCAAATAAGCTTCAACCCCTAGATGTTGCTATTTATGGTGCATTCAAAGGAATGTGTAAAGTTGCATTTAATGACTGGATGTTGAATTATCCCGGCAAAACAGTATCAGTCTGATATTCCTTCCTTAACAGCAAAAGCATATTATAAATTATTTACACTAAGTAATATCATATCAAGATTTGTAAAAACCTGGCATTATCCCTTTAAATTGATTAGCATTTGGAGATTATTATTATTATTATTATTTATTTTTTTTTTTTTTGGAGCTATACTATCGGCCGTGAATGCCCAGGTACTACACAAGATCAGGTAAGCGCATGAGATGACAGTGGAAACAGCCTTTTTGACATGGAGGTTGATAAATAAATTAGAAATTGAAGAAGTAGAAATGAGTGAAAAAACAATCAAGCCAGGAGATTTTTTATTGGCTCAAGTTTCTTTAATTTGCAAGAAGTCAAGCCACGGCACATTTTATAAATATGTAGCAGTTATTCAAAGTCTGTTTCTGTTGTCGAGTACGAAACAGTTCCTCAAGAGTATTAGCTTTAAGAAAAACCGTTTTATTTATATTGAAAATGATGTTTCACAAATAAACATCATTGGGAAAACTCTCACAACCAGACATTATTCAAAAAGCCGTAATGTTTATTATGTAGTTTCCTGGCTGTGTAAACACTAATGAAAAACATTTAGTTGCTTTGACAAATACTTTAACCTTGTAAACAAACTTAAGATTTTAAGATAGGTAAATACGTCCGTCCATACCTTTTTATTTGTGTACTTTATTTTGACCAGTGTTTTGTAATGTATTTAATTTTGTCTTTAAAATAGATTCATAACATACCTAACTGCAGTCCTCAGTAATAATATAAAAATATTAGGTATAACATTAATTAAGTTATAATTTATTACGATTAATATATTTACTATGTTGTTTAGGTTCAAGTTTATTTTATTATGGTTTTGCAAACACTTATAAGAGTTGTATTACATTGTCTAAATCAATATTCTAGCTTGTCCACACTAGCCCCACCACATGGGGCAAATGTGGACAAAAATAACTTTGTTTTAAAATTTATTAATAAATAACTGTATTGCCAAATAATTTAATATATCAACCAAATCAAAGATAAAATAGCAAATTCTTGTAAAAAAAAATACTTGAAGTGTGAAAAAAATATATTGAGTACATTTTTTTTGCGAAATTTATAAAAATTGTCCACACTAGCCCCCTTCTCCCCTATTTAACTTCTGCACATTCAAAAATTTGTGTACTTTTAAATTAATTTAATTAAATTTTAAATATAATCATTTTCATTAAAATAAATAAATTATTATTAAATACTGAATTAATTACGGTAATTTGATGAATAATTAGTATCTCCTTGTAATTACCTACTGTAATCATAAGCAAAGAAATTTTGCCCTCACTAATTTTATTTTGTTTCGCCACCAATGCTCGGCACCCCCCATAAAAAAGTCCTGGGTGTGCCACTGTATATGGGTAGATATATTTAAAATATTATATTAATTATTTTCTTTTACTAAAGAAAAAAATGCTTAATTTTTGCAAATAATGTATGAAGTACTAGGGTAGATGTGCCAGTAATGGACACCCTTCCAGTAATGGACACCCCTTGATGTTTTTGGTTCATAAAAAAATAACTAATAAATATTTAGCTTTAATTATTTTTTTTATAATTCCCCCTTGTATGTTTTATAAAACTGGGTTATTGTTGACATTTTTAATCAAACCAATCAGGAAGCAGAAAATAATGTTTCAAAGTTTCGCTGTTTTTCTGTGAAAATCTTAATGAAGAGGCTAAGAGTTGGCTTTGTTTAATCAATTTATATATTATTTATTTTCTTACAAAATTTGAATGTTTTTGTTTGAGTAGCAATCGAAAACTTTGAATTTTATATACCAATGGCCATTTACAAAATTTCATTTATTTTTAAGATTTTAAGAGGGGTGTCCATTACTGGGATGGTTAATTAGTCATTTTCCAGTAATGGACACCCCATGTAGACATTGCTAAAAATGCAATTTTAGTGATGTTTATAGTGCATAAAATACTTTGGCTTAACTGCAAACCTAAATAATCAAATTTAATTTTTAAATTATACCTACCAAAATGTAATAACACCAAAACTTTTATAAATAGCTGCTTTTAAGTTATTTTATGAGATTTCAATATTTTATTTTATTTATTATTATTTTTTTTTATGTAGTACATATACCTTGCATATTTTATAATCCGGCAATCAAACCAGCCAGGAAGCAAAAAATATTGTTTACGAGCACAGTCAAAGAGGGGTTCATAGGGCTTAATCCCTCTCCGTTTAAATAAAAGCAATTAAGTTACAGAAGCTATTAAAAATCTATTTTCTGTCTTAAATGTTTCCTTATTTTAAAAAAAAATGTAATACTATTAATGAAAGTTACAGGTAATATTCATGAAACTATAGTAAATCTGCAGATCATTGGCCTCAAACATCAGTACTGCAGTTTTATTTTGAAATTAATTTAAATACTAAATAAATTTTTATTTAGTATTTAAAATATTCAACTCCCAATATCACTTCTTTCATATTTGTAATATTAATTATTATAAATGATATATCAAGTAGAGTCTGGAAGATTGTTAAAAATAGGGACACAAAACTAAACATTTAAAAATAGTGGCACAAAACTAAACATTAATATTCCAAAACTTTTTTTTAATTACCCTTTAAATCCACCACTGTTACAATAATTTGATAGCTGTAATTGCCTGATATTTAGTATTTTAATCTATCCATCTAAAATAATTAAAACTATCGATCTTCTGATAATTTCAATAATTGATACAAACAATAAATGATTATCACAAATACTTTATTAATTACTGGTATCCTAAATGTTAAATTTATTTGAAAATAACTATTTTGTTTCATTAGTATGTATTCGTTAAATTCTGGCTCTAAATAGTCATAAAAACAATTATATTTATTACTTTTTAGGGGGTGTCCATTACTGGAACAGAGGGTGTGTCCACTACTGGGCCAGAGGGTGTCCATTACTGGGCTTTTGGGTGTTTTGATATATTTCTGTTATTTAAAATTAAATTTCTATTCATATTGGGAAATGAGGCTATAAGAATGGTTAAATATTGTCGATAGATTAATATAATATTGAAAAAACTGGAATATAATAATTTTAACTATTAATAAAAAAATAATTTTTAAAGAAATTCCTTAAGGGTGTCCATTACTGGCACATCTACCCTATATGCTGGTGAAGGGGGCGAGGGGTACAACAAAAGTTGTTAGTATTCCAAAATATTAGGTCTCCAGATTTTTTTAAAATCAAGCAGCTAAAAATGAAATCTGTTTAAATCGGAACATTTTCTTGGTTCGTTGCGGTACTGTCTCGGCAGATTTTAGTATATTAGTTTTCTATTAATTAAAAAAAAAAAATTAATGATGAACTTTAAAGTAAAACGCATTACACATAATAGAAAAAGTGTAAAAAGATTTCAAACTCTTTTCAGTTAGGTAATACTTTAAATAACATACCTACAAAAGTGATTCAATTAAACACACTATACGTTAAAAAAGGGTAAAAAGTTTTAAAACACTTTTCAGCTGTGTGATACTTAAAAAAAATATCTACTACAAAAGGGATTCAATTTGTTCACATTACTTAATATTTACGAAATATATAGGTATAATAATTATAGTATATACAGTAGGTATTTCAAATAGAACATTAATAAATATGCAAATAATCGTACGCAGTATGCAAATCAATAGTGATTTTTTTGCAACTACAAATTTTCCCTTTCTTCATAATAAATAATCTTGAGTGAAAAAATTATTATTTTTTTATTACAGCTGTGTATGAAACCTTTTTCATCCACCATATATTTAATAAACATTTCGGCTATAACCTGTAATTCTGATTTTATTAATATTCTTCAATATATTAAATTTAGTAGTATAAATTGTAATACTCATGTTATTAATTTTTTTGTTTACAAACTGCCGTAATACGAGGTTGCCAGAAAATCGCCAAGAAAAACACCAAATCTCCCTCTCCATTAGCGGTGATGACGTCAAAAAGGTAGAAAAAGGTGGACGTCACGTGACTCGTTGCCGTATGTCGAATTACTCTATAGTAACGTGCATGTTTCAATTTTTAGAAATATATATTTAAATGGTTTAAACCGTATTGTAAATTTGTGTTCAAATGTTGATGAAATGGTTGGTGAAATTTTTCAATTTTACATAAACGCCAGTAAACAAAATTACCGAATGCATTTAATGAATGATTTAACTCTCAATTTTGTCAAGAATAAAAGCTATCGAAATAAAACATTGGAATTGTTCGAGGATGGGGATATATCGATATGTGACACCTGACGGAAATTGCTTAGCGGTGTGGATATTCACGGATTTCATTTGACGGTTTTGGGTTAGTTTGTGGTTTTCATTCTTTCAATTTTTCATTTGTTTGGTCTTGGCAAGTGAGGGGGGATGTTGTGCACGTCAAACATGTTTAACCAAGCAGCGCAAGTCATTAGCCTTGCCGCTTGTCTTCATATTTAGTTTCTTCTTAGTTATTCTTGGTTTACTTGTTTATTGTTTTAGTTACAGTTCGTTAGATGTTTTTTCCGTGTTTTAAATTATATGAATTTGGATTTTTCAATATATATATATACTAGAGGTCTCGGCTTCCTACGAGCTACGCTCGCCAACCCCCGTTCAGACACCACAGTCTCTAAAAGCACGCTAATTTGATTGGCTTAAAAAAGAGTTTCAAAGATTGAATTATAATTTAAAAAACAGTGGCGATCTCCCTATAAATGGGTTTCTATTCATTTTTCTTCGATTGGAGAATTTTAAGGAAAAATCAGCTGCTGTTAAAAGATACAATAGCTGTTTTCGTCTTTGATTAAATAAAATCAGTTATTCAAAATAAGCTAATATAATAAGCAAATCTGCATCAAAATGCAAATATATTTTACAAATACCAATGCCTTTTTTTGACGGAAACGACACAGAAGGTTAACGAATCTTAACTAAACCACTTAAGCAATTTCTTTATTTTCTGCTTCACAGATTTTTCTCTTTCAAATCATATTTTTTGTTGATGACACTTCATTTTCAGCTTGTAATCTTTTTTTATTTTTATTACATTACTAAATAATCACCCGAAAGCAGTCTAAACGCGTTCAATAAAATTAATATTAATCTTATTGATATAATCTCAAAACATCAAATTAATGTCTTGCGCAATTTTTAAATTTAAACTGTTTTGCAATATTACTTTTTGTTCATTTTACGTAATAAGTGTAATGTGACGTAAATGTGACGCAATTTCCCCTATTTAAGACTTCTAATGCATGTTAATGAATTTATTATTTTACAATATCCTTATAAAATCCACGTGTAAATATAGTTTTGATGAAGTAATTTTCAATAAGTTCCTGCTTTTCACACGTATAATTATTTAACTCTAATTTGAAAGTTTTTTTTTCTGTTAATAATAGTCACGTGTAAATAAATTTTTAATTTGAAGCAAACATTATTATTTGCGCTGTTTATACAGTTGGCAACAGTTTAAATGAATACCATTTCCTAAAATAAGTAAAAAATATCTCTAGAAATGCTGAAAATTTGAATTTAAAATAGAAATAAAACCTCAAAAAATGAGTCAAATTAAAAAGAGAAATACAGTCTGCGCACCGGGAACTTCAAACGTATAAAATGATCTAAAAAGGATTAAATTCCCATGAATAGTTTTTACTCCTATAAAACTTTTTTAGTGGAACGATTTTGTCCAACTTTAGCATTAAATATCTCTTAAAATAATTCTTCGATTTGAAAACTGTTTGCATCAGCGTGTTTATCAAACATTTCTATATACTACTACCGATTTTCATATTTTTGTATGCATTATTTTTCTTAATATTAACGAAGACCTCCGGTCACAAAAGATTCAAAACCGGCGGCGGCGGTGGTTACTTTTTTTTAGAATAGAGAGATATATATAAACATACATAAAATTTATTTTTAAAAAAAGTATGTGTGTATATGATTAATTACATTATCAACTTTCATCAAAAAAATTATAAAATCAAATTACCATTATGGAGGCTTGAGGTAGGGAATGCTAAAAAATAATTATCCGAATTTGAATATCTAAAACTTTTAAACGCGTTTGCAATAAATAATGATTTGAATGACACTTTATCGTTAAAGGTAAGGCCCTAGTTAAAGGGACAATTTTTCTGTGCCGATAGCTGCGATTTGCGCCCTCTATAGGCCTTTTTAATGCGAATATTCACAAATTTTTGGGTTATGAATTAACTAGCATTTCAACTACTCTATTTAATCCTATCCCAAATATTTCAGTTTATTTTTTTTAGGATCCGAACAGCATCTAGATGTTTTCTTCATGAAAGCGATTCTTTTGAGGAAAATGAAATTTTTGCGGCATATTAGCTGAAAACGAAACTGAAAATCGGTTTCTTTTTTTAAAAGTATGACGTCATTTTTGTAAATAAAACCAAAACATTTTGCCTTCCCGGGATTAAATCCTGCATCTCATTGGGTAGACGACAACCGAAAGGCGGAGGGTAAAATTAGATCTATCCAATTAAAATTTGTCTTTAAAAGAGTAGGTCCTGTTCCGAACTGAAAGGGAATCCTTGAATCTTGTGATTAAAATGCAATTTCAAATATCTTCCTAGAAAGACAAGCGTATCTTATAATTACGTACTTCAGGAGAAGCAGTTGCACAATGTAAATATTGTGTCATTTCATAGTCACTGCTTCTTTTGATAATGTTGTTGATAATTGAAGTACGATAACAGGTAATTGTAAAGTTATAAAACGCCCAGTCTTATGTGAAATCAGCCCTTTTTATCTGTGATTGGAGAAGTATCATATAGGTTAATTTGACTTTTTTATTTTTGTTATTTAAACCTGTACGATGATTTGATTATAAATTACTGTATTATTTTTGTAAAAGTTATCTGTGGTAGATCTAATTTTAGTTTATGATATCTCTAAACCAAAATAATATTTTATCATTGTTTTCATATTTGTTATGATGCGCTTGATTTTATAACGTAATTATTTCTTTGATAAAATTTTATGCGTTTGTTATGTTTTATATATCATGGTTTCTTGTGGATTTTATTTCATCAATTATATGTCATTATTTTGCCAACTTTTACTTTAGATACTTCATTATACTCAAGACTAACCCAACAGCCAAATTATGTTCGCTACCTGCATAGTCCTTTTCTGCCTGTTTTCTGCATCTTATTCAGGTAAATAATGTGTATTATAATTGCTTGAATATTGGTGTGTTTAATTTAGCTTTACTTTTAATTAAATGATTATTTATTCAGAGTTTTCCCCAAACAGTTTCAGTAGGGTGCTGCACCCTGCCTGCCCTTAGGTTTACAAAATAGCACCTCTCTTGCCCCTCAGTTAAAAAATTAGCTCCCTTGTTGCCCCCACCTGAAAAAAAGTGCCTTTACTCCTTTGTTTATTAAAAAACTTACTTGCATAGTAAAAATTGACTCATTGCTGTCTTTAAAATAGTGTTCTGTCTATTAAATATTAAAAAGTAGTTTTAAAAATCAAAAGAATGCCTTTAAAAATTTCAAGAAATGCCCTTAAGAATCAAAAAACATGCTCTTTGGAATCCAAAAGTGCCCTTTTCCCACAAGCAGCGCCCTGCCCTTTTTTTAACCTGGGGGAAACTCTGTTTATTTAACCTATTAATTTGCTAATTTTTTAATATGATTATTTTTTTCTTGTAGTTGAATTACTGGTGTCAGAAAATGACTTAACATTTGAAATCAATGAAAATGGAACTTTTAAGGTCTTTCTTAGGTAAGGAATGTTTTCACATGAATGCATATTAATGCGAGTTGTCATTTATTCTTAAATTTGCAGTTCCTGTTCTTACACATACTATTATTATTTTTTTTTCTTTTGTTCAATCAGTTGAAACATTGATGAATAATTTAATTATTTATAATAATAAAGGCGTGTACTGTATTATCATTTAAATTCATATTTATGCAGTGGTTACTTGCATGTCGAATTATAAAAGAAAATCGTGTTTCATTGACTTTTTTCATAAATACCCAAAATATTTTAAACACAAAGTGAAATATACAAATTAAATTTCTTCTTTTCTTTTTTTACACCTTCTTTTAATTAACTTAGTTCATGTACCTATGTAATGAAAAAAATTTTGTAATTTATTTTTTAATTATTTACTAATATGCTAGAATTATAAAATTTTATCCAGGTATGTGTTTCTGACTACAATGTAATTTTTAATATTTTTAGAGCTTGATTATCAATTAATAGATTAATTTTAAGGCATTTTTCTTTTAGCTGCTCTCTTTCTTATTAATAAGGTAAATTGTCAAGTATTCTTTGAGTTACATCAGCAATGATGTTAATTATGCTCTGTAGCTGCAACAGCATTTTAAACAGTAAAAATAGAAAATAAAAAATAAAGTGTGTAATATATATTTTTTTAAATACTTTTTTCCCCTCTTTTTAAAGAAACCTTTTTATTCAGAAATTTGCAAAACTAATAGGCATTGAGGTAACTACCTTTATTTGAATGAAAATATGCGAAACTTTAATATATTTTTACCACATGGAAATAAATAAATTGTGCATACTTTTGCATTTTTAAAATATGCGCAGTTTAATTTTTTAATAGTTGGATTATTTTAAATCCAATAAAATATTACAGCATTTTTTCTGTTTTATTCAAGTGAAATTTAGTGAGTTCTTTTTTAAAGTTCATAATAATCAGTTATTAAACCTAAATAGTTTAGTTTGAATAATTTTCATCAGGCTAATTTTAATACTATTTAAATTTATATTATTTATTTATTTGGATCTCCAGATATTCTTTATTGTTATTAGAGATGGGAATGCTTGGAAAAAAACCGGAAAAGTTGGGAAAAAAACCGGTTTTTTTCAGTTTTTTTCCGAAGGGCTATTTTTCAATTTTTCCAAATTGGAAAAATTGAAATTTCATTTATAAAATAATGTAGTCAAAATTTTATAATTGCTACATTCTGATACTTTTATTTATATTTTTTTCATGTTTAGTGTCCCTCATGAAAACCTTAACATGGAAAATCTTATCTGTAAGCAGGGATCTCTTTAGAAAGAACCCCCACCAGTGGCCGAGAGGTTCTGCTCTCGAAGCTGGTAGACGGGAGGTGCTGGGTTTGAACCCAATCGCGCCCAACGGCCTAATCGTTTGGAGTTTTCGTGGTTTTCTTTGAACCTTGGATTTCCAAGCGTTAATACGGGTTACGTTCCCTTAGAAAGACCCCCACAAAGGGCACCCCCCTTTAGGGCCTATATCCCTCCTGTTGATAATTGGCCATCATAAACACAACCAACCAACCTTTAGAAAGAACTTGAGTCTCTTAAAGGATCCTTCACAGTTTTTTCCCCTTAAAACATATGACATTTAACAAAATTATTTCACTTTCTTTTCTTGAAATATAGATTCTTAGAGTTGTCTAAATGCATTTTCAACAAACCTAAATCCATACAAACTTTGCAAAGAAAATGTAAGCAAATCTCTGTGAGAAATCTATTTGAAAACAGTTTTTAAACATATGGAAAAATCCACCTGTTTTAAAAGTTTCATAAAAAAAAATACCACTTTCAATATTAACCTTTAACTGATGTTACCGGTCTCACAGACCAATGCTTTTTTCAATTTTCAGAGTTTAACTTGCGAATTTCAGTTTATCTGCAAACACTACTGAAATTTTGTTTTGTTTGGAACTTTAGTACTATGACTATCACCAGAGACTTTTGAATAGGTGAATTTTAATTATAACACTCATATACAAAAAGTTTAGTACAAAAGCAACATCCTATGAGTTAATCGCGGTTTTTATTCATCTTTCGATACTCATATACAAAAAGTTTAGTACAAAAGCAACATCCTATGAGTTAATCGCGGTTTTTATTCATCTTTCGATACAGCGGTATCACAGACCGCTTCACATTAGTTATGTGACAATTTCTGTGACATCAGTTAAAGGTTAAGGATCTAAATCTTACTAAAACACAGTTTGGATTAAATCTGGAAAGCTGTACGAAAACTACATATACAGGATATGAAAATTATAACTGTAACAGGGGGGAGGGGGAGTAATATTGTAAAATAATGCCAATTTTTAAACAACGGACGATTTGAAAAGGATAATAGTATTTATAATAATACCAAAACTACTATAATTTGTTTCTTTTACACTGGCATCCTTTATGAGTACTATGTAGATGAGATATACAATACACTTTGAAACTGCTTTAAAACTACAGTGATGTTGGTTGAAACTAAAGATTTTTTTTTTTTTTTTTTTTTTAAATTAGCTCTACTGACATAATTAAACAAGTGCTACTGAAAAATCATTTCAACAGACACATGATATATTATTATACAAACACTGGTGTTAAATTAAGCAAGAAAAGCTACTCTCAGAATTTTGAGACTGAAAGGATAAACTTTTAAAAGCTGGCTTTCTCTCTCTCTCTCTTTTTTTTAATAACATATTCACATATAAAGGGAAAATAATTTTTTTTAGCGTGCAAAAATATTGAGAAAGTTTATTATTGTATACTTTTTAAGAAAATATAACTTATTTTTGAGAAACATTTATAAGAAATCAATTTTTCCCATTTTTCCAATTTTTCCAGAAAAAAACTGGAAAAAAACCGGTTTTTTTCCGCCACTTCAACTTTTCCGGAAAATTTACATCTCTAATTGTTATTACTACTATATGTGAGTTACAACAACAATGGAGTTAATTATGCACTGCAACTACAACACTATTTTAAACACTAAAAAGTAGAAAGTAAAATGTGTCATAAAAAATTTTAATGCACTTTTCTTTCTTTTTTTCTTTAAAAAAAATATATACTGATATTTTTTATGATAGGCATTAAATAACTATCTTAATGAAAATTTGAGAGGGTTTTATGTATTTCACTCGCCTGGAAATAAATTGTGCCTATTTAATTGCCTTTTTGACATAATCCAATTAAACATTACAACATTTTGCTGTTTTATTCAAGTGAAATTTAGTAAGTTCTTTTAATAAAAGTTTATTTTAACCAGTCATGTAACATAAATAGTTTATTTTGAATGAATAATTTTAATCAGGATAGTTTTAATGTTTTTATATAATTTTTTTTTATTTATTTAGAGCTTGGTTATAAATTAATACATTGATTTTAATGTATTTTTCTTTAGCTGGGCTGAGCTATTTCTCATCCTCTAAGATAAATTTCCAAATATTCTTTATGAGTAATACTGCATGTGAGTTACAACAACAATTGTTTTAATTATGCGCTGTAACTGCAACGCTATTTAAACCACTATAAAGTTGAAAATAATTAAAAAAATAAAAATAATTTTAATATGCTTTTTTCTCAAAAAAAAAAAAAAAATAAATAAATAAAAATAAATAATAATAATAAAAAAATATATATATATATGTGTGTGTGTGTGTGTATATGTATATATATATATATATAGGATATATAGGGTAGGGCCAGTAATGGACACCCTTAAGGAATTTCTTTTAAAATTATTTTTTTTATTAATAGTTATAATTATTATATCCCAGCTTTTTCAATATTATGTTAACTTATCAAACAATATTTCACAATTCTTATAATCTCATTTCCCAATATGAATCGAAATTTAATTTTAAATAACAGAAATATATCAAAAGCCCAGTAATGGACACCATCTGGCCCAGTAATGGACACCCCATAAAAGTAATAAATATAATTGTTTTGTGACTGTATTTAGAACCAGAATTTAATGAATACATACTAATGAAACAAAATAGTTATTTTCAAATAAATTTAACAATTAGGATACCAGTAATTAATAAAATATTTGTGATAATCATTTACTGTTTGTATCAATTATTAATGATTGTAATTATCAGAAGATCAATGTTTTAATTATTTTAAATAAATAGTTTAAAATACTAAATATCAGGCAATTACAGCTATCAAATTATTGTAACAGTGGGCGATTTAAAAGGTAATTAAAAAAAAAAAAAAAGGCTTGGAATATTAGTGTTTAGTTTTATCTCACTATTTTTATCAATTAATCTTCCAGAGACTAACTTGATATATCATCTATAATAATTAATATTACAAATATGAAAGAAATGTTATTGTGAGTTGAATATTTTAAATACTAAATAAAATAATTTCAAAATAAAAGTGTAGAAACTGATGTTTGAAGCCATCGTTCTGCAGATTTACAAGTTTCATGAATATTACCTATAACTTTCATTAATATTACATTTTTTTTGTCAGAGGTGAATAAGGAAACATTTAAGACAGAAAATAGATTTTTAATAGCTTCTGTAACTTAATTGTTTTTTAGTTTTTATTTAAACAGAGAGGGATTAAGCCCTATGAGCCCCTCTTTAACTGTGCTCTTAAACAATATTTTCTGCTTCCTGGCTGGTTTGATTGCCAGATTATAAAATATGCACACGTACATTAAAAAAAAAAAGATAATAAAATATTGAATTTTTATTAATCACATAAAATAACTTAAAAGTAGCTATTTATAGAAGTTTTGGTGTTATTACATTTTGGCAAGTATAATTTAAAAATTAAATTTGATTATTTGGGTTTACAGTTAAGTCAAAATATTTTATGCACTATAAACATTACTGAAATTGCATTTTTAGCAATGTCTACATGCGGGGTGTCCATTACTGGAAAATGACTAATTAACCATCCCAGTAATGGACTTAAAAACTTAAAAATAAATGAAATTTTGTAAAATTTGCTATTAGTATATAAAATTCTAAGTTTTCTATTGCTACTCAAACAAAAACATTCAAATTTTACAAGAAAATAAATAATATATAAATTAAATGAAGCCAGCTCTTAGCCTCTTCATTAAGATTTTCACAGAAAAACAGCGAAACTTTGAAACATCATTTTCTGCTTCCTGACTGGTTTGATTAAAGTGTCAACAATAACCCAGTTTTATGAAACATGCAAGGAGGAATTATAAAAAAAATAATTAAAGCTAAATATTTATTAGTTATTTTTTTTATGAACCAAAAACATCAAGGGGTGTCCATTATTGGCACATCTACCTCATTTTTCATCCAATTTTTATTATTTTTTAATTCTGATTGCAGGGTATTGTGTACAATGTTGTTTGTCATATTTTCTGAAAAGAATTTTTTTTTTTTTTTTATATTAAGAGCTCTGCAAATTAAGAAAAAACTTGGCGAAATTTGGGACTGTTTTTATAAAAACCTTAATTTCTCTACGAGTATACATGCTAACCTCATAAAAATGAGCACAGTATATTACAATAAGCCACTTATTAATAATATCGAGTTTGAATGCTTTTGCTAACTTTGTTTTTACAGGGTTATCCAAAAGATATTTGTTCTTTTTCAATATGTTGACGGTCCCCTATGGGATTTTGGGGAAAAAATCTTCGCTGAAATATATGACTTTTACTATACTGTTTACACACTTGCAGTTTCATTTTAATTCCTCATGTATTTTTCTAGATATCTGGCAAAACGTCTAAAATTGCAAGTGACCGGTCACCTTTGGCCATATAGTGTGTATATATATATATATACTGAATATATACTGAAATTTGCATAACTAGTAGGCATTGGATAACTACCTTCATTTTAATGAAAATATGAGAAAGCTTAATATATTTCACATACCTGGAAAATAGTGCATATTTTTGCATTCTAAACATAATCCAATAAAACATTGCAACATTTTGCTGTTTTATTCATGTGAAATTTAGTTCTTTTTTTAAAAAGTGTATATTTTAACCAATATAACCTAAATAGTTTGAATGAATAATTTTCGTCAAATAAAATAATCACGTGCTGAGAAAGTAATATTAAACAGTTCTATTTATTTTATATTCAAATATTTCATAAGTAATATCTTTTTTAGGATTATTCAATTTTTTTTATTGATTTATGTTACTTTTTGCATTATACCATGATAAAATTAATATAATTGATTATAAGAGCGGGTGAAACCAGAGGTCCAGACTTTTTTTCCAGGGTCCCGTTTTTGTAAAATTGTGAACAGCTTTCTATATTTGTGAAAAATGTAGTCATAATTTTGTTTGTGAATTTGAAATGATCATTATATTCAGGTCTTTGTTTATACATTTTTAAGAAGATACTTATAATACGTAAAATACATGTATTTTCTTTATATATGTAATAATCAGATTTTACTTTTAAATGATTAAATTTGTGAAAGGTTTAGTTTCCAGATGGAAAATTTTTATGAAAGGCCTATTTTTAAAACAAAGGATCAGTAGCGCATCCTGGATTACGTTTTGGAGGGGGCTAGCATTATTTTAGAAGCCCCGTATCTGTCCAGGCCCGCTGCCGAGCTCTGTCTTCTTTCATTTGATTTGATGGGACATGCCGGATCAGGATTTGACACCTGACTTACATTTTTTCTGCTGACTTGTTTGTTACATTATTCTGAATGTGTTAAAGTGTTTCATAATCTATGCTTGGCACATGATTTTTTCTTTCTTGTTTAGAATAAAATTTAGTGCTAAAGTAATATCAAATAATAAAATAAATCAATGTCAGGAATTTATTACATATATTTAATTCATATTGAAATATTCAAATTTTACTTAAAAAGCGTTTAATCCGAAATAAAGAATTAAAGTTGTTAAAAAAATATTTAGAATAAAACCTTTGAAAATAGAACCTGTCTAAAATGGAATCCTGCCTTAAAGGGAAACACTAGCTTGAAACTTTTAAAAATTCAACTTTTGCATTTTCTGATAGCTTTAATGTCTAGAATATATAGTCCAGGCAATAGGGAATTTTACCTAGCAAAATTAATGGTAGTACTGGAAATCGGCTTTCTAGATGTTTTTTGGGTCGCTGAATCCGAATTTGTAACTTCCCACCAAAATTTCCCCCGGCAACCTCTCCAAATTTTGGTAAAAAGCCCTCCAAAAAAGGTTTTAATTAAAAAAATCAAATTTTTATTGTTTTAGAGAAAAAGTATCTAGAAATTCAGAAAGTAAACAAAATTTCCAACAAATTAGATATATGACATGACTTAGGATGAAGGGGAAGGGGGGATTTGCCTCAGAACATGCGTACGGTGCTGCGTAAACTAAGTTGCGCAATTCCACTTAACCACTCACACGTTTACATTCACCCTCCCATCTCCCCTCCGAACTTTCTCTATAAGGTTTACTTTAAGATTTTTGGGTCGCTGAATCCGAATTTTTAACTTTCCCCCAAAAATTTCTCCCCGAACCCCAACAAATAGGATATATGACATTATGAATTAGGATGAACGGGGAGGGTGAGGGCTGCCTCTGAACATGCACTGCGGCACTACGTGCACTAAATTATGAAGTCCAGGCAATAGGGGATTTTATCTGGCAAAATTAATACTAGTTCTGGATTTGGACTCACTTTATGTTTTTTGGATTGCTGAATCCGAATTTGTAACTTCCCACCAAAATTTCACCCGGCAACCCCCCAAAAAATTGATTTTTTGATAAAGTTTGGTTTTTGAGAAAAGCACGCGGTGAATGTTCCGAGGCAGCCCCCTCTCTCCCCGTTTATCCTACGTCATAATGTCATATATCCTATTTGTTGCAAATTTTGTCTAGTTTCTGAATTTCGTAATGCTTTTCCCCTAAAACTATAAGAAATTTAAGTTAGAAACAACTATTTGGGGGGGGGGGGGGGAGGATTTTGGGGGTAAGTTAAAAATTCGGATTCAGCAACCCAAAAAACTTAAAGTAAACCTTATAGAGAAAGTTTGGAGGGAAGATGGGAGGGCTAATATAAACGTGTGAGTGGTTAAGTGGAATTGCACAACTTAGTCCATGCAGCACCGCGGCGCATGTTCCGAGGCAGATGCCCCCTTCCTCTTCATCCTAAGTCATAATGTCATATATCTAATTTGTTTCAAATTTTGTCTACTTTCTGAATTTCTAGCTACTTTTCCCCTAAAACAATAAAAAATGGAAATTTTAATAAAAACCTTTTTTGGGCTTTTTTTTTAATCAAAATTTGGGGGTTTGCCGGGGGAAATTTTGGTGGGAAGTTACAAATTCGGATCCAGCGACCCAAAAAACATCTAAAAAGCCAATTTCCAGTACTACCCTTAATTTTGCTAGGTAGAGTCTCTATTGCCTGAACTAATAGCTAAAAAATGATTTTTTGAAATTCAAATTTCGAAAGTTATGACAAAATTACCGTTAAAACAAACTTTCAATTACTTGTCCGACTTCCTTTAAATTTCAATACAAATGTTAAAAATTAAATTCTCTATGGCACTATGTAGGATTTTTTTTTGTATTTCCAGTTTTTGATTTTTTTTTACAAACATTGCCTTGGCATTGCATTTTCAGGAAAACATCCAAACATATCTTAATATATTGTAAAAAAAAAAAAAAAATACTTTTTATTGAAACACACAAAATTCATAAAGTTTGACCTTTTCTTTTGGATGTTCAAACTGGTGTCCCTCTTTATTATAAAAAATTCATTACATTTATTATAGATGGTATTCCTGCTAAGATGAAAAATCACTAAAATGGAATTTTTCTTCAATCCCTTGCATTATTTTTATTTGAGAAGATTCACTATATAATTTAAAAAAAATACTATACACCACTATTAAAAAACTATTTTTTAGTACTACTGTTTATTATTATTTGTATCATTTGAGCTTTATTCAAATAAAATATTTATATAAATTCAAATAATATTTGAATAAAGGCTTTTTTTATGATATTGTGTATTCAATTATAAGTAAAAGTAGCTGTGATACAAGAATATATATATATTTTCTTGTTTTCATCTTCAGTAGCATAGTTTTAACGGTACTTGTCGGTTAGCCAGGTGCCAGCGTTATATTTATATTCATATATACATATATATGCACATATATGTAGATATATATATATGCACACACACACATAAATATATACATACATATGTATATATATATATGTACATATATGTGTATATATATGTATGTAAATATAACACTGGCACCCGGCTAACCGAAAAGTACCGTTTTAACCTATAGTTTATTATGTAGTTATTAATTATTATGATACAGTTTTGCAAAATACTTGAGTATCTTGTAATTGACAACCTATTATGTATAAAGATAATTTAAATTCTTTTTTTTTTTTCAGTGAACCAGCCTCAGAAAATTTCACAGTATACTTTAACTATACTGATGGAAATAATTTATATGAACTACCAGATGATTGTGTCATAGAAAACGGAACTAAAGGAAATATCTTATATACTGTTAGAGCTAAAACTGCTGGTCATACGACTGTTCTTGTTAATGCTACGCCACAAGTACTTAAGTATGAAAATTTAAAATTTTTGTTTTATTAGTTTCACTATCTTATTTTTATTTTTTGGTACTTGTGTATTATTTGGTCTAGTAGATAGTTTGCCAGAAATGATTGTCAATCGCCAATTTTGTTTACTGTTGTGTATTGCAAATCGTGTTCAAAATGGTAATTTAATGAACATTCAATAAAAATAAAAATTGCTAAAAATGATAAATAATATAAAAGCAAATTAAAATAATACAAAACAGTAATTTAGTCTTGGTGTATTAAATGTATAACATTAAATTGACGGCTTTTAGCAATAAACGATGCTAACAATGGTAGTTTTATTTCCAGCAGTTTGTTATACTCATACTCACCAGACTGAATATAATGTAAATATCGTGTAGTATAAATATACTGTATCAATGAATGTGCTACATCTATATCTATGCTATATCATACTACATCTATATCTATGCTATACAGAGTTGGGCAAAATACATCGAAAAACCATTTTCGATACAAAATACATTGTTTTTTCAGCTTAAAATACAAAATATAAAATACTTTCCAAATTTCAAAAATTCAAAATACAAAATACATGTATTTTGAAAATACATTTAAAATACAAAATACATTTAAAAAAAAATAAAAACGATTGTGCATTAAATTGCACTAGTCAAATGCAAAGCTACTTTGCAAAACTGATTAAAATTATAAATTTCCAAATAAAGAAGCAAAATTAATTAAAACTCAACGAAAGATAATAAAAACAAAACTGAAAGATTTGAGCAACAATGTGCTTAAAAGTGTAGGAAAGTTGCAAGAATAACTAATAATGAATGAACTACCATTTAATGGTACTAAAACTACTGTAAATAACTGCATGGTAGTAAATAACTGCATGAATTGATTGTGCAGGGCTTGGCCTGAGGTCCTACCCGGCCTGGACCGCGGGCCGGCAAAAATGAAGGCGAATTTTCAAATGGGCCGGACCGGACAAACGAGCAGATGCTAGTTTGACCACATCAATACAAAAATGTAACATGTTCAGCGTAGAGATCAGCATTGGACAGTTACATGATGTCTGAGCCATGGCTTAATTTTTTCAGCAGACTCTGGCCGGGCCGGGCCGAGATCAGGCTTGCATATTTTTCTACTTAGTCGAGCAGAAGACGGAACTGGACTTTGCTGTTCTCAGGATGTGTTGTGTAGGGAAGGCAATATGTTTTATAGAAATATTAGTACCGATAATGAACTTCTCTTAACGGAATCTTTGGAAATATACCTCCAAGTGGTTCTCAAATTCACTGCTCAACAATGAAAAATTTCCTGACATATTTTCTGACTAATTTTTTACTGTAAAGGTTTAAAATTGACAGGTCTGACTATTGAAGGGATTTGGAATCTAATAGCGTTTTTCCTTTTTTTTTTTAATAAATAAATTACTTATCGAGATATAAGAGATTCCTGTCACGTGACTGCAGGTTTTTCTTCTTTCCTGTGCTATCGCTTCCGGAAATTTGATTCAAAACTTTAACTTTGACAGTATTTTCTCAAAGATATATTGCCTTTATCAAAAAATGATAACGTTACTCGATTACATAGTTTCTGAATAAATAAGAACACCTGCCAACCTTATGCGTTTCCGAAAAGAAATGAATTCAGAAATGTATCAGAAAGCTCCTTTGGATTTGAGGAAAGCCTTATTAAATGGCAGAAAAATAGTTTCACAAATCTGCTTTTTATTATACAGCTTCAAAAACTATTCTGTTTTTAACCCTTCTTTTTTCTTTTATTCTAAACTACATTAATTTTTTAATGAATCTTTATTTGAATGTTGAAACGTCTAAGACTCTTAATCATTACTGTTGCCATTGAGTATTTTCTGTCTTGCGAACACATAGTAATTTTAAAATATACTGTAAAATTATCTCATATATATGTATGCAGTATTCTTTAAAAGAACCTTAATTGTATGTTTAGAAAAATCTGTTTTTTTTTTTCTTGTAGAAATTGAGTCAGGCCTCATTTAATTGATTTTTCCACAAGCCGGGCCTGTTTTCACTGATTTTTGTACGGGCCGGGCCGGCCGTGAACTGTGAAAATATAAACGGGCCGGGCTCAGCCCGAACTTTTAATTTTTTCATCGGGCCGGACCTGGTCCTGGAAATTCCGACCCGTGCAGACCTCTAGATTGTGGATCCAAAAGGAATCTCTTTCACGAAACATAGAATAGCACCGCCCGCTACTGAGTGTTCTAAGCCAAAATTGAGGCAGCAGTGATTTTCAGAAAAAGCATAAAAAGTTTGGTGCAGATATATAAAAATCTCAAAAATCCTAAAAAACACAGCACAGAAAAAAAAAAAAAATCATCCGTAGAATGATATACAATATAATGCCATCCATGCTAACTTAATATGATGAAATTTGATGAAATTCCGTGCTCTAGTTCTTGAGATAAAGCTCTCACGGCACACCTGCCAACTTCAGATTTTTTAAAAATCAGCACTACGAACCAAAAAATTTATTTTAAAAAGGTACCTTTAATCTACGTGGTACTTATTTCATTTAAAATTGATTTACAAATATGAGCATTTTGACATGGAAGAAAAAAAGCAAACAAACAACATAAACGAGAATTTTACGTACATGTTACAATAATTGTAAAAACACATTATAATAACGTCACCTCTTGAGCGATGCCAAATTTTAACAGCATTAATTTATTTGAAGATCTAAAATAATATGAAATTGGGTTAAATTTTGTCCATTAGTTTTTGGATATAGTTATCGCGGAAATCATGAAAAACCCAGCATAGCAGCACCACCTGTTGAGCGATATACACTAAAAGTTAATCGGCAAGTATTTCTGTTCAGGCCTATATGCAGTTAAATGAAATTCTGTATATTGATTCTTACAATATAGCTATCATGGAATAAAATAATTAAGCATAGCTGTGCCGCCTGTTGGGTGAAATAAACCCAAAGCTAAGTTATACCTAGGTCTATCTTAATCTGAAGTTTGATTATTATTAAACTCCATGCATTAGTTCTTGAGATAGACGGGCCACAAAAATTATGTCTCGCACAGACTAACAGACATACACACATTTCCCAAAAATTGTTGAATCGCGTTCAAGACATCCCGAAACGTGTAAATCAAGCAAAAAACGAAAGTCGAAAATTTTCTCGATTCCAAAATTTTCTTCTTATTTATTAGAAGAATGTAAAAACAAATTAGTCTAGTATCAGTCATTCTTAGAATATGTCGACAAAATAACATATTTTATAATAATCTTATATGCACAATGACAACGAATAAAATTGTTTAAATGTGTTTAAATGTATTTTTTTCTTTTTATATAATGCGCGTGTGTTTAATAAGAGCTCTAACTACGCAAGATTTTTTAGACCTTACATTAATAAAATATTTGGGGCGCAATATTATGGTGCATTTTAGAAATAATGCATACGAAATTTAAAATATGTATTACTGAATGCAAAATTATAAATGAAAAAATTAGATAATTTTAACACAAGTTGAATTATTATTATTAACAAAAGTTTGAATTCTTCGTATAAAGTAGTTTTAAAATTAAAACACTAGGGTAAAATATCAAACCATATATAAACGCAAAGAAATAAGAAATCATTTGCACTTACTATGAAAGTTTTGAAACTTTTAATATAGAGCAGAAAAAATATGAATGATCTTACATTCGTAAATAGAAAGCACTTATAAAATATTTATAATAAGTAGGAATAATTCGAATGCAAAATTTGCAAAATCATAAATTTCATTTTTTCATAGTCAAATCGTTCCTTTGAAAGTTTATTGTAGTAAATTTCTTTCGGTTACTGTCTAACAAAATTTATATTAATGAATGAAACATGCGAATTTTTAAGAATTTCTTTTTCGATATTTTTAAATAAAACTACTACACCAGAAAAAAAAAAATTGAGCTCCTTATATGTGAGGTCAATGGGCAACTGTCGCTGTCGGTAATAGAGCGCTGCACCTACGCAACTCTGAAAGATCCTTCCGGTCTATCACAATTACATGTTTTTTTCTTGTAATTTCCACAGCAACATTAAGATATATAAGTTATTTTTGTAACTAATCAGCGACAATACGATTGCTGTATCAAAACATCATATTCACCAATCTCCTTGTCTCAGCAATAGTCAAAAAGTGTGTTTATATTAACTTCCAGAATAGAATTTGAAAACTAATCAAAACAGATAAGTCATGTATTTCCTTTTAATGAATCGCAGCTTTTCTCTGTGCGGTTTAAACATGGCAGTTTGAAATTTTGAAAAAATGTATTTTGAGTATTTTCAAAATACAAAATATATTATAAAACTATCAGAAAATACATTACAAAAATACTTTGATCTTATCGGTTTAAAATACAAGATACAAATGTATTTTGAAAATGTATTTCAAATACATGTATTTTCGATACTGCCCAACTCTGATGCTATATCATAGTATATAGTTATACTATATAATCATATTATGCAGTTAAAATTAAGAAAGCAATAGTAATAATAATAATAAGGGTACTGTAATTAATATAATTTGATGTCATTGTTGGCACAATAACCAGACTTGGATAATACGTAAAAACCTTTTTTCTTCCATTTCATTTTCATATCAAGTTTTAAATTGCAATGCATATATTAAATTAACATTAACATTTTAAATTTGTTTTTATGTATTTCTTTAAAACATTAAATTAATTAATTTTAAGAATAAGATTTGCTATTTTTTTTTTTAATTTCAAAATAATCGTAGAAAAGGAAAATTTATTTAATTAAAGTTCAAAATCCAGTTAGAGGCAATGGCTATCCTCTGCCAGTACTGCCATGAAGTATAGTAATCTCAAATTAATACAAAAGAATACAATATTTGTAAAAAAGTATTTTTCCATTATACCAACACCATTTTCACCAAGTGTAGTAGTTGTGTAGAGTTATCATTGTTAGTGTGAAAGTGATCATTCAAAAAATATAACAGTTCAAAATTACAAACTTTCACAAACTGTTTTTTTTATATCAAAGTATATACTTAAAATGAAAAAAACAAATATTTTACAATAAATAAAATAAAACTTAATTTATTTAAACTGCAGCATGAAATTATAAATGTCTCTTAGTAAACATTTCATTTTTTGAATAAAGAGATAATCATATGAACTCTATGAGATAGGATTGTAAATAATTAAAACAGTGCCTCACTGTCTTTTATTACACTATTTTGCAATGCCCTGTAAGCTCCCAATAGATTTGGTATGGCATCCTGTGTTAGGCTCAACAGAAATATGTTTGTGATTGATTTACTGTGAAATGTTCGTAGTCAGCATCTCACAAAAAAACTTTCTCCATGTATAGTTCCACATTAATTTTATTGCAGATTCCTCATCATCAGGTAACTTCCAAATGATAAAATCAAAAAATTCATATTCATTTTTTTTTTCTTTATTAACATTTATCTGCATTAATACATAGATATCTAAGCTTTACTTGTTTTCTTTGGTTAGAAATTAGAAGTGTTCTGTAAGATAGAATTTTCAGATAGGCATGCTCTTAAATCATTTCCCCATTATAATTTCTAGTCCATTTTATATTGTATTCCATATTCTTGTCCATTTTATATTGTAATCCTTTTCATTCATTAGGCATATTGTTTCTCTCAAAGAATAAATTTTAACTGAAGACAGAGTTCATTCTAGGATCAAGGGCACCTAGGGTGCACTTGCTATAAAAGGGCACTTTAGAGAAAAAAAGGGCACATTAATGTAATGATAAATAATAAACTAATAACTCTTCCCCCCTGACCCCAGCCCCCTAAAAAGTCCTTGCTAGTACCCCTTTACACCATTCATGACACTTTGCAGTGCAGGGGTGATTCTTTTCTGAAAATTAAAAAAAAAAAATCGATCATAAATCCGAAAATTTGGACATAAACTATATCGCAAATTTTGAGAAATGTTCGCCAAAAAAGAAACCAATTTCATCAGAGAATCACGAAAAAACGGCAATTTCATCAAAGGACATTTCCCCCCCTTTTTTTTTATTACTTATTTTGGCTGAATTTTCACGGTAGCCGAGAAACGGGCTATAGAGACAGAGAGAGAAATTTATGACTGCGTCAGTGCTGGAATTTTACCCAAAATAATTGGTGTCTGTATGAGGATGTTTGGGGGGGGGGGGGGGTGAAAAGGAACAGATTAGGAGCAAAATAGGGCTAGGATGTTATGTAATGTTTACAAATAGTTTAGAGTTTGCTTGACATAAGTGAGGAAATTAACTTAAAGGACTCTATTTTTCCCTCGGTCGATTTTCTGAGTGATAGGGCTCGCGGGGCAGGGATTTCGGACAGTGGAAGCATCGGGGCGTCAAATTTTGTAAATAAGGGCAGGCAGGGCAGCCCGCCCCACAAAAAAGGCCTAGAATGAACTCTGCTGAAGATGTGACACTATTTTTACCGACTTCAAAAAGGAGGAGGTTATCAATTCGACGCGTATGTATGTTTTTTTTTTTTTTTTTTTTTAATGTATGTTCACCGATTGCTCTGGAACTTTTTGTCCGATTTATGTGATTTTTGTTTTAATTGAAAGAGGATACTCTCGAATTGGTACCACTTCCGTTTCATCGAAATTGGTTGAGTAGTTTTTTAGTAATTCAACAAAAACCAATAAAATGAAGGATTTCATCTAAATTATCTTTCATTGTTGTAACCGGTTTCTCAATCATAAGCATAAAACTATGTATTCATATACGTTAGCGCCAAGTCGCCGTTGAAGCCAACTTGGCTGTAACTGACTAATTTGGCGATATTCCCATTCAAATTCAGTAATGGATCTTCCCCAATCTGTTTCTTCGCATTTTCTAATCGACAGCCATATTTAAAATTTTCAATTGGCAATCGCATTCAAAATAGTAATTTAATATACATTAATTAAATATACATCATTATTTCAAATGTTAAATAATACAGAAGCAAACTAACTTAATACAAAACAATAATTTAGTATAAAATAGTTTAGTTTAATTAAACACATAACATCAGATTGGCGGCACATAATACACATATATATATATATATATAATATTGGTACTTCTTAATTATCCCATCGACCAAATTACTGTCGCCATATTGTAAGATTAAATGCCAATAATGGCCAATAAAACCATTAATTCGACGTTTTATTTGTATTTTTATTAATGTTTTACTAATTTATTTGTTCTTTCGTTATTTAAAATTAAAATAAAAACTATGTCAATTTGTATAATTTGGCGAGTGGTTTGGCGATTTATATAATTTGGCGAAATTGATCGACGGGATAACTAAGAAGTACCATAATATTATATACATACCTATATTATATTATATTAAACAGTTATATGTATGAATGCTTTTTGATTGCCTTTAATATTTCCACCAGATAACATTAATGATAACTTTCCTGTATAGGGGCCTTGGAGAGAAAATGAAAATTTCACGCATATTTTCTGACAACCTATTAACTGTCTCGGTACTACTTAGTTATCCCGTCGACTAATTTCGCCAGATTATATAAATCGCCAAACCACTCGCCAAATTATACAAATTGACATAATTTTTATTTTAAATAACGAAAGAACAAATAAATTAGTATAACATTAATAAAAATACTAATAAAACGTCGAAATAAAAATCACTTGATGACGTAAACACATGCATCTTGCTTAAAGTCAAGTGAATGTGACATTTACGATCAACCATTATTGGCATTTAATCTTATAGTTTGGCGATAGATTTTTGGTCGACGGGATAACTAAGTAGTACCACTGTCTCATATACACAAGCAAGTTTTTCAATATTTATAAATTTATTTATTGTAAACAACCATTTGTCTACTTTTATATGCAAACAGAGGTTGAGCCAAGATCCCTATGCTGTTAAAGTACAAGATAAACAACATAGAAAGAAATAAAAGGAGTTACTCTAATTAGTATTACAGACGGCATTGTTATGGTGCGGTGTATTTACATGGCACAGAACTTCAACATCAGAAGGCATAAGCATAATGGCGAAAGCAAGTCAGTGAGTTACGCAGTCATGGAAACATTTGAATTGTGTCAAGAAATGAGAGCAAGTAAATTTGAATCAGATTGCCCGATATAAGCAAAAAGTGTGCGATACTAACAGCAAAATAGTTAAAGGAAATGCGAATATCATGAGTTGCTTCCAAAAGTTCTATATGTTTTGCAGTACTATACTCACTAAAATACGTCAGTTACTATGCAGACCAATGACACTTTAATCAAGACTATTAAATGAGCATGACGATGAATTTCTAATCTTCCGTAATCGAGCCCACAGTTAAGGCTAGCGTGAAACAAAAAAAGGTACTTTTCGGTTAGCCGGGCGCCAGTGTTATGTATACATGTATATGTCTATATACATCTATATATACGCATGTATACATATACATATATGTGGGTATATATGTATATGTGTGTATATATACAATATATGTATATGTAACACTGGCGCCCGGCTAACCGAAAAGTACCCCAAAAATATCAGCAGCAATTGGTTTAATGTAAATGTGGGTATCATAAAATATTTAATTCGCAAAACGCTTCAATGCACCAAATCATATTAGCTCAGAAACAACAATTGGCAGTGGACGCAATAACGGTAGATTACGTAATAGTTTTAAAATCTCCACTGCCCAACGTATTGCAAATGATGATGCAATAAGAAGCATAAATGCCTAAGTGAGTTAAGCTGATTTTGTCAAGAAAGATTACAAACAAAAATAAACAAAATGCCGTCATGATGCAATGAGTTCTCAATTTCTCTATCAGAATCTTTAGATTTGGCGAAAGATTAAGCAAATAATTTAAATTATGAATAAAAGTACCATGCTGAAATGCTTAGCATACATTTAAGCACATTGGCATTACGTATACATTATACATTACATATTGGCACTTGCATAATATCTCCATATAAGAAAACATTAATGCCACCAAAAAATAAATTGTTTTTAAATTCTTGAAACCTCAAATGAATTATATATAAATTCTCGTTTGACACCATAGAAATTTCATCAATGACCAGCCATTTGAGGGAACGTCATTTAAGACTTTCCCCCTGTAGTCTTTTCACGATCATTTTTTGATAAGTTATCCGGTTGTCATGTACCCTAACGGCTCCTGGTGCATGTAAAGTAAACCCCGTTGATAGGTGCAAAGACCTCGAATTTACCTATGAATTATACCTCTGAGGTGCCTTGCCAGATAAAGGTCTCGTCATCTGATTAAGCTTCTAAATTACGAGATCGAGTAGCAATGAGCAGGTGCTAAACAACAAGATATAAATGCTAAGTAACTGGCATAAAAAAGTTCATAATTAAGAAATAGGCATTGCCGATAGTAAAACGATCTAGGCGTTCATCAGGTTTATTGCCGCTTCGTGGCGATTAGGTGGTCTCCTACGCCGATGCCAGGTATCAAACCCGTTCATCTAGGGCAAGCCGGAAGATAAGGGCCTGGTCATCGGTTAGAAAGTATGAAAAATAAGTCATTGGGTCTCTCTTCTCTATTTCATAGAGCATTTTTAGTAAGCCGAAGAACTTTTTATTGTCAGTTTCCAAAGTTCGATATTTTTTCATTCGAGCAGCATCTCTTGTCATTCTACCCATGTCCAAATAGAGAAACAAAAATATTTAACTAAAAAATAAAGCTATTAAATCTGAAGAAGAATAAATGTAATATATATATAAAGAATTTTCACAAAAAACATGTGTTATTAATGTACACACAAATCTGGACAAAAGTATTTACTTATCAAAATAACATCTTTAAAAGTTTCTTTAAAAGCCCGTAATTTCCTCCAAAAGAATCATGCAAAAATTGTAACTAAAAAAAAAAAACTAAAAAGTGAAAAATAATAAATATGAATAATATAATGAAAAATAACTCATTTATATTATTGATATATCATTTATGATATAATGATATATATATACAATATAAGCAATTGCTTATATTGTATATTGCTTATAATATGCTTATAATATATATACTTATACAATATATATACTTATATAATTATGATATATGATATATCAATATATATAAATCATGATATAATGATTTATATTATTGATATAATGAAAAATAATTTATTAAAGCTTATATATATTATAAGCAATATATATAAGCATAAGTATATATATTGATATAGCATAATAACTCAAAAAAAAAAAACTAAAAAGTGAAAAATAAACTTTTTTACCAAAAATAAAACCGACTTCAAAAACTACTACAAAGTAAAAAATAATTTTTTTACATAATAGTTAATAAGAAATTAAATTAAGAGCATTGTATTTACCATGCGTATTATTACATTTATGTACATTAATTTGATTTTTTGGAGTCTGTGCCAGCCAAGCCAAGTTCAAAATTAAAATTGTTTATCCAATACAAATCGTAACAAGATTCAGCAAAACCGTTTAGGAAAAAAAATCCATCCTCAATCAACTCTGACACCATCCTGCATTTGAAAATCTGTGTTTGGCTACAATTTTTTTACATAATAGCCTGTATAAACGCATTAATTTTACAATAACCCTTAATTTAGCACACATAATAACAACTAATCTCACTTCAAAATACACGTTTATAAAATCAGATGAAATGTTTCAAAAATGGTAAAATTTAAATTTTTTAACTAAATAACAAATCTTAAAAAAAACTCGTAGATATTTGAATGTGTGTCTGTTGGATAATTATACTTAACTTCGTTTGGCTGGCACCGACTCCAAAACATCAAATTAATGTACATAAATATAATAATACGCATGGTAAATACAATGCTCTTAATTTAATTTCTTATTAACTATTATGTAAAAAAATTATTTTTTACTTTGTAGTAGTTTTTGAAGTCGGTTTTATTTTTGGTAAAAAAGTTTATTATGACTTTTTGTCTACTACTTTTAAAGAGTAAATAAGCAGACATTTCAATTAATCTAGCTTTATTGTGCTAAAATATAATTTCAAAGTGCTAACCCTCAAGAAAAGTGACACCTCTTGCAAAAATTCATTTTGGGTTTTATGCAATAACTATCAGGCTACGACCGCTACGCTGGTCTGTTTATCCAAATGAACCTTGAATCAAACAAAATGTATCAGTCAATTTGACATTGTGATTTAAAGCAGTATGGAACCTTACCTGGAATGTCCTTTCGCACTGCTGAAAACGATCTGAACGCCATTGTACTATTGTATTTTCTAATGTGCAGACAAATTTTCTACTATTAAGTTCTTAACCCTTTTAGCTGATTGATCACAATAGGATTTGGTAAAGATTGATAGTACAATATGCAATATAATAAAACAAACCCTGAAAAAATATTCAATTTATAATGCAAACAAACAAACTGACAAAATCCTTCCAGTAAAACTTTTTTAAAGGCTGATCTTCGTTACTGGGGTCCATCTGATTAGAGAACTTTCACCCATAATTCTATAACTAAGCAATGTAGAATGATACGCAATAAACTAAAACCTCCCCAAACATTGTGTAATCAACAAAGCAAGTATTGTCAATATCCGCCATCTAGAACTTTTTGAAAAGTCTAATCTTTCATAATCGGTTTCACATTATTATGGAACTTTCCGCCATTACTTTATGACTAAAGCAAAGTCGAACAATATGCAAAACACTAAAACCATGTCTGAATAGGTATCTGACTAACAATTGAATTCCTATCAAAATCCATTCTGTAGAACTTTTTAAAATGCTAACCATTCATAATCGGGTTCAACTGATTATAGAACTTCCCACCACATCTCTATTATTGAGCAATACAGAAGGGTATAGTATATACTAAAACCTGGCCTGAAAAATTATCTAACAGTGAAAATTCTATTGAAATGAATGCGGCTGAATCTTTTAAAAAGGCTAATCTTTCATAATAGGGTTCGTCTGATTATATAACTTTAAAACATAATTCTATGTATAAGCAACGTAAAACGATATGTTATATGCTAAAATCTTCCCTAAAAAATTATCTAACTATCATTTCGATTCTCATCAAGATCCATTCAGGTGAGCTCAGATTATATGCAACCGGGACGAATTTCCCATTTCCATTTTACTCTCGTATATATAGTAGACGCAGAAATAAATAGATAGATATGAATATTGTTTCTTAAAATTTATGAAACTCCAAGTTATTTCTCGTTGTATCTGCTGAATAATTTTAAAGACTTTTCAATTGGCCAGTATTGAGATTTACGATTATGTCTACTACAAATATATCAAAACATTCTCGGTACAATGAGCCAATTTGGTGTGGCTTCTGATATTATAATTTTTTTTTTTTTTTCAAAATCGCCATTTAAACTACGCACACGAAATTTTAAGTATCTCTTAGCACTGCTGTAAACATTTCCATTTTTTAATCAGCGAAAAATTAAGTTATAACTTAATTTTACTTAATATTAAAAAATACTTTCAGTTTAAAAAAAAATTAAATTAAAATTTTTGGTACTACTTAGTTATCCCGTCGTCCAAAAATCTATCGCCAAATGGTTGATTGTAAATGTCACATTCACTTGACTTTAAGCAAATTATGCGTGTTTACGTCATCAAATGATTTTTATTTCGACGTTTTATTTGTATTTTTATTAATGTTATACTAATTTATTTGTTCTTTCGTTATTTAAAATAAAAATTATGCTAATTTGTTTAATTTGGCGGGTGGTTTGGCGAAATTGGTCGATGGGATAACTAAGTAGTACCAAATTTTTTGCAATATTACGATTAAATAATAATTAAAGCCAAAAGAAATTTGCGTTCAATAAATAGCAAGCTACAATGTTTGGCACAGTTTGTAATGAAATTGGTGCTTTTCCACTATAGGCGCCCTGGCGTTTTTTTAAACAGCTTGGCGCAATTTGGGCATCAGAAAGTGAGATTTTTTGCCAGTTGTATAAACAGTTAAGAAAACAAACTTGGTGAAATTTTTTGTTTGTTTATATATGCATATTATTAATGTTTTTTATATAGAAAATTCTTCTGTTTCTAATATAAAATTAGATAAATAGCATCTTTATGTTAAATAAATTGTATAGACATTAAAAAAATGCTTTGTATATGAAATGAAACAGCGAATAGGTTGTCAGAAAATATGTTTCCAAATTTCCTTCTCCGCCAAGGATATTTTCTCTATTTTGCCAAGATCCCTATACCGAAAAGGCAACAAAAAATCTCTGCATGTTTAGGATTGAAATAAATGGCGCAATAGCATACATTTTGGTATGGTGTTGGTATAACGTAAAAGTAGCAAAAGGTCTCCAAAAAACTTTATTTCGAATTACGCCATATCTGTGTTAATTCGGTTATAGAATAGGTCCGCCTTAAAAACACAGAATCAATTTAAACCTTTTCTTAAGTTAATTGTGCGCCAAACCACGCCCGGTAACATACGCCAATTGTCTGTAGACTCAATTAATGTAACTTATCGGTACCAAATATGTCAATTGTCTGTGGACTCGATTATGTAATTTATGTCCTTAATTAATGCATACTTTACAAACTACATCTACTTTCCAATTTTCCTGATTTTAAGACCAATGTGTACTGTTAGATGTTAAAAAGCTTGGCGCAATTCGGGCTTCGGAATGTGAGATTTGTGGCCAAATGATATGAACAGCTATGGAAAAAAAAAAATAAAATTAACTTTAAGCTTTTTAAAATATGTATTCCTATATATAAACATTTATTTATGAATATTCATATTTTTGTTATTTAAATACAATTTATTTCTGTTTTTATATAAAAAAGAGGTTAATGTCTTCTTTATAGTAAATAAATTACATAATTATTGAACAGAAAATATGCATAAAAAATTTCCTTCTCTCGCCAAGCCCATTTATTCCACCTCGCAAAGGGCCCTATATTGGAAAATTACAGAATTTGCCCCATTGCTCTATGACTAAACAATGTCGAACAATATATTATATACTAAAACTATTGCTGAAAAATTGCCAAACTAACATTTCAAATTCTATTAAAAACCGTTTATTATAACTTTTTAAAAAGGCTATTGTGATAATTGAGTTCACCAGATTACAGAATTTTCCCCAAAACGGTATAACTGAGCAATGTAGAAGGACATGTTGTATACTGAAACCTTCCCTGGAAATTTATCTAATTAACAATCCAAGTTTTATAGAAATACATTCGGCAGAATCTTTTAAAGAGGCTAATTTTTCATTATCAGGTTTATCCCATTAAAAAACATAATTCAATACCAAGCAACGTAGAATGACGTGTTATGCACTAAAACCTTACCCGAAAAATTACTTATTTAACAGTATAAGTTCCGCAGAACTCGATTTCTAAACAGCTGGAATGAAATTTCCATTTGAATTATATATATAGGGAGAGAGAGAATTAGATTTTTCCAAAAATGCAGTCGTCTACTTCAGAAATAACCAATATTGTGAACGTCGCTCAAACCGATGCCACGCTCATGCATTTTTGGCTTAAAATTAAACCGTTTGGCGATAAAATGAAATCGTAAATAAACATACAATATGTAACTCACAAGTACCGTCATTTTTATAATTACATCTGCTAGTTTCTTCTGCAAGTCACAAGATGGATCAGTTAAATAAAAATAAAAAGTAAATTTAAAAAAAAATAAAAAATAAAAACAAAATTGTCACTCAGATAATATCTTTAATATCTATTTTCTGATGCATTTTTCTTAACCTGACGCAAGTGATAAATTGCCAAATATAGTTTAAAACTGCAATCTTTCATATTGAATAAATTTTAAAGCATTACGAACATTTCCTTTCATGTTTAAATTCGATATTTTCCTTTTATAATATTACCACTCGTCAAAACTGTTTTTTATTTTCTCTTTTTTTTCTTTTAAATAAAATTAGTAAAAGTTTTTTTCCGAGATGTACAGCCATTTCAATTCATTTATCAAAAAAATTCATCGCCAATAAAATAATGGTAACCCTTTCGCCTAAAATAACAGAACTTTCCATCATAATTCTATAACTAATATAGGTAGAATGATGTGTTATAGCTTAAAACCTTCCCTGAAACGATACCTATCTAACGGTATAATTTCCGTAAAAATCCATGCAGCAGAACTCGAAATCTAGGCATTTGGAACGAAATTTCCATTTGGATTTTATATATACGTATAATAGATAGGTCTGTCATAGGTAGGTCTTGCTACACAAAAAGTTTCATAAGTATAGTTGTACGGAAAACCACTTTATTACGCTATATATCCATTTGTAACCACAGAAGAGAGGTGGATTGTGTGGGGAGGTAAATTAATAGAGCTGTAGCAAACCGCACATATTCGTTACTAAGTAACGGGTGTTACTGCGTCAATACACAGCCGAACAAAATGAAACTAACTTCAAACGCTGCTTACATTTGTATAATTCATGAATGGAGCAGATAGCCGGATGCGGTAAAAGATGCGAATTTGTATTCAGACTCGGATATTTCGGCGTTAGTTGTTTACGTATCAGTGTATGCGTATCATTCTGTTAGTATCATTTATTCTCAAATCTCAAACGATTTTGATTTCGTAGGGGCTTGTTGATTCCTTCATTATGGAAAGAAAAAGAAGCATAGCTATTTTATACCCTATACTTGCAGTACCATCTGAAAGAATTTTTTTTCAAAATCAGGTTATATATTATCTGAAAGGCGTGCTTCATTAAAACCAAAAAGAATGGAAAAAATATTATTATAAAATATAAATCAAAGATTTCTAAAATAATAATGCGATTGACGTAAACTGTTGGTTGATAAGATGATAAAGTCTAAAATGAAACACATTTCTTTTAAATATTCTGAAAATTTTTAAGAAATTCTGTTCTAAAATTTACAGGTTTGCTTTCAGTGCATTCTTTATCCTATAAAAATATCTTTGTACGTGTATTTATGTTTTAAATTAAAAAAAATATATATTTTTTTATGATAAAGACGAGTTTTTAGATTGCTTGTAAAAATGTTTTTATGATAAAGTTTAATTTTTTTAACCTCCGGTATGCTATTTCTTTCTTCCAGCTAAGCTAATAAAGTGTCGTCTCCAAAAACAAAAAAACAAAACACGCCCCGTTGTATAAGCCAGCCGTAAAACAAAGAAGAGGTATCATTGTACGGAATAATCTCTACCGCATTTTTTTTAACTTCTAAGCATCGCACATTTCCAATTTTTATACCGTCGTATTGGGGAAAAAAGTACTTTTAAATGCAATTTGTTTGAAAACTGCATCTCGATTTATTTTTGAGATATTATTTTTTTTTTTTTTTTTGGTAGTTTTAAATGCCATTTGTTTAATATTTGTAACTAAAGTACTCCATTTCTGTAGAAAGTAAAAGTACAGGAAAAATAGTTTGAAAGTACCAATTATATCTTTTTGTTGCCATTTTCTCATAAAAGCTGGAAAAAAAGGTAATTAAAATACCTGCTGTTTCGAAAAAATATAAGTTAATAACTTCTGATAAAACATGAAGTTTTTATAAACTGAACTGAATTTTAAGTATCTACATTAATATTACAAACAAATGAAAGCATATGAATCATGAGATAGCCATTTTTTTTGTCGAATTTCTTAAATAGCGAAAGAAATTCTTCAGCGGATGCGGATCACGTCATTTTATATAAAATAAACGCGTGTGTTTTAAGTCTTATAACTGAACTATCTATATTTATGTACATATATATATATATTTTTTCATCGGGGGTGACACTAAATTCTGAAAAAGCAGAATTACTGTTTTCTAATTTTTTTTAACCATTTGGAAAAATGGTTATTGTCCTCTGTCATGGTAGGAAATCAAAAACATATCTGAAGCTTTTTATTTGTTGAATCCGCATTTTATTCGTTTCCTGATGGGTCTATACAGTAATCTGTATTTTCCCTTTACTTTCAACAGAGATGGATACTTCTGTTGCCACTATGACAAAAAAGTAATAAAAACTACAAAAAAAAAAATTAATAACTCGGAAACAAATTGAGATACAGCTTTCAAACAAATTGCAATTAAAAATGTATTTTTTTCTCTATACGACGATATAAAAAGTAATATTGTGGGATGTTTAGAAATTTTAAAATGAAACTTCATTTAAAATTGGTCCAAGAATGTTAATGTTTAATCCATGGCGTACGAAATATGTATGATCAACTCCGTGCGATTTTTTATGTCTTAAATTTTAGTCTTTGAAAAAATCATTTTCCAAATGGTCGTTGTAATTTGTTAAATTGCTTTTTTTTTTCTTTTTTTTTCTGTTTGGCTTGTAAAAATAATTGGCACAGATGTCATATACGCACCATATTGGCGCAATTTTTTTCTGAGGCCAATGTCATATAATCACCGGGGTACTTAACTGGCGGCAAAGTGCCGTTATTTTGCTTGATATGGTATCTCCAATGTTGTTTATTTGTTAATAAATTGTATAGTTACTTTTATTTTCTTTTTTTAAATTATATAAATTGTTTTGTTCTATAGTTATTAATGAAACATTTTTTATTTATTGTTATTCCCTATTTAATATATATATATGTGTAACTTGTATTCGAAAACGAGGTTTTCACCAAATTGGCATCAGAAAAAAAATCACGCTAGTGTGATGCGTATATGACATCTGTGCCAAATATTTTTGTTGCTATGTTTTTAAATTTCATATTTGAAAAAAGGGTATTTTTAAATATAAATCAATAATTTCAGAAATAATAATGTGACTGAAGTACAGTGTCATTTGATAGGATAATCACGTAAGAAATTAAATATATATATATATTTAAATATTTTCATATTATTCCAGAAATTAAATTTTTATAATAAATAATTACTTTTAGTGTATAATTAATAAGTAAATTTGTTTGTAAAATATTTTGGCTGTGTAATTATATTTCATAGTTTTCGTATAAATTTGGTGAACTTTTACTCTTGCTAAATTGCTTTATCCGATTACTTCTTATTTCATAAGTAAGAAATTATACAATTTAGACATGTTATATTCAATTATGCATCATATTTTAATTTTGTTTGCCTTTTTTTCATTAAAACGTAGAAAATTAAATGTATTTTTAACGTACAGATGGCAGCACATATTTTACGTTAAAATAGTAACGAATTCTTCAAAAGATGTGCGGTATATAATTAGATTTGCTATTGCTGCAGGTTTGTAGTACATACGATGATTGTTAATACCCGGTTTTTTAACAGTAACGAAAGTAACGAGAAACGAATACTTTCTAACGGGTAGCCAGTTCGAAAGTAACGACATCATACGGGTATTCATTTAGTCGTTACTTTTACAGCACTATAAATTAACCCAACTTTCCAAACCTCATCCTAAATCTTCATTATTAAATATTTTATGCTTTTATGCACATTTTTATTCCTGCATGCAGAGCTAAGTTCTGTAATTTCATGTTACAGTAAAATCATGCAAATTTTCTTTTGCTTCTCCTGTAAAATTAACTTTTGTCGAGATGTCACTTTTCTTGCAGGTGAGCGATATAATATGAAATGTTGTATGTTCTCCCTGGGTTTAAAAAAGGGTAGGGTGCTACTGGTGGTAAAGGGGAACTTTTAGATTCATAATAGCACTTTTTAGATTCACAAGTGCATTTTTTAGATACAGTGAAATCTCCCTGTGCAACCACCTCCCTGAACGACCATTTTTTCATGGAACAAAATTTATTCCCATAGGCTCAATGCTAATTTTACCTCCATTCAGAGACCATCGCAGTTGAACTCCCTCCATGAGCGACCGATTTCTTTGAAGAAAATCAAACAAATTCTGTTTTTTTTCTGGTCGCTTGAAGAAGGTTTTATTAGAAAAATAATTCCGGAGAGCGCATTATTCATCGAACTTCTAAATTAAGTTTAGAAATTTTTATTATTCCGGTAACTTTTAACTGTTTAAAACCCCCTTGTGCCTTTTTAGGCAATGAATTTAACTTTCATGACAAATTAAGAATGACGGTCAATAAACTCCCCTGCTCTATTCTGTCAGTAAAACTCTTAAAGAAATAGATAAATTAATGAAATTGTCATTATTTGTTCCCATCCAAAAAAAATTTGCATTTATTTACTGAACTTCAAAAGGACTTTAAAATAAAAGTTATAAAAGATAAAACCGTAAAATCAAAGCAAACACCAATGTATTCATTTTTTAAACTCTGCAGTCATTAACTTAATGTAATTAACTTTTGTTTTGATACTTAAATTTTCATATATTTTTCTAATGTAAAAAATAAGTTTTAGCAACATTAATACCCTTTTTCAACAATTAAAATCTAGATTTAAGCATGACCTCCATTAAGAGACCATCCCTTGGAGCGACCAGTTTTTATTGGATCGGAACGTGGTTGCTTTAGACAGGTTTTACTGTACTTATAGGCATTTTTAAGTCTTATAGACAACTTTAATATTTAAAAGTCACAGAACTCTTTTCAAGACACAGTGAGTCATTTTTTGCTATGTAAGCAAATTTTTCAATACAAGAGACAGTAAGAGCACATTTTTAGCCTCCGGTACGGTATGCTATTTCTTTCTCCAAGCTTATTTTGTGACCAAAAAAATAACGTTACCTTACAGAAACTAGCCGCAAAACAAAGCATTACGATTAAATACTCTTTAGCAATTTTTTTAACTTCTAAGCATCGCACATTTTAAATTTTTATACCATTGTATTGGGAAAAAAAAGTTCTTTAAGATGCATTTTGTTTGAAAGCTGTATCCCCATTTATTTTTGAAATATTATTTTTTTTTGTAGTTTTTGGAGCCATTTGCTTAATATTGGCAACGAAAGTACTCCATTTCTGTAGAAAGTAAAGGAAAAATAGTTTTAAAATAGTAATTATATATTTTTGTTGCCATTTTCTCATGACAACCAAAAGAAAATGTAATTAAAATACCTGCTATTTTGAAAAAAATATAAACGAATTGTTTCTGTTAAAACAATGGAGCTATTATATACTATATTTAATTGTAAGTATCTATGAATCATTAGATAGCCCATTTTTTTTTTTCAATTTTCTTGAATGACAGAATCTTTTTGCTGCATTTGTGCATTATTTCGCTATAGTGACGTGCTATGCATGCTTTACTGTAGATGTTTAAGAGTAGATCGTAAATGTGGAATTCTTAAGTGGATGCGAATGCCGTCATTTTACATAAAATAAAACGTATGCTTTAAGTCTTAAAATTGAAGTATGTTTTGTACTGCAGTAGAGTCCCGCTTAACCGAGTTATTTTCTTCTGATGGACTGGTGGCTTCTATTATTATGAAACAGCCATTATAAATGAAGTGTAAGGTGAAGATGAAAGAGCAGCCGTAAAAAAAAAAAATTATGGCCATTTTTCCCCCCATTCTGAGCAGAAAATCAGAGTTCTAACTTTTTACGGCTGCTCTTTCATCTTCACTTAACACTTCATTTATAATGGCTGTTTCATAATAATAGAAGCCATCAACCCATCAGAAGAAAATGAAGTAATGGAAATGCCGGGGGCGACACTATATTCTGAAAATGCAGAATTCCTGTTCTCTAGTTTTTTTTTTTTTGACTGAGGGGCAAGAAGCGTGCAATTTTTTTGACTGAAGGGCAAGAAGTGTGCTATTTTTTTTAATGAGGGGCAAGAGGTTACTATTTCTTGAATCAAAGGTCAGGCACGCTGCAGCACCTACCAAAACTGCCTGTGGGAAATTCTGTGTTGTATTTCTTCAGTTAATATTTAAAATCTTGATCCAATTTAAAAATTTTGTGCCACACCTAAGGTTCGCTCATTGCACATTTATGTATTGTGGCTCACTGGTTTAAATTTATAAAGAATGTTAAACAATAATTGGGAAAGTTTTGTTTTTTTTAAGTTATTAACATGCAGAAATTGATGCAGGTTTTTTTTTTTCTTGGGAGCACATTTTGTGAAAAGTAAAAGTTATTTTTGTGAAATTTATGATACTTTTGTGAAAAATAAAATTTTGTAACGGAAAATGAAATTCCAATTACTCATATTCAAACTAAGCATTTATTAATAATAACTTCTTGAAGTTCTTTCTTCCAGTCAAGTCAGTCCTTCTGCCTTTTTATCATGGGGGACAAAACGAACACGTTATTATTATTTTGAAATTTATCATATTTTTGTGAAAAATAACATTTTTAAACGAAAGATGAAATCCGGTTTTCCTCTCTTCTTAACTTGTTTTGTTGGCAAATTACGGATTTTAAAATCTAACTAAATAAAAATAATTAATGAAGAGTATGTTTTTATAAAATGGAATTTTGTGAAAGGGCTCTAAATAGACCCCAAATTTTGCCTGAATCGATCCCTGAAGTGTTATACATTTTTGCAGAAATTTGTTTTCTTTAAAGTCTTTTTGATTGTTTTTGAGATTGATGCAAAATTGTTGAAAAATCATCACCTAACGTCTTTTACTATACATATATGTTGACATATTAATATTATGATAGTTTTATATTCGCATGGAGTTTAGCTCTTTTTGTTCAGCTTACATTTTCATGCCTGTATTTATGTACATCTTATACTGGTTAGTTTATGTATTTGTTCCCAGTTCCAAATAGGTATATTGAAATTATATTTATTAACTTGTTTTTTACTTTTTTGTTCTATTAAAATGTATAAAATTTAGTTTAGTATACCACAAAAAAACTTGCTTTAGGAAAATTAACATATTGTAAATAAATATTCTTTGATTGCAAAATGTTTGTGAGATTTATAAATTCATCTGTTATGAATTTTCCAAAAATTAATTTAAAGATATGCATAAAAAATAAAAGTAATATACATTTGTATACCCATCTGTACATTGTGTCTCGAAAAGTCATATACAAACTTTAAAAGATGGTATAGTACATTGCAGCAAACATATTTTGCATAGAAAACCAGAGTTACAATCCATTTATTCAGTCATAAATACAATACGTCATTTTAAGCCAAGCACTAATTTTCATTCATAATTTTATCAAGAATAAAGATACTGTAATGATATTTTCAACAGACTTACGTTTACTTTCTATAAAAGGTGATAAATTTATGAGGATTGATGGAAATAGTCACAATCTACTGTCGAACAACACTGATCTGGATGCTCTGTAATTCAGAATGTAGTGCACAGTATTTGTAGTATTACTGACCTAATTGCACTTCTCTGATATTACATTTCACACAAAGTAAAGTTATTCTGTTGAATATTTCGATAAATTTTCTTCATTGTTTTAAAATGTTAACATCATTTAAATCTTCACTGTTTTAAAAGAGACGTTTTAATCACCAAATTGTTACAGCAGAAAATGGAAATAGCTATTCAAATGAAAATTGTCTTATTTCAATTTATGTTTAAAAGAAGTAAGCTTAGGGGGTCATCTTCATTCAGAAATTGTACTGGACTCTTTGCTAAATTTGACCTCAGGATACCAAAAGGAAAATCTTTCAGTCAAGTAGTTTAGGATTTAACAAGTTTTAAATTTTGTAACTCTCAAACTGATTACAATGCATATTGTTTATTATAACTGATTACAATGCATATTTTCAGCCAAAGGTGTGTAAACGCACCATTTCAATAAATATTTTTTTATTAACTCTGTGACGGATATTTTTCCGTAATTTTATTTTTCTGCTATTTTTAAGGGTTCTGGAGACATCTATAAAATATCAGTAATTCAATTGAAGTAAACATTTTCTCTTGAGAAATTTTCAAAATACGCCAGTTTTTTAAAATTGAAATGATTATTGACACATTCGACTTTTTGAAAATGTGTAATTATTCCACTTGAGATTAATCATATGTTTTTATAATGGATTAAAGTTGCAAGTTCTGTAAATAAAATAATAATAAAACAAATGTCATCAAAAATTTAAAAAAAATATTAATTTTAAATCTAATGGTGCATTAGCACACCACTGACCGATTGCATGAAAATGCCGAATGCATTTTATTTCTCAAATAAAATGTTATTATTCATGCACAAAACTTTTTTTTTGTCCTATGTAATTTAAGCATATTTCATAAAAATAACACCACATTTTACAAAATTTCTATGCTTGGCCTAAAATGGGTTTAAGGTTAACTCAAGAACTACTTGGCAGAATGAGCTATAATTTTGGATTCACATGTTTAGAGCTTCTAGATATAGATTCTGTTATAAAATTTATAGGGTATAGTTATAATTATAATTCATAATTCTTTTTAAACCTTATTTTGAATATATATATCTATATTTTTAATTAATTTTCTAAACCAATTTGAATCGTAACCTATGACTTTTTTAACATAAATCAATTTTTAGAAGCTTCAAAGATGCAAATTTAAAATTGCAGCTGATTTTGCAAAGAAGTTTTTTAGTTATGCTTGAAAAACTACCTGCATTATTGCAATCTGTTTTGCAATAATTACATATTAATTTAACGTTAGGTGTTCCAAACTTTAAATCTTCATAATTCCTAAATTACCATCAACCGGGTACTTTGGGCCATTTTTTTCCTGGTTCCATTTACATTTCCATTATTAAAAAATATTATATGTGATTTTTCAACGTTGAAATGGAGTTGTAAACAATTAACGTCAAATAATAAAGGAAACTGTATGGTTTTAAAGAAGAAATTTTTTATTTTTTAACTATTTTTAAAGTTTTGGAACAAAGTAGCTCCTGCTGGGGGGCTCCTTTAGTCCATTCACTTAGTTTCATATAAAATTAATACATTTCATATGTAAATGAATACATTTTTATTGAAACTCCCTTGCAATAGCATTTGCTAATAAATTAACACTGCAAATGTGATAAACAAATGTTCTTTGTTTTTTTTTTACATTTAAACACAATAAACCAATTGTTAATATTAAAGAAACGAGAAACAGTTTTCGTCATGTTAGCCTCAGAAACTGAAACAAAAACAATTAATATAACATTTTGCTACAGTAACATTTGAAAAAAAATGTTACCTAAAACATGTTTTAAGAGATTTGGTTGTATAAAAGGCATTTCTAAGTTGTGTATTATTAAAAAATATTATATGTGATTTTTCAACGTCGAAATGGAGTTGTAAACAATTAACGTGAAATAATAAAGGAAACTGTATGGTTTTAAAGAAGAAATTTTTTATTTTTTAACTATTTTTAAAGTTTTGGAACAAAGTAGCTCCTGCTGGGGGCTCCTTTAGTCCATTCAATTAGTTTCATATAAAATTAATACATTTCATATGTAAATTAATATATTTTTATTGAAACTCCCTTGCAATAGCATTTGCTAATAAATTAACACTGCAAATGTGATAAACAAATGTTCTTTGTTTTTTTTTTTTACATTTAAACACAATAAACCAATTGTTAATATTAAAGAAACGAGAAACAGTTTTCGTCATGTTAGCCTCAGAAACTGAAACAAAAACAATTAATATAACATTTTGCTACAGTAACATTTGAAAAAAAAAATGTTACCTAAAACATGTTTTAAGAGATTTGGTTGTATAAAAGGCATTTCTAAGTAATTGGGGTTATTTTCGGACCAAAAAAGACCTGGCACAAAGTAGCCACAAAATACTAGTTTTCATGTTAGCTTTATGAAAGCACAAACATTTCCTCACAAAATAAAAAGCTAAAGGAAAAACTATCATCACACATGGGTTACAGGTTATTAAAGGTAATATTTTGACACTTACTTTATTTATAGCTCTTATCCAGATTGTTTCACTATAGAAAGTTTGGAGAGTTAAAATTTACACATGAAAACAGTTGTTTAAAAACACATCCAGTGTTGCCACTAAAAAAATTTAAATTACCTCCCAAACTATTCAAATACCCTATAGTAGGGTATAAAATATTTTTCAAGGGCAAAAACTCCAAATTATTTTGTATTGTTTGTTCAATACAAAGAGTAAAAACATTTTTTATGGGATGGACCAAAGTAAAAATGTTCTGAAAAAACCAAATATAATGATGAAATTGGGTTTTCATGTATTGAAAATTTCAAAGATTTTTTCTTTAAAACATAAGTTGAAAAAAATATATTTGAATGATTATTTCCATTTGTTTTGTGACAATTTGGATATTAAAATGTGTGGAGTATTTATTCTTTTTTTTTGTGTGTGCGTGGGGGGGGGGGGGAGAAGGGTATCATCAATGACACAAGTATTGAAATTGCATTTTATTATGGTAGAATATATTTTAGAATATACATAGGTATATTTTGAATAAAATATAGTGAATTAAAATCAGCCAGATCATTAAAAATACGCTGTGAGTGTTATTCCTTGATGATTAAATTTGTGTGACTATGTATATGTGCATGTGTTGGAGGAAGAGAGAGTGTGAAGAATTTCCCTTCCAGTTGTAATTAAAATTATTTGTTTGGAAATGCCTACATATTAATTTTGCTGAGTAAAATTAAAATATTTATACATTGTAAAATAAAATGATTACCTATAGTTTTAAGGAATATTTATATTTTTATAATTGTATATTTATTTTGTTTGCAGGACAAAAAATGCCTTCATAAGGATAGGTGTTTATAAAGTACATGGCTGGTTGATCGTAAGCACTGTTATTGGGTGGTTATATTTCATATGTTGGTCGGTATCATTTTACCCACAAATAATTGACAATTTTCGAAGGAAAAGGTAAGTATTATTTTTAGCTGTATGAATTCTGTATTCTAGAAATGTACCTTATAAACAAACACTCAAGTACTATTCTTGTATCTGTAAGATATTGCGACTTTAGTTTTTATGATTAAAGGTAAAAGAACATATATTTTTAGTTAATTACTACCTTTCCCTAAAACATCGCTTTATAAAGCACATGAGTATGGCAGTTATGTTATGTGATCTCATACATACAATGACAGCAATAACATAAGTTTTTCAAGGATAGTAATTGAGTATTAATCTTAGTTATCCAGTCAAGCCAACATGGTGTTTAAGGAGTGCCAACGTTGGAATTACTACCACACATACACTCCATCAAAAATGAAAAAGTAACATAACATCAATTTTAGAACCAACTGAGCAGCCTGGAAAGAGGAATTTGGGAACTTTCATGGTGAACTCCACAACTGTGGAACCATTCCAGAATTTGGTGCATTTAAGGTCCAATTTATCCTCAACAAAATAGAGCATCCACAAATTTTGAGTACCCTACACTTCATTGACAGGCCGTTCTAGATGTGGCAAAAACAAAAAATGAAAAGGGAGGTGGTGCCCAGAGACACAGCAAAGCCATAAAAGAAGGATCACCAGAGACCCTAACTAAAACTGAATCCTGAGAACTAATTAAAAAATTGGTTTTCCAGTGTGAGCTTGGACAGTTCAGCCTTGAAAAAGGTCTTTTACTGCACCATAACAGGTCTACAACAACTGATGAGAAAGCATTTCAGCACTGACCAGAATTGAAATAAGGACAATAATTAAATTTAAAAATGTACAATAAATAATTAAATCTGACAGATCTTAACAACTGAAATTCTATGATGATTGCCAGCAGCATGCTGCCTACCACAGGCTCCCAGAACAGCTTAGATGGAATCCAATTAGTTTTACCTAAGATTCTTAAGTTTAAAATTCCATGTAAGAAATTTTAAGACTCTAAAACTTTAAAAAATTAAACCAGTAAATCAAGTAATGATGAAATTTCACCCTGAAAAGTGTATTATTTTCACAATAATAATAATTAGTAATAACAACAATAAAAATGAAATGATCAACGAGTTTTAATTTCATCAGTCAATGTAGTAATAAACATTAAAAAAAAATATGCATAAAGTTGAAAAGTATCAAAGATAATTTCAATTAGCACAAAGTATGAAAGATAATTTTGATTTTAAATCTAGTTTTGAAATATTATTTCATTATTTTTGTTATAAAATTTCCAAAAATGAAAGTTAAAACTTGTTGAAGTAAATGCAAATAAAATTTTGCAATGATAAATATACTACATAATAATTGTTTATTCATGTTGTTCATTGCAATATTTTTTATTTCTGCTATTTTTGCCTCATTATAATTCATTTTGCATTTCATCATTGGTTCAATGTTATGGGAAAATTTTTAGCTAAATAATTTTTTTTTAATTTCTTTTACAAAGGTTTATTAAATTTACAAATCTGTTAATTTAATTTATAATTTTGTTAATCAAAGTATACTTTAATTAATGCATAATTGTTGTTGTCGTATAGTTGCTTTAAATGAACAGGTACAAAATAAATTAATACAAATACAAATTAACATCATATATGTACATAAAAAAATATAGAGTGTGTTTTTAAAACTGTATATTGTATATAAAATTATTATAATATAACATGCTTTGCATGTATTTTTAACTAATAAGAATGTCTCAAAGAAGTTATATTAATGTAGTACTGATGGATAAAATTTTAATGTTCTCAATGAAAAAAAAAAATTATAGCATGTAAAATGGGTCCCTGTATTTTTTACAAATAATAATATAGTCAATTTTTCATAAAGTTTCTAATTTACATTTTTGTACAAGTTATAAGAAAAAATCCAATTTGATGGAAATTATTAGGCAATAATAGTAGAGATATTTTTCTGCTTGAATATGAATTTTTGCCAATTTCCTGTTTGTTTGTATAACAGGTAATATTATGCATATTATCCATCCAGTAAAACATTTTCCTTATTATATGAAAGTTAGTCTTGCCTCCAATTACTTTTTGAACCTCAATAATTTAGCCTTTTAATCCAGTCATTAAAAATGTCAGTAGTCTATAATATGTTTTAATGAGACATTTTACTTTATAAATATCACTTTTAGACCTACCCGACATTTGTCCAAATTAACTAGGAGACCTTCTGGATAAAATAAATAACAATTACACTTTCATCAATAAAAATTATATTACATAAAAATGAAGTCATTTTCTTATCTTTTTTGCCTTTTCTAATTAGTATGGATCTTGATTTTAATATGCATTAAATGTTTTGTTCCATAATAAGTGTCATCATATTTAATAGATTATTATTATTATTATTATTTTTTTTTTTTTTGTTTACTGAGTTTTTTTCCCTTGAAATTTAAGTGTGTGTTTTAGCTTCAAATAAATATACTGCATAATTTTAATGCACTTATAGTATTTTTTTTTTTTTATTTTATATGAGACAAATGGACCTTAGTTGCTCAGAATGATGTCAGTTTCAGATGCAAAAATATATATCAAATATCTATTTTTGCATATATAAGATAAATAAATATCAGTGGGTCTGAATTTTTTTTGGCTTATGAAAACAAGTACTATGTGTGTCGTTATTTTTTAAATTCATGCACTGTTTTTTAGGGTGTAGCAAGGAGAAAGAAAAAATTACATAAAATAGATTTGTATAAAGATAAATTATGGCAGGTGATCGAAAAAAAGGCGAGTGGTTCGGGAAATTGTTCAAGCAGCCAGTAATATTTGTCAGATTCTAAAATGTATGCATATATGAAGTTTCCTGAAAATCTGTCACATATTCTAAATTTGCATAAGAACCACACATATATACACTTTGACTTTTATATACGTAGATTATATAAATGTAAGATATTTAATGTGTTTTCCTGCTTATTTCAGTGTTGTTGGATTAAATTTTGACTTCTTGGGTCTGAATTTAACTGGTTTCATTGCATACTCTGTGTTTAACTTGGGCCTGAAGTATGTTCAAGAAGTTCAGGTATGCAGTTTTTTTCTTTTTGTATGTTAAAATATGTATATTTATTAGTATTGTAATTAATTTTATAATATGAATTGGGATCAGAGGTAGAGGAAGGTGGGGGGGGGGGGGGACAGAGATTTGTACAGGATCTATTTGCTATAGAATGTTTACATGCTGAATTCAGTGTATAAGTATTTGATGAATTTCCAGTCTTCGAAAAGCCTAAATAAGTTGAGGTTTTCATAATTAGTCTTATATTTTATTTAAATTAAAATTCTATAAATGAGTCCTTTGGGATATCTGATTGTTATGCTGTTATATTTATTCTTCAAACTTGATTGCAATAAAGAATAGGAATTGCAACATATTTATTTTGTTTTAGATTGTTCAAATAATAATAATAATAAATAAAACATTGCAGCATTTAAAACAGAAAATATTATATAATGTTTAACGTTCTATGACAGTAAATTTAGTAACATATTTCATTTCATAACACAGCATTTTAAGTTAACTTTCTACAATTAATACAAACAATTTCTTTGTTTTTCATGATTAAAATTAGACATTTTTTTCTGTTTTATTTTAATTTGCAATTCTCTGTTCAAGGTAACTGGATATCAAGAAAGTTGAAAGCAAAGTGGAAAAGTTGACACCCCCCCTTTCCCAGACACTTATACACAGTAGCGTGACTGGATACTTAGGAAATCCAGAATTATCAAATATTTAAAAAGTATTAAAATGATTTCAAATACCGTATTTTCGCACGTACACGCCGCACCCACCGTAAGCGCCGCACCTCTGAAAATACATTAAATTAAAAAAAAATTCGCCAGAAGCGCCGCACATACCATAAGCGCCGCACTGTCAAAAAATTGGTTAAAAAAAAGAAATAGCTGCGTAAGCGGCAAGGCAAAAAAGTATTAGCAAAATCTAATTAAAATTAACAAAAAATATTGATAAAATCTTAGAAGAAATATGATTCATGTAATGTTTGCAATTCCTAAATATCAACACATTTTAATTTATCTCGTAATTTTTGTCCTAGATTCCCATGCTACGTTTTATTCACCCGCTTCCTTTTTTCAACATGCAAACCGCTGATTCTCCTTTTGTTTTGATTTGCTAGTTGCTCGGTTGAGTTGTTTGATTGTAGCGCTATTTATCTGTGACATTCGGCAATAAATTTATTGCGATCGCACCTGCGATTTACTTCATACCAAAATTTATTTTAAGTCAATTAAACTTTAAAAAACACCTTTTTAAGACAGACTTTGCATTTTTATAGGTCTTTTAAAGTTTTTGTAAGATTTTATAAAACTTAATTTTTTTAAATTCAAAAGTAAGTTATCGTCTTAGTGATGCAAATCACATAATGCTTCCTGTATTCATAAGTTTAGTTGGTTGAATTTGACAACAGTCAATGATTGTTTACTTCTGTGTAAATGCGCGACGCTATGTAGCAAGAAATAAGATATTCAAAATATGATTAAATTCATCTTTTAATGTTTATAAATCTTATATTGAATGTTTATAAATCATTTCCAAAAATAGTCAAAAGTTTGGCGTAAAATAAAAAGAAGATTTTAAAATGTGAAATCGGCGTATACGCCGCATCAGCGTAAGTGCCGCTCCCAGCATTTTAAAAACTTTTTTTACGTATGCGCCACGGCGCTTACGCGTGAAATTAAATTTCTGATGTTTTAATAAGTAGTTCTCTATCTTAATATAATCATTATAAATGGCTTCTGGAACAAAAAGAAATTTGATTACTAAAATTTCTGTTTTGTATGAACACAATAGAAAATGTCACAAAAATCTTTGGACTCTTGAAAGACTTTAAACAAAACCACCTGCTGTCATTGTAAAAATGAAATGTATTATAATACATTTGGAAATTAAATTAAGTGACAACACCTTTGACAATTTTCTGTTTATTTTATTAAAATACCTTTAGGCGGGATAAATGGATGTTATGGATTGATTTAATGTTACGGATGGTTCAGTGAAAGACATTTCTTCAGAATTTTTGAAATATAGTTCTTGAATTGTATCTAAATAATAAAAAAAAAACATCTATCAGCATGTTTAATTTAAAGGGTATGGCTATCTTTGACCCAGTTAAATGCCATTCAGTTCATCATAATGTTCAAAATCTGAAAAAATCTGGCAAACTGTTAGAGTTGACACACGGTTGAGGGAGCTTACTTATAAAAAATATTTTTAACAATCCAAAATCAAACTTTTAACATTGTTTAGTAAACTAAATGGAATAGATATTAATCAGAAAAACATTGAAAAATTCATATCATCTGTATAATTTACAAGGGGACATCAAACCTTAAAACTATAATTTTTCCAAATGTATATTTCACTGTTGGATGTAAGATTTGTTTCTTAGTGAGGTAGTGGAATTATAGTGTTACATTTAATGCTAGTTTGCAATTCTCCAATTATTTCTCAATAAATATTTATTCCATTTAATTTAATAAAGCATTTTCAACCATGTGTCAACTCTAACAGTCTGCCGTATTCTCTGAGATTTCGAAATCTATCTTATACTGAATGACATTTAACTGGGTGAAAGATTGTCAAATCGTTTAAATGAAGCATTTAAGCAACTTTTCTAATCTCATGTCTCTCATTTCTAATCTCTAATGTCTTTCTATCTAGATGCGAATCAATATCTATATTTTAAAAAATTCAGTGTCATGTCCATAACATCAAAATATAAAATATCACATATCCCAACTAAAACTGTTTTAATAATTAAGCATGCATTTGTGAATAACATTGCTGCTTAATTTTAATAAAACATTTCATTTTTGTATTCGCAGTAGGTGGTTTTGTTTAAAATCTCATAAATATGCGCAGACTTTTGTGAAATTATTTTCTACCATTTTCACACAAAATATAAATTTCAGTGATCAAATTTCTTTTTGTTCCAGAAAACATTCATAATATATTAATATGGAAATGTGAACAATTTATTACAACAGCAGAAATTATTTTAATACTCTTTAATATTTAATAATTCAGAATTTTCACACAGTAGAATATCTTTCCTCCTGAACTCTCTCCCCTCCCAAAATAAAGTTTCTTGTTTAAAGAATCTATTCATAAAAAATGCAGTGTGGCGGTATGTGACAGTGGAAAAGCAGTTATTTTTCTTTTGCCAATTGCAATATGTGGTTTGATTTGAAAAGCAAACCTGCCAAATCTAACTTTAGCCAGCTTCATTATTTGTTGTGGTATGAAATATTTTGCCTATTTCTCGCAAAAAATGAATTACTTATGACAATATACGATAAAACATTAAGTTACATGGTGGCAAAAAAACTGTTATTTCTCTTTTGCCGATAGCAGCAAGTGGTTTGTTTAGAAAATGAAACTTGGTAAACCTAACTTGCGGCTTCGTTATTTGCTGTATTATTTCTCTCAAAAAATGAGTTACTATATTTTGATACGAGGATTTTTTTTATGATGTTACAATGATTTTGTTGATGTAACAGCATGTCGTGGTTTGATATTTCATTTATTGATTGGAGTGCAGGACACGGTATAGAAATCGCTTACTTTTCACTAATCTTTTGCTTTTTGTAAAAATGAGTTTACAGCGTGAATGAATTGAAATGTTTCAAAATACCCATTCTTTATTTCAATACTTTATTTCAGTACCCCATTTATTATTTCAAAGTTCCCAGTTGTACGTGGAGAAGTTTTTATGTATAGTATTTACACATATAATGCTGAAATTCATGTATTCTAATATGCATATATTTCAAAGAGTAGACACTTGAGCGCAGATGCTGTGTGTAGGATCAGCTAGTCTGAAATAAAATGGGAAGTTACATTTGATGATCCCCAAAGAGATTTATCTAAATAAGCTTCTTATTCATTTGTTAAGATATTTAAATAAAAACAAAGATACAGTTTAAATTTTATATTTTGATTTATTCTTTCTTTACTTCAAGCTTTTCTTTTTTTCTTTTTTTTTTTTTTTTTTTTTTTTGCACAGAGTGAACAGCATTCGAAATCCTTGGTGGTCTGAGATCACCAAAAGTTCATTTGGACCACTAATTTGAAAAATTTAGTCCCGCGGACCAGTAACTATTTTTCTCTTGTCTGACAGGTAAACGTAAATTTTCCCGTCTCTCAGAAAGCCACAACCAAAGACAAATCACACAATTTTATTTTATTAATAAAAAAAATTGCGTTAAACCTTGCAGTCAGTTGAAATAAAATATCTAATTAATAATTTCATAGTTTTTGTTTATGTACTGTTTATTAAATTTTTCGAAAATTATAATTTTACATTTTATTATACTGAAAATTTTGGATAACTGCAAATGAAGTTTGGTTTATATTCTAGGAGGAAGGGGGGTCACTCAAAGGTTTAAAAAGACTAAGATTTTTATGTAGCGGGCTAGTGATAATGACTGCAGACCAGTAAATTCTCATGCTTACTGGTCCTTGGGACAAGTGACTTTTTTTTTAATCAGTTCTACCGCTGGTGAAGTTTTTGAGCAGTTTGTAATTAAAGAAGTAGAATTTAGCATCTTCCTATGATTTCTTTCAAAAAATTGAACCTTATTTAATTATTTTAAAGTTTAATGTGTGGAAAGCAGGACACTCAAGAAAATTCTTTGGACTTTGGAGTATCTGATCACTTTATTATTTTAGCAAAAAAATAAGATTACATTCAGAGATTTTTCTAAAAAGAGCAGTGTTTTCTTAGCATGTTAGTATTGTTTGAATTTTCCTTTTTATGGTTTTAAGTGTTGATGGTAGATTTCAGAAAAAAATTTAAGTAAATTTTTGGAAAATATGAATGTTTAAAAAAAAGCACAAATCTACCCAAGGATAAATATTTAATTTTTTTTTAATTTCTTCCATAGCAAAAATAAGAATGATTTTTATTTCTTTACAACTTAAGAAGTCACTTATTTGTATAAGAAAAAAGAAAGTTAAAAAATTCTTTTAAAATTCTTTAATATTAAATTAGAATTGTTATAATGACTATGAAAATGAAAAACAAACAAACAAAAAACTATGCATAAAAACATGCATATAAAAAATGTATACATTTAACCCTCTCGCTGCGTAATTGTTTTATTAAAATAGCTTCAAAAATTGCATATTTAACTCCTTCGTGATGAGCGTCTTTTAAGAATTTTTATTCTTTTGCCACCGGTTTTTCAAAACAAAAATTTTCGTCTGATTCAATTGGGAAATTTCTCCGATAAGATAAGGCAAAATTTAGAATAAAAAAATAACTGGTGGGAATGATCAACAAGAGTTAATTAGACGGAAAAATGCATCCCCAATGAAATCTCGGGTTGCGCAATTTTTTCTACTTTTACGTTGCCCGAGAAACTCTCGGGTTGCGCAGCGAGAGGGTTAATGATTTTTTTTTTTTCATTTCAAAAATTCATTTTTTTTTTTCATTTCATTTTTTTTTTTCATTCTGAATAAAACAATTGTTTCTTTTTTTGTTAAACTGTGTATATTTTTTGTTTTACTTATTGTATGTAGTTTTACTTATTATATGTGTTGTGTTGATTTATTTGTCAAATTAGATTGCTTTTTTCCCCCCTAGATGGAATATCACAGTATTCATCCAACTGGTGTCATTCCCGTTGAAACAAATGATGTTGTTTTTGCTGTTCATGCTGTGTTTGCAACGGCTGTGACTATTGGACAGTGTTTTATCTATGAAGTAAGTATTGTTTTAACATTTTCATTAATAGTAGCTGCAGCAAGAAAAAATTGTAAATGACACATGTAGTCACAGTTATTTTTTATGCTTTCAGTTGTTATGAAAGTAGTCATAATTTTGTATCAAATGAAGTACAGTAAACCTTTTCAAATCCGCAACCCTAAAATCTGCAAACATCTAAAATTCACACATCATCGCAAATGTAAACAATGAAACTTTCAGTTCAGATGTAGGGACAAAATTACAGACTTTTTTTAGTTTTATATCATTCTTTAGGTATTTTAATATGTAATTCTTGTTAGTATGAGTGAAATCATGTTTTTTCATGAAGGAAGTATAAATTAATTTGTGAAAAAATTCAAGATATTGTTGATATCACTGGTAATCACAACCTTTTTACCAAATATATTTATGTATTAATCCTGCTTTTTTGGTTATTAAGTCTGGCTAAATCTGAAATAAAATTTCCTTATGATTTTGATGTGAATTAGTAGGTACCCTTTATGAGGCAAGTTTCATTGACTAATTCAAGATAAATGTATCTCATCTTTATTATGCATATTTAATTATACATTAATCACTTGTTTGACCTCACTGTTAATAACTTCATCATTTAAAAAATTATCTTAATCTTTATTATTTTTATTTATTACTTAATTATTTTAATATTTTACTATATTGTAAGCATTCATTATAATTTTGACTCCATTATTACATTGAAATTACTGTTTAAAAATATAAGCAAAAAAATGACCAGAAATCTGCAAAATTCTAAAACCTGCACAACCTCTGGTCCCAAGCTGTGTGGATTTGAGGGAGTCTACTGTATACTGTTTATTGCTCACTGCCAAGTATGATAACATGTTTATGTTTATTTTTCATCAAAATTACTACGCAATGCTGTTATATATATATACTAGCCACCTTCGCCCGCTACGCTGGTCGGTTTTTCTAAAGAAATCTTGAATGAAACAAAATATATCTGTGAATTTGATCATGCGTTTTAAATCAATATGGATATTTACCTGGTGTATCAACCGAATTGCTGAAAGCAATATGAATGTCATTACGCTATTATATCTTTTATTGAGTCATAAAAATTTAGACTGTTAAGGACCAATTTAGTGTAGGATTCGGTAAAGAACATTAGAACAATATGTAATATACTAAAAGCGTTCATGAAAAATTATCAATGCAAGTCTCATCAAAATCTGTTAGACTTATTGAAAAGGCTGATCGTTCATAATAATTGGGTTCGCCTATTCTAGAACTTTCATCTATAATTGTACAATCAAGCAACCTAACAACCAAGCAACAGCAAATGATATCTGCTTTATACTAAAACATTCACTGAAAATTAACTAACCGATCAAGTTGCAACGAAATCCATTTAGCAGAATCTTTTAAACTGGAAAATATACCGAAACCTTCCCTAAAAGTGATCTAATTAACAGTTTAAATCCCATAAAAATTCTTTCAGTGGAACCTTTAAAAAAAGCAAATCTTTCAAAATTGGGTTCATCTCATTTAAAACTTTACCCATAATTATTTAACTAAGCAACGTCGAACGTTATGTTTTATACTAACGTCTTTTCTGAAAAATTATCTAACTAACAATGTAAGTCCCGTCAAAATCTATTCAGTAGAACTCAAGATACAAGCAGCCAGAATGAAATTTCTCTTTGCATTATATATATATTGAGATAGTTAAATATAACTTTCATAATCGCGTTAACCTGATTATAGAACTCTCTGGGAGGTAGGGGTAGGTATATACTGCATCACTTCTGAATTTTTTAAGGAGCTCATCTCAACTTCCATAACTATAGCATATATACTATCTAGTATACCCTATCTCTGTAGCGTATATCTTCCAATTTTCTTTACTGTACCACTGAGAACTTTTTCCGCATAGCTCCGTAACTAAACAACACAGAATGATATGATAAATATTAAAAAAATCCCTGAAATATTATCTAACTTACTGTGCATTTAATTAGTTGACTTGAAATCTTTCATAATCGAGTTCACCTAATTTTAGAACTCCCATAGCAACTTAGAATGATGGTTTTTACATTAAACCATTTATAAACCAAATTTACTATTTAACAGTGTAAGTTCTACAAAATTCTGTTCAGTAGAATCTGAGTTATAGTCATATTTACAATATTTATTGCTCATTAAACCTTTTTTCTTTACATTTGAAATAAAATCAGTAACTGTTTTGGTATTTCTCTGTTATGCCAACACCATTGTCACCAAGCGTAATAGTTGGCACACAAATGAAATGAAACATTTGAAAAAAAAAAAAAATTTGTTGATAAAAAAAATGAGCATTTAAAAAATATAACTTTTGAAAATTACAGACTTTGACCTACCATTTTTTAAAATCAATAAAAATAATGGTACTACTTGGTTATCGCGTCGACCAAAAATCTATTGCCAAACTATAAGAATAAATGCCAATAATGGTTGATCGTAAATGTCACATTCACTTGACTTTAAGCAAGTTACACGTATTTACGTCATCAGGTGATTTTTATGTTGACGTTTTAAATGTATTTTTGGTACTTCTTAGTTATCCTGTCGACCAATTTCGCCAAATTATATAAATCGCCATGTTTATCGCCAAATTATACACCTTGACATAATTTTTTATTTTAAATAACGAAAGAACAAATAAATTAGCAAAACATTAATAAAAATACAAATAAAACGTCGAATTAATGGGTTTATTGGCCATTATTGGCCTTTCATCTTACAATTAGTTAATTAATGGCAACCATTATTGGCAATTAATCTCTCAATTTGGCGACAGTAATTTGGTCGACGGGATAACTAAGAAGTACTGTATGTTATACTAATTTATTTGTTCTTTCGTTATTCAAAATAAAAATTATGCCAATTTGTGTAATTTGACGAGTGATTTGGCGATTTATATAATTTGGCAAGGTACAGATGTCATATTCGCCCCATATTGGCGCGATTTTTTTCGGTTGCCAATTTGGCGAAAACATCAACAGCATAAACAACATAATTCGGGTTCCCACATCAAGCACTTTGGCGCAAGTTAAGTACCTGTTGCCTATATGATATTGGCGACAGAAAAAAATCGCGCCAATATGGGGCGAATATGACATCTGTTCCTTTGGCAAAATTGGTCGACAGGTACCAAAATAAATACTTAAAATTTAAGAATAAATAAATATTTTGCAAGTAATAAAATCTAGTCAATTTAAACTGCAGTCTTGAAATTGTAAATGTCTTTTACTACTGAAGCATGGTGCACATAATACGTATGTCTCACATTGCAGTGAACATTTCATTCTTTCAATGAAGACATTCATGGTTTTTTGAACAAAACATTTTTATATGTATAATTCCTAACCTCTGAAATAATTTTATTGTAGCTTCCTCATCATCAGATGACTGCAAAATGGTAAAATCTATATCAGTATCAGTAATAAATATTTTCTATTCAAAAAATACCAAATTAAAAATTTTGCGAGATTATGATGGAATAAAATAAATTCCATCGTTAAAAATTCCTGCATAAAAATATTCACGCTCAATAATTAGTAAATGTTAATGTGTGGCACGGTTTGCAATAAAAATCGTTTGCACGATTAGGGATGAAATAAATGGCCGGATACCATACATTTTGGCATGGTATCGCGACAAAAATTAGAACGAAAGAGTACCACAGTTTTTTTATTATTATTTAGTTTTAGTTTTTGAGGCGTTTGAATTTTTTTTTCTAATTGACGAAGTTGTTTTTATTTAACTAAAAGGATTGGTTAAAAAATTATTCAATTTGAATTTTTTCCCTTGCTATAGTAACAGAATGAAAAGAATGAGTTTTTATAAATTATCATTTGAAAAATTCAGGTTTTAGCGCCAAAGATAGTGCCAAATTAGAAAAATATGAAATATCTCTCGAACTATTGGGCTTAAAAGAATTTAGTTAGTACCATTCGATTTAGCGTACAAAAATACACCAAAATATGTTATCAGTTGAAAAATAACTATAAAATTAGATTTTTAAGGAATTTTTTTTATGTTCCTTCTCTTTTTTACCCCCCTTAGGGGTGGAATTTTGGAAAATCCTTTCTTAGCGGCACTCTATATCATAAGAAGTATTTTAACCCTTTTTTTCAAGATTTTAGGTTCAGTAGTTTTGTCTGCGCGTTGATTAATACAAAATCCAGACTTTCTTTTATATATATAGATAAATAACACGTAATATGTTATTTATTAAAGTGTATTTGATTTCAGTACATACTTATACTCAGAATATGTGTATTTTAAATGAAAGTTACATATTTAAAACGAAGTGAGTAAAAGAATTCAATATGAATAATGGTGCCAAGAACAATTTATTTTTGCAATTTATCACTTGCACCTGTCTAATATAAGTACCTTAATTTTAATTAAAATGTACATGCTCTTATTCATTAATTCATTATGCACTGGTTATCAAAAATTAAAGAAAAGTCACAAAATGCTAATTTTCAATTACGCGACTGCCCAAAAGGAAATAATATAATTCGAGTAATTACTATCTCTACAACACAGCTAGCCCATATAACATTTGATTCATGTCACAGATGGTCACAAGTGTCACAGTCACTACGGTGAAGCAAAAAAATAGGAAATTCCATACATTTCATTATGAGTATCAAATGATCACTATATGTGACCCCACCGAGAAGTCAATGTGACTACTGCTTTGTGACGAGTCACCAGGTGATTTTATAATGTAGTTAAACTGTGACTCTCATGTGACTGTCATTTTTAGACTCAATTTCATAGTCATCATGAACATTGCATTATGATAAGTCACCAAATAATATATTATAGTCACATGGAGACTTTACCCAAAAGAGCACAATGGTGACTTCACAGTAGTCTCTCTGTCACCTGAAAGTCATCATGTGACTTTAATGTGACATTATTTGGTAATTTATCACAATGCAGCATTCACGATGACTTTGAAATTGAGTCTACAAATGACAGTCACATGAGTCACAATGTAACTACATAGTAAATTCACATGGTGACTCGTCACAAAGCAACAGTCACAGTGACGTCTCAGTGGAGTCACATATAGTGGTCATTTGAGACTCATAATGAGATGTATGGAATTTCTTATTTTTTTGCTTCACCGTAGTGACTGTGACACTTGTGACCATGTGTGACATGAATGATATGTTATATGGACTAGCTGTGTTGTAGAGATAGTAATTACTCGAATTATATTATTTCCCTTTTTTTGAGTGTTCACGTATTTGAAAATTAGCATTTTGTGACTTTTCCTTAATTTTTGATAACCAGTGTGCACGCTATTGTTGATTTGTGTTATAAATAGTATTATTTAAATTACTAAAAAATGTGTAATTATCTCTAATTTTAGCGTGGAAATCAATTAATTTCCAAGACAACTGTTGCTGTTCTTGCACTTGTTTGGTCAACTGCTGCTGTTTTCTTGTTATTAGCATCTCTCGATCTTGTCAATACGACACCTTGGTTGAAATTCTTGTATTTCTTCTCATATGTGAAGCTGGCAGTCACTCTTGTAAAATATGTACCACAGGTACGTTTCTTTTAATTTATTTAAAACTAAATCAATTTAACTCTAAAATGTTAAGTTGATTTTAAAAAAAATCTGTATTATTCTTTAAAGGTCTTCTTAACTTCAATGATGTCATAAATTTTGAGAAAATAGAATTTTTGAGTGGTGAATAACTTTTTCTCAAAATATAAATTATATAGGTTAAAATTTATTTAAACACACAATAGTTTAAAGAAAGTATTAAATCATGTATTCATACGAGATTCTTCTGTGGATTTGCATATTTCTGGGTTTTTCTTCTTTTCTTTTGTGTTGTTATTGTTACATAGAGAGAAATAATTTGTTTTTAAATAAAATAGGTGGGAAAATAAATTTGGAATAATTAAATATTGAGCGAAAGAGCCAAGTATTAAAATTCTAAAAATAGAGAATGGGTATAATTTAGACACATAATAGAGACTTGTTCAATGCATGATAACATGTTAAAGAAACTGAATGTAAAATTAAATTACTGTTAGTTTTATTCATGATGGAATGATAAATAAAAAGTACAATCCTGGGGCTGAGCTAGACTCCAACCAACATAACATAAAATTACTCTAGAATAAATTATCCCATTTAAAACCTATAATGGAACAGACATAAATAATTTATTTAGAACAAAATTTTCTACTTAAAAATTCTCTTTATTGAAGAAAATGTTGATTAAAGTATGTCAAAACAGCTCTCACAAGAGAAATTTAAGCTTACTTCCTTAAATGGGTTTTAAAAAATTGCAGATATTTAGTTAGTTATTATTCTGTAATTAACGGTGTCTCTCTCTCTCTGTGTGTGTGTGTAAAAATCATTCATATTTTTTTTAATTTTGGTAATTGTTAGATCTTTTGTTGTGCCATCAGAATAGCAAACATTAAAAAAAGTATTTTCTGTATAGATTTGATTATTATATTTATATAATAAATTTTAATTATTTAAATTGTAAATGTTTTTTTCTATAAAGCATGTATTTGTAAGCTAATGCTTGTCATATGTAAAGTGGTATTTTAAATTGTTTTGTATATATCCTTTGAAACAGTTTCTTACTTCTCCTATTTTTAACCTTTAAGCAATTTAATCAAGGGTGTAGTGGGGGGTATACGCCATATACCTTCTGGATTTCTTAAGAAAACTCTGTATATGCCCTATTTCTGAAGTGAAGGTATAATGTATACTCTTTAATGTATATCCTCTGCCTGTTGCATATACCCATTTATTTTTTTACGACTAAAACACTGAATTTAATGTCTATTTACAAGATTTGTGTTTTAGTATTTTAAATTTTCTAATCTTACTTATATTTTTAAAGTTTGTTAACTGGGCTAGTTTGTTATTTACATAGAATTATTTTTTACAAAATTATAATTACACTAAGATAAATTCATCAGTAATAATGGCTATTTTTAACAATTAATTCTTTTAGTTCCATAGGGTTCATACAAAATAATAACAATTTAGATCAACGTTGTCCAATCTCTGCAGATAATGATTTTTAAACACTGAAATTTTAATATTTAAAAAAATTGTTGCCACCACAATTCATTTGTTGAAAATATTGATTGTGAGTATAAATTTATTGTTGAAAGAATGTGTTCAGTTCATTGTATTACCTGTGTTATACTGATCAGATAACACTTTTTGATGAACATTCTACCCATGTGAGTGTGCCTAGCTGACATACAAAGTGCGCAACAAGTCAGGAAAGGTATGTAACAGATGATGGCGATATAAAGCTATCATTTTATGGAATCAGAGCAAGTCTAATTGGGAATTGCATTTTTTGTTTTCGATAAAGGCTCCTATCAAGCTGCATTCGAAAGTATAACGTGTAGTGTATGTTTGGTCAAGAGTATCCCTGAAAAATTGAAGAATGACATTAAAATCACTAGTAGACATGAAAAAATGGCAACCATAATTCATGAAAAATCTGAATGCTCGCAATTTTATCATTTTATAAAACGAAATACAGTGAAACTTCCATTTAATGAAGTCTCATTGTTACACTTAAATACTTCGTTCTGAAGAAAATTCGTTAAATAGAAATCAACTCAAATTGATGTAGTTTCTGTATAAAATACACATTCATAAAATGAAAAATACACATAAAATGGAAATATTGGAAAAAGATATTTTAATTCGTGCAGTAACATTTTTTTAATGCAATGTAGACATACGAGAAAAATTTAATTAGAATAATGCCTAAAAAAACACCCAATAAAGAGAGGTAAACAAAAACTGAAATGTAGTAACTTTTCTCTTTTTTTTCTCATTATACCGAATCCTTAAGTTTAAAAAAGTCTGTATTATTACTTTGTACAGGTTTCTTGTAAAAAATTCACCGTTCATAAAAATTTTCACACTTTTGTAAGTATCCAAGCAATTTATCTGTAACATTTTCATAAAACTGGAATTCTCTTCTTATTGTATCGAATGCTTTTGGCTTTCTTCTTTTGAAGGTCTTTTTTATTTCTTCTCCATTACCTTCTTCATCGCTCGCTGAAATTTCTTCACTACATTTTATTACACTTTCCAATATGTCATCTTCAGTAGGATTTTCAGTTGTCTTAAGTGGTTCAGTTGTGAAAAGTGGAATAAACTTCGTTATATAGAATATATTTTTCGTAATATGGAGATTAATTTACATGTTAATGGTGTTTAAAGTCAAGGTTCAGCAGAAAATTTCACTAAGTAGAAAACTTCGTTAAATAGAGACTTCGTTAAAGGGAAGTAAGTTCCACTGTAGTAGGGAGTAGGGACTATGCATATATAACATAAACTTTTTGATAATTTTGGACCCCCTCCTCCCTTTGATATCATACATTATCACCAAAGCCAAAAGATTGGATATACACTGCGTCTCATAAATATAAAGACACTGATATTTTCGAAATATTTTAATAATTCAGTATTCAAAATTATGTTTATGCATATAACAAAAAGCATGTACTAAAAAAACATTTTACTGTAAATTAAATTAGAATTAAATAATTTGAAATCGAAAATTGATGAATGTAAGCAAATTTGCTGTCTCATAAATATAAAGATATTTTACATATTTTTGAATTATCGTCCAATAAATGGTCCATTCTTATTAATAACAGCAAATATTCTAGCTAGCATGCTTTTTATTAGGTTGTGTAGGTATTTTGGTTTTATATCAAACCAACTTTGTTTGATTTCTTTTTTCAATTCAAGGACATTTGAAAATTGGTATGGATTTAAATCTGGACTACATGCAGGCCACACCATGACATGAACATTGTTATCAGAAAACCAGTTTTTTGTGAGTCTTGATGAGTGAATCGGTACATTATCCTGTTGGTACAAATAATTCCGACCACCAAGACTTTCAGCAATTCACAACAAGTGACTATCAAGCAGTTCTATATACTCTTTAGATGTCTGTTTACCTTCCAGAAAAGCAATATCTGTAGTTCCATTAAAAGAGAAGGCACCCCAAACCGTAACAGAACCTCCCCCTTTCTGCCTACTGAAGAGGGTTCGAGGTTCACGTCTTAAATCATGCGAGTAGGAATTCCAACCATCTGGGCGTTCCAAGTTAAATCTCTTTTCATCTGCAAAAATGTCTTGCATCCATTCGTCCTTCCAATGCATATGATCTTTAGCCCAGAGTAGCCTCCATTCTTTGCGTTCTATTTTCTGTAAAGGAAATCTGCACATATGCCAACACACAATATTTTTGCTTTATTTTATCTGACGATGTACTGTTTCCTTTAAGACAATATCATAAACTCGTTGAGAAACTTATCGGAGTGACATTTTTTGTGACGAAACAAGTCGCATGGTTTTGCAATCAAGTCTTTCATTAGTCTTTCTCGTATATAAATTATAAGTTTTTGATAAAATTTTATAAAGTGCAACCCTGTTCCTCCCAGTTTTTTTACGTATTTGAGAAACTGTTAAGCCATTAACTTTAAATCCAATATTTTGCAAATCTGAGCTTTAGAAATTTCAATGTTCCTCAGCATCTTTGCAATTAAAACAAGTCAAACAACTTTGCTCGTTTGGGTAACTTAAAGTGTATTTCTGCATGTGCGCATTATTTCTGTATGCACGCATTCGAAAAAAATTTGCATATGAAGCAGTTTCAAATTTGTCTTTATATTTATGAAATAGTGTAATTTCTTATTTTTTTAATTATTTGAGTTGAAATTATTTTATTTAAATGTAAACCCCTATAACATATTCCTTTCATTGTTCTTAATAGGAGATATAAATTTAATTTCTTATAACTGAATTAATAAAAGGCAAAACATCTATGTCTTTATATTTATGAGATGCAGTGTTCTTTATTTAGAATGTGTATGGATTTTTCGGGATTGGGGGCGGGGTTGGGGAAGAGAAGTTTTTAAAATAGCATAAAGCCTAGTTGGTTAGGTAACTAGGCATTTTTTATTTTTAAAAAAATTATCAGTATTTTTTTCATGTTCAAGGATTAATAATATATATTGCTTTTTCTCTTTTTAGGTTGTATCAAATTACAGAAGAAAATCTACAATTGGGTGGAGCATTGGAACTGTTCTTCTAGATTTTATTGGTGGCTTGTTCAGCATCGGACAAATGTTTATCATTGCTTATAATTTCAGTAAGTTTTTCAATTTCATTTATATTTCGTATGAATATCTTTTTATTTTACCTTACATTGGACCATTTGACATTTCAGATCTTTAGAAATTAATTAGTTAAATAATATTGAAGTTAATTTTTTAACAAAAGAAAAAATTCTGTGAAAGTAGGGTGAGGTGGAAGAAGGGGGGGGGGGGATAAAATCAAGCTTTTTTTAGAGAAGGCCCTAAAACCATGCAATTAAATTTATTTTAATGAAACTTTTTATGCATTTTATATAGATTCATATAGATTAAACATGAAGCATAAGCATTCAGTTTTGTTACATTGTTTTCACACAGTGATACATTTAAAAGAGTATGTTTTGATACCCTCACTTTACACCATAGGGGGAGAAAAAGGGTTAGTTCTAAAATTAGTGTATATTTAAATAAAACTATGTAAATATTGTTTTTTAAATAAAAGTACACTGAAATAAAGGTATCTTAATTATATTTAAAGGTACAATTATGTAAAAAAAAAAAAAAAAAAAAAAAAAAATTAATTAAGGAAATAATGTCCACAGCTATTAAAATTAGGTTCACTTAGTATTGCTGAACTCTACTCAGTCTTCATCATCAATAGCACAAACGTGTAATAGTCCCCCAATGGTGACTTAGTCAAATCAAATATTTTGTGCCATAACTCATTAATTTCTATCACTTGGCTGATGGATTTAGTTGATTGACTTTTTGACCAGTACTTAACTTCTACCCATGATCTTGCTTTATTTCTTTAAAGTCTATCTTTATATTAACTCTTTCATTTCTTTTACTTTTCATAATTACTCTGCATTTTGGATGTTCTTCCTTTCTTTTTTTTTGATAGATTTTTTTTATGGTCAGTTTCTTCTGTGTCTTTTACGTTTGTTATCATTACTTATAACATTGTTTTTTTTCTATCATACTTCTCTTTCTAAACTACATTTAGAAAATAGAATTTAAAAAGAAATTGTTTTTCAATGTTAAAATTACTACCTAGGGTTATAAATAAATAAGTAAATTATTTTTTTTAGTCATTTTATTATAAAATATAGAACATTAGACATTTACTAAAATTAACACAGAGATTAAAAAAAAAAAAAAAAAAAAAAAATCCCTATCATACAACACTTAGCTAAGTCTAACCATATCCCCAAATTATCCCACCTCAGAAAACCATTACAACTTATAATAAATATAATTATAATATTTCCTTTCTATGTAGATATGTTCCTTGTAGATATGTTCCTTGTAGATATGTTCCTTAGATGTTCTTCTACAAATCTGAACTAAAATTAGCAGTTTTTGCCAGTTAATGATTTTAGATTAAAGTTCATCAGCAGCTTTTCTAGCATACCATATGCATATGCAGTGAGCATGAACAAGATAGTTTGTAAACATTAAACTTATTCCCAGTTTCTAAACCTAAAATAAAATTATTTGCCATAATCTCAATATATGTCTCTAAAAAAGAATTAACTAAATTATCTTAATTTAAAAAGAGAAAAAGTTTTTCAATACATCCCCACTTTATTCCATGGACCCACTTTCCCCCACCTGACCCTAATCCTTTGTTTGTTATGCAACTTATATGTTAATCATTCTTTCTTATCTTCTTCCTTTCTCGTAGCAAAATGCTGAAATTTTTTTACTTTCTATGAAAGTGCATTTAGTAAGACAAATAACCATAAAACTGTGCGAGACAGCACTGTATTATTTTCCTCTGATTCTTATGTCTCTAAATCAGATGAGTTAAAAGCTTCTTAGTATTCATATCAAACTCAGTTTATCAAAAGATAATAGCTCTTGCATATTAGTATTCAGATTATTATGTAAATCAATTTATAAAATATAGCTTCCAAAAGAGAAATTTGTTATTTCAATAAATGTTTAATAAAAAAGCTTAATGTTACACTAAATCTTGCCAAGTTCTATCTTAACCTTTCTTGAAAACAATGTGGTAGTATTGCCAACACTTTTAAATCCACAACCAGGGGTCGATCCAGACAAAATTTGGGACCTATTTAGGGCCCTTTCAGAAAAATCTAATAAAATGGGCCCCTTCACAAAAATAAATTAAATAAAATAGCCCCCCTCATGAAAATAACTTTTACTTTTCACAAAATGGGCCCCAAGAATAAAAATCTCCATTGACCTCTAATAACTATTTAATCAACAGTTAAGTTTGGTAGAATATATGTGCTTAAAAAAAATAATAATAAAATAAATAAAAATGCTTGCTGATGTTTTAATAATTGGAGATTTTTCGTAAAATTTGAGTTATGATTTTTTTTTTTTTTTTTTTTTTTTTACCGTCTTGCATACTAAAATAATTTTAGCTAAGTACTGAGAATAATAAGTTGCAATTATCAAAATATAGATTTAAAGTTGTGCCTTAATAAAAAAAAACTAGGCAGTTGAAAAATTATATTTAAATTAATAACGGATTTGATCTCAATGTTATGTGTATGTTGTTCGAAGTTCTTATGATTAGGTCTTTTAACCTCCTCAGTCCTGAATTCGCCTGTAGGAGACACTGAACAACACTCTTTAAATTAATTTAAATACTTCTAGAAGTGTTATTATTACTTCTAGACCTTTTTAATAAATGCATGTATATCATAAGCATTGATTTATAGACCAATACATTTTTATAACTGTTTTATAGTCCTTTTAAACTGGTTTTTGTGGTCCCACATAATATTTGTCTCAGGACTAAGGAGGATAAATTAGACAGCTATGTTAAACATCTTTAAAGTAAAGAAAAATAAAACTGGCACAGCATAGATAAGTACTTTGTACCTGAAAATATTTTCTTTGTACCTCATGTGACATTTCTTAAGGGTGTTATGTGCGATAGATTTAATCTTATGAATGATAATGCAAGGCCCCTAAATCTATTCTTTTTGAAGTTTTCTTGAAGAGAGTATATTTGTTGTATGGATTTCCCTTTAAAGTTGCTAGATCTTAATACTTGTTTGTATAATATCTTGTTTATAATTTAGACAAAAACTGTGTGTTCATTAACTGATGAAGCCAATGTAGTAAAAACAACAACAACAACAAATTTTTTTTGTTTTTTATGTGATTTTACACTTTATTAAAGTTTTTAAAATTTTTTGATAATATTTTTTTATGAGTGGTCCATCATGGATTTATACTTCTGTGACAAATTCTATTTAGTGATAGCAGGCGATCGTACCCAGGTTAAAGATGCCTGATATACTGTTGAATCTGAAACTCTATTAATTAGATTCTATATGTTTGCTATATTATCTTAGATTTCCCACCAAGCTACACTAAAAAGCATTTTTAATACTTTTATATTAACCACATATCAGCAGTTAATTGCAAAAAATTTCTTTATTTCTAGAAAACCTCTTTGAGTTTTATTGTTTCAGCACGTAATTCAATTACATGTATGTTAAATTTGTGTTATATTTATATATTTTTGAAGTTTTAATTTTGCTTGACAATTTAGTTACATAATATTACACTATTAGACATAAACAAATGCTGAATCATTTACATTGTTTTAAGTGTTAATTGGTTATTCTTTCGTAATCTCCTTGCACATTCCTTTTTGAGGTAGATTAAAGAAAGAAATCATGCTTGAAAAATGCTTTTAAAACCATAAAAAATCAATAATTTGAGATACAGTAAAAAAAAAAAAAAAATTGCATTTGAAAGTACAGTTCTCTTTATTTTTTATTTATTTATTTTTTTTTTATTTGACTCTGTAAAAATTGAAATTGCGCAATGTTTAGAAGTTAAAAGAAAAAAAAAATTGAGATAAAATTAATTGTTCAGGTCATTGCCGCAGACAATATGATGTCAGCATTATTCACAGACATGTTGTTGCTCTGTTATATAGATTGTTTCAAGTTTCATACATTAGTCATGAAAAAAGAACCAATATATAATGTAATTCTGCCTTAAATAAAAAATTTCATGTTCATGGAAAAGCACAATTATAAGAGATGGTGTGCTTATTTATTTAAGCAGAAATCTGCCTAAAACGTTATGAAGTAATTCCATTTGTAATTTCTTATTAGCAGTTCTTACTGAAACAAATAAGATAATTTAATGCATTTTAAAATAAGAATTTTTCATATAACCAGAAAAATGTCTGTTCGTAGTATACAAGAATTAATTATTTGTCAAAAGCAACAATTCAGACAAAATGCTATTGAGTAAAAAGTGAAATTTGAACCTGTGCACATTTTTAATTTAAATATACTTTTTCATTAGGCTTCTTTTTTGCACTTTAATATGCTTATAAAAATTTTGCAAATTTATAGGTTTAAAAATGAAAAATAAATAAATGTATACAAAACAACATCGACAACATTTCAAATTTTGAAAGATTATACAGAATTGACCTATCTTTTATCATTAAGATATTTATCCAGAAAGTTAAATGCCAGCTCAAATCCTAAATAAGATGTTTGAAATAGCAAAGGTTAACAATGCTAATCTATCTAGTCTTAAGTTATTTTTGACTTACAAGGTTTCATAGAATAAATTTTTCTTCTTACAATATCTTTGTTATGTTTTGTAGTAGCTTAGCAAGTTTGTTATTCTTCTTGTAACTTTTTCTTTAAATGTCAGATTGTTTATCTTTTCTTTTTAGTTCTGCCATGTTTTGTAACAGCTTGATGTACGATTTTCTTTTTTTCATTGAATACCTTATCTTTTCTACTTCCATTTCATTTTTGCTGTGTTTTGTGACAGCTTGATGTTTCATATTCTTTTTCTCATTGTCTTTGAATATCTTGTTATTTTTTCTACTTTCATTTCATTTTTGCTAAGTTTTGTGATAGCTTGCGGTCTGACATTCTTTTTTTCATTGTTCTTGACTATCTTATTTTTTTTCTACTTGCATTTCATTTTTGCTATGTTTTGTGATGGCTTATATTCAGTTTTTGAATACCTGATTTTCATTTTCTGTGTTTTTTGATAGTATAAAAAAACTCTATATTCCTCTTTGTCTGAATATTGAAGTATTTTTTTCTGCTACTTTTTTATGATTGCTCTGCAATCTGAATCCTTTCCTTGACTGTGTCTTTGAGTACCTGGTTATACCCCCCCCCCCCCTGTTTTCTTTTTTTTTTTTTTTTTTTTTTGTAATATCTTACTGATCCTTATATATATATTCTTTTGTTTTGCTTTTCAATACTGGTAATTTTTCCCATTTATTTTCTTTTTGTCTATTTAATTTTATTCAATTTTTTCTCTTTTTATAGATGATTGGTATTTAATGTTTGGTAATTTTACTAAGATTTTTCTTGGAGTACTTACCTTAACATATGATGCTGTATTAATGTTCCAACATTATGTACTTTATAGAAAAAATACTATTGAAGTTTGTTAAATTGGAGCAGCTTATAATATACTTTTACTACTGAATGTCTAATCATCTAATGTTTTAAAATTTTATGAAATAATCTTCATTAATAATTATGAGAAGACTTATTGATTGAAATTTTGATGTAATCTTCAAGAATGAAAAATCAAAAGTTCAGTTATCAAAATTATTAAAAAGTTATTAATAAAAGATATTCAATACTGAATTAATTAATTAAACATAATTATTGATCATATCAAAATTAATTATTGGCCATAAACAAAAATTTTAACAAAATACCATTGTATTAGAGTTTGAAAAATTAAATAAGAAACAATGAAATTGGAACATGCACATATTTTTTTCATTTATATATACTTTTACATTGTAATTTCTGTTTTCTTTTTAATATTTTTGTAGAAATTTTCATAATTTATAGTTAGGCTTTAAAAGACAAAAATTCAAACAAAACAAGATTGAACAGCTATAAAATTTTAAATTACAAATTGTAGGATATAATGTAGAACTGCGCCCCTCTCCCTTTTTTAAATGTATCTAAAAATAGTTAATGTCAGCTGAAATTCTGAAGAGATAACTGAAACATCAAAGGTAAACAATGCTAATCTTGCTATTCTTCTGTTCTTTTGTTACTTAAAAATTTCACAGAATGAGCTGTTAATTTTTGCTATAATTTGTAATTGCTTAACAAGTTTTTGCTATAATTTGTAATTGCTTAACAAGTTTATATTCTTTTTTGACTTTCCTTAGTTTTTCTTTCATTTCTGCTCTAATTTACAATCAATTTTTAAGTTTTGGTATAGTAGCAGCTATCCTTGTAGCATGGTAGTGGGTGCTGCAGATTATTTCAGATTTTACAGATAAATCTAACAGCTTAAAAACAGTATTTGGGCTTAAAAAAATGGCAAAAAATTACTTTTTCTGTAGAGCTATTGCATCTTCTTATTACATTTTCTTCATGAATGCAAATTTTTCTTATGATAGCAGTTTGGTTTCAACATTGTTTGGGTCACAAATAAGTTTTGGTTTGCTGCAGATTGATACAGAAAATTCTGATATTGTGTCTGCTATATATATATATATATATATATATATATATATATATATATATATATATATATATATATATATATATATATATATATCGCTCACTTGCAAGAAAAATGACACATCTCGCAAAATTTCATTTTGTGTTTTATTCCACTAAATAGGTCTGCTACAGAACTCTAATACAGAACTAATTCGTCTTACTACAGAAAAAGTTATATAAGTGTAGTTATATGGAAAATGACTATTACGTTATATGTCCATTTGTTGCCACAGAAGGTGGGTGGATTGTGTAGGGGAGGAAATTGACTGAACCCTCCAAACCTTATCTATTTCTTCATTCTTAAGTGTTTATGCTTTTTTAGTGATTATGCACGTTTTTACTCCTGCATGCATGTGCTAAGTGCTGTAATTTCATGTTACAGTAAAATCATGCAAATTTTCTTTTGCCTCTCCTGTGAAATTTACTTTTGACGAGATGTGTCACTTTTCTTGCAGGTGAGCGATATGTATTTTCATTGTCTTTGAATATTCTGTTCCTTTGTACTGTGTTATTACTTTCTGCTATCTTTACAAGAAGAAAGTATTGGATTCATGAAAAATTTTGACTTTGGTTTTGGACGGATTTATATATTTTAGAAGGTCCTGAGCACAATTTGACTATTTTTGGGAAATGCCTGTCTGTATGTGACACAAATTTTGTGGCTGCTCTATCTCAAGAACTAATGTACAGAATTTAATAAAACTTCAGATTAAGTTATATCTTGATATTAAATTCATGCTAATTAGTTTTTGGTGTAAATTGCTCAACAGGTGGTGCTACTATATGCATTTTTCATCATTGTTTGAATAGCTCTATTTCAAGAGCAAATTCATGGATTTTCATCAATCTGCCATGCTGCATTTTTTACGATTTACATGATTTTAGCAAGAGTCATATTGCAAGAATTAATCCATGGAATTTAATCAAACTTTATATACTGGTAGACCTTGACATAATTTGATGCTGATTAGTTTTTAGTGTAAATTGCTCAACAGGTGGCACTGCTATGCTGCATTTTTCATGATTTCTGCAACAGTTCTATTTCAAGAGCAAATGCATGGATTTTCATCAATCTGCTATGCTGCATGTTTTAGGATTTACACGATTTTAGCAATAGTCATATTACAAGAATTAATGCACGGAATTTAATCAAACTTTATATTCTGTTAGACCTTGACATAATTTGGTGCTGATAAAGTTTTCATGTAAATCATATAACAGGCGGTGCTGCTATACTGTGTTCATTTTTTATGATTTTTATGATAGCTATATCTCAAAAACTAATGCATGGAATTTAATCAAACTTCATATTCTGTTACACTCGCACATAAATAGATTCTTATTAGGCTTGCGTGCATATGCATACTTTCCAAAGGTATCGCTTTTATGCTTTCTGGGTTGGGAATTTTTGTTGCGGACATCTAAGATGGTGGATTCAGAAATTCAATGATTTGTTTTAAAAATGCAAAGCTTATATCTCCTTTTTAAATACACACAATTCAACAAAGCTATATCTCCATGATGGGCATAGATTGTCGTTCAATTTTGGCACTGTGATAGTGAATTTTGTATTAACATGTATGAGATAGAAGAAAGTTTTGGAATTGGCATGTCTGTCTAGTTTGATAACATATAAACACTCTGCTATTCTATTTTGTCTTTAAATTTTAAGATATATATATATTTATATATATTTGTTATATTTTATGATTACTCATCAATCTGATTTTTTTACTTGAGTCTTTGAATATCTGGTTATTGTTTTCATCTTTTCTTTTTTCTATTTTTTTTATTTTGCAATGATCCTGATATTCTTCTTTTCGATTTTTTGTTTTCCAATACTGGTATTTCTTTTTACTTTTACTGTATTTAATTTTTATTTATTTATTTTTTCTTTTTATAGATGAGTGGTATATAATGTTCGGTAATTTTACCAAGTTTTCTCTAGGAATGATTTCCTTAGCATTTGATGCTGTGTTTATGTTCCAGCATTATGTACTTTATAGAAAAAAATGCTATTGAAGTTTGTTAAGTTGTAGCAATTTTAATACACTGTTCTGTTCAATGTTTAATGTGTTAAAATTTTACAAAATGAGCTTCATTGATAATTATAGGAAAGTTTGTAGATTAAAATTTTATTTAATTTACAAACATGAAAAATGAAAAGTTTTATTAATCAAAATTAAAAATTACTAAAATATTTTTTTAGTTAAAAATTTAATTGTTCACATCTAAATTCACCAAGTTAAGGAGATCAAAACTGGTAACTTTTTTCAGGCTTTACAACAAAAAATTAATCATGAACTTAATAAATCTATGTACACAAAATTAAAAATTCCAAAAAAACTTGTTAATTTTATCTTTAGAGATGGCTTAAGGCAAAAAACTAAACATATTAGCTTAAAGTGTATGTAAGTTGCGTATAGTATATATATTTGTATTGCATCCAATGTCTGGAATTTCAATGACACATATTTACTGTTCACTAAAAGAAATTTACATTTTTTCTTGTTATTAATTATCTGTACTTTTAAAGATTCCTATTTCTGTATTTTGTTTATTTTTTTTTTTTCCCTTTTGTCTGCATAGTTTTTATATCAAAATTATATGCTAAATGCAATGGCTATTTTATTCATTTTTATTGATTAATTCAAATTTATACTTACAAAACATTTATAAAAACAAATCTTTTAATACTTTGAAATAAAAATACAAGGAATTGTCTTTTTTATTTTTATTTTATTTATTTATTTTTTTAGTTCAATAATTGTTGTTTGTTCCTATGTTATTTGCCAAAATATAAATTGTTCCTAATTATATCTTTATAAACAGAATATTGATAACTTTAGTCTTCAGTGGACAGTTGTAACAATTTCTGTATATTTTGATTATATTTCATGCTTACACTTTGTATTTACAAGTTTATTTATTTATTTTTATTTATTTATTTTTTTAGTTGCACTTTATTGTAATACTTTTTTCCCTTTCTTTTCATTATGTACATAATCTGTAATTTAAATCATTTTTAAAAAGTTATACTCATATCAGTGGCAGTTACAGTTTTTTTAGTCCATGAGTACAGAAAACAGATTCTCCTCACTCTTTCCAAAAAGGCTGAGTTTGGGAGAAATTCGCAAAATTAACCATATGTAAGTAATTGCTCATGGGTCAGATTTTATTTGCATTTCAACAAATTTCAGCTTCTTTCTTTAAATTCCATCTAATATCTGAAATTTCTGCTTCTCTTTTGCCTTCTCGTAAAAGAATGGATGATATATAGATGGGGAGAAGAGGAGGGAGGGGGGGGGGGATTAAGGTCAAAGCAAAAAAATGTCCTCTTTTTTGCAATTAAAATATTCTCAGCTTCAATTGATATTTAAAAAAGTTACAATCAAATCCTTAGATAATATGAGCTTTAATTTTTCCCTTTTAGATCCGCTATCTGTTCAGGTTGACATAACACATAATCTTTAGTTCTAAGCCAATTATTTGTGTCAGCAGAAAAGGGATGTTCCTCTCTGTATATTCATATTAAAATTACAGTAAGCTCTGTCTAAGGGCAGACTGTGTGTAAGACAAAATATCTGTCCAATGCGGAAATATTTTAAAGTACCATAATATGAGATTCAATAAAGTTAACTCTGATTAAGGTAGAATACTATTTACAAAGGAACATTTGTTCGGTGCCAGTCAATTCAGCCTTAGACAGATGTTACTGTATCTTAAACAGAGATTCAGGGAAGGGTGGGAAACAGAGCTCCTTTGAGGTAAAAGGTAGTTAAATGTTCCAATTTTCCTTTTGCAAAAGGTGGTAGAACCTAATTGTGTTTTCAGTCTTTCTTATTTGTTATACTTCTGCATTGCTTTTTATGCAAATAATAATAAAAAAAAATTCTAGTACGAATGTTCTGACAACATTTTATTAGTTTAGTTTATTTTATGTTTATATTTTGCATTTTAAAAAATGCAGCTTTTTCAATGGCAATGGTTTCACAATTTTTATCCTATCTAAATTTCATTCTGCCAGTCCATGAACAATGTTGCTGATAGGGTGTTTTTTAAAATTCAGAATTGTACCACTTTTTTTTAATAGTAATCAGGTGTCTTAGATGCTGAATATTAATAATAATAATAAATACACGAAAAGCAATACTGTTTAACTGCCACAAGTTTTACCACACATTTTGTATATTGTGCATTAGAATAGACGTGGCAAGATACATTAAATTATCTCGTACATTTAAGATCACATCAAGCAATAAATCCATCATTCTAATCAAGATTTTTATCAGAAATTATATTTACATCTATCTACTGTTATGTACATTCAGTGAAAAATACATAAACAATTTTTGAACAAAATGTTTATTTATGTGTTACTTTAATGCCATTTAGAATACTCAACTTGAATATATATATTTTTTAACTGTTTGTTAGTTAAACAGGTCTGAAAATCAGACTGTTTAAAAGGTTCTGATAAGGCTTGACCAGGACTTTAAATGTATATTTTATTCCTTAGCAAATACTCCTGTATATTATTTCAGTATAATCTTACTTATCGTTTTATACAAGATATTTTATTGACTTTCTTTTTCTTTTCATATACAGGGAGATCATAAAAAACTTTACTGATATAGGAACCTTTAACTACTGTACTATTCAAAGAAATAAGATGCAATTTATGATGTCAATATCTTAAGACATGGGTTTGAGATTGAGGTGAAGAAAACAATTGAGTTTTCACAATTATTATCATACCAACATAATTTTGAGAATTTGAAATAGCTACACTCGCTTTTGTTTACTCTCATAGTAATTTTCACATTTAAAATCATAAATGGTATTAAATTGATACCTGTAGGTCTAGAAAGAGCAACTTAAAATAAATACAAAGAAGAAAAGCATTTAGTGTTCATTATGTGCTTCAAGAACACTGATGACATTGTCATCTATCATCATTTCATGCTTTCGTGGTTGTCATCATCACACGAACAGACCTCAATAGCTTTATGTGTTTCTTGAGATATTTAAAATTCAATTTGAGTCTACTAAGTGTGTATGGCATGAAAAACACGATTAAACTACATTGTCTCCATGTCATGATTTATTTGTATCCCAATCTGCTGCATGTAATATATCATCGTCTGTGAAGGCAGTCAAATGAAATTTTTACAACTGGAATAAAATGATTTACTTTTTTGTCCTCTGTATAGTTTAGACTCTTTTTTGTTTTCAGTTCTCTTTTTTGCATTCTTTTTAAGTTACTGTTTCAAATGCTAGAGGTACTGTTTCAATGCCATTTATGGTTTTTCACTCTGAAGATGATTTTGCAATGAAAAAAGTAGGTGTTGCTATTTGAATTTTTTGAAATTTTGTCAGGGTAACTATAATTTTGAGAACTTGATTGAGTTTTTAGTTTGCTAATTCCCGTGTCCATATCTTAAAATACCTGCATCCGAAATAGCAATCCATTTCTTTGAGCAATATGGTCATTAAGGTCTTCTATTTCAATAAAAAGTTTGTAGGTGACCTTGTATATAAGTTTATATGATAAATTAATTCTTTAGTATTTTGTTAGTCTATTTTAGAAACCTACATGTCTATCTAGTCTAGTAACTTAGATTTGAAAATTTGCTCATATTTATTTGTCTTATTTTCAGACCTGCCAACCTTTGAAAATGAGAAATCGTGGCACACAAAATTAAAATTAATCTGGAAGTTGGTTGGTTGGTTTTTCGTGTTTCGGGGCTATTTTTTTACATTCGTAAAAATAATAAGGTTTCAGTCTTCAACTCACTATAGTAAATTTTTTCCTCTGAAAATTATTAAACAATTTGTACAGCTTCTTCTCGTTTTGCAGCCCCCCCCCCCCCCTTTTTTTAAACATTTGTAAAAGAAGCCCAGTTCCAATTTTTTAGCCCAGTGCATTAAATTTTGACGGAATTTGTGATTTGTATTCTGCGATCATTTCACGATATTCACAATTTTTTTCCACAATCGTAATTCACTTTTTTCTATTACGATTCTTTCGGGAAATCCTCAAATGAATGAATTTTTACCTCAAACTTTTGACGAAATGCGCATTTTTTACCGCGATCTTTTGGCAAAATTCGTGTTTTCTTTCCACGAAAAAATAGTAGTTTGAGACCGATTTTCGTAGCATCATAGTTTATAGATCCAAATCGTAGCAACTACGATTTTTTCGTAGCAGTTGGCAGGTCTGTATTTTTTAGATTAGTCATTATTATTGTGCAAGTGCCTTAATTTTTGTTCCTCGTTGTCCCTAAATAATTATTTTTTTTATTCATGAATTGATAGTGTGAGTTCCTATATTAATGGCCAAAATGTAGTGTTCACAATCATACCTTTATGAATCTGAATGGAGTAAATGATTAGTTTTTAATCTTCAATTAGATATATTTAAAGTAATTATCATATTTTTTTTCCTTTCACACTTTTATTGTACCGAATTGTCACACTCATTTTTTTTTTTTTTTTTAATTATACATATCGTGTAAATAAAGTCATTGTTATACATTTGTTATACATTTTTTAAAGTTAAATTTAATTAGAAAAAAGTATCAAATTTAAATGTGGTGGAATTTATTATTAATTTCTTTTATTTATTATACTCTTTTATTGCTATTTGTATAAGGAATCTTTATATATATTTTTAATCTTTATAATATATTGGTACTCTAATTAACTTTTAGTCTAGAAACTAGAAGCTTTAGTCTAGAAACTTGCTTTAGATAATTTGCTCATCAGTATTTATTCTTCTTTTTAGATTTTTCTTACTATTATAATTAGGTAAATCTCTAATTTTTAAGTGCGTCTTTGGTGTCAAAATCTATCTTTATTGCAAAACCATTTAATTAACTTCATTTAGTGTTTTAACTCTGTAGGTTTTGTATTCTTATTTTTTTATGTAAATGTTTTTGTACTAATTTCACCTTAAAGTGATTTTCAAATTCCCTGCTGAACAATGCAAAACATTGACACATTTTCTTACTCATTTTTAAATATAAAGGCATGAACTTAGCAGTCCTGACTGTTAAGCCATTTTTCAATCCAATAGCATTTTTCAATCCAATAGCATTTTTCATTTTTTATAAACAAATTACTTATCAAATTATAAGGTATTCTTTCGTACGGTGTTGTGAATTCCGTTCAAAACAGCCACTTTGACAGTGTTTCTGAAAGTTCTGCTTTTACCAAAAACTGGAACATGTCGTTCAATTACATAGTTTCTGAATAAGAATATCTGACAATTTCATGTGTTTCCAAACACAAATGAATTCAGAAATGTATCAGAAAAGTAGCGCCTTTGGATTTGAGAACAGCCTTAATGTGTTATTTGAAATTATATTTCAATATTCTTTGTTGCAGTAACAGCTAAAAAGAAAAGTTTAAAAAAAACGAAGTGTATGATAGTTAAATATAATAATAATATATATGCATATAGGTATTTTTCCACTATGGCGGGCTTGTTTTTTTTTTTTTTTTTTTTTTTTTTTTTTTAACTTAGTGTGATTTTTGCTTCAGAAAGTGAATTTAGTTGCCAAATGATATAAACAGAAAGCCAACCTAATAAACTTTTATGTTGGTTTGTATATGAATTTACATATATGTAAATGTTTCATTTGAATCTATATTATTGTTTTTTTATATGCAATTTACTTCTGTTTATATATAAAATAGATAAACAGCTTCTTTATGTTAGTCTAAATATTGAAAAAATATCATTTTATATATGAAACTACTATTGTTTTTTATATACAATTTAATTCTGTTTGTATGTAAAAAAAAAAGATAAATGCCTTCTTTATATTAAATAAATTGAGTAATTAATGAAAAAAAAATGATTGTATATATTAAACAATGAATAGATTGCCAAAAAATGTTACCAATTTTTTTTTCTCACTGAGGCCATTTTCTCTATTTCATCAAGGTCTCTATACTAGAAAAGTACCTATTTTTTTACCGATATTTTAAAGTACTTAATCAGAATACTACCAAATATATTGTTAAGTTAAGCTTAGTAAAACTACATAAACAAAAATGTTCAATATATTTTCTGTGATACATATTTAAAAAAGATGAGATTTAACATTTATAAAAAAAAAAAAAAATTGTAAGTTAATACAGGCATTAAAGAAATACAGTAAAATCATGAAAATGAAACCTGTGTATAATGAAATCGCGTCTGAAATGGAAAATTGTTGTTGGAAAGAATACAGAGGACAAAATTAGCATTTGTCACTCATCAGTCAGCAAGTAATACTGGAAATTTGGTGATTTACTTTAGTGCCACCACTGGCCAAACTTAACAGTTGCCACTTGTCAATCGCGATGATAATAGATCCTACTTTAGTAAAAATAAAATATCCAAGATGTAAAATTATTTTTTAAATTAAAGTATATTTTAATTTCAAAAATCCATTTTTCTTGTCTGTTTTATACAATTCCTCCATATATCTTAAAATTTAGTTTATCACTTATGATTTGGCTGCAGTAATTACTTGTTTATACTTCTCTATTCAATGGAATGCCACTTTTTTCTATCGAGTGTAATCTTATCAAAGGGTAAATAAAGGATATTATTAACTAATGATGTTAATACTTAGAAACATTTTGAATAAGTATTTGTAAATTTGTTACTGGCTAGTTCTTTAAAAAAAAAAAAAAAAAAAAAAAAAAAAAAAAACTTGCCAGTGAAAAAAATCCCTGTACTGGCCAGTGGCCAATGAGTAAGAAAATTAATTTTGACCTATACAAGAATATCATAGGTCTTTATTGTTTTTAAATATATAAATAATTAATTCAAAATTGTATTTGACATGTTTACTCAATTAATGAATAAAGTTTTAGATATGCTAACCAGCAGTGCACTTTTTTGTTTCCAAGACCATTTGTCATTTCATTAAAATCTATATTTGTCTCCTGTGTTACAGTCTCCAGAAATTTTTGTGTTGTCTCTTACATTACCATGAAAACACAAAGATATTAACAATTATTTTGAAATTTTGGGCTGCTAAAGCAGAGATTAATGGTGTAGCTATTCTTCAGATAAAATAAAACTACAATTTATCGATTTAACATTTGATTGCTGTCCTAAAAAACTTATGTTATTGCTGTCATTGTATCTTTTTGAGATTGCGTGATGTAATATCCATATTTATGCACTTTATACAATGATACCTTGGAGAAAAGTAGTAATTGACTAGAAGTGAATGTTCCTTTACCTTTAATCACAAAAATAACTACTACAAAAAATTATGAAACCCAGTCCAATATCAGTCTCCAGAGGTGCATTTGCAGCCAGAAAAAAGGCATTGTATCTTACAGATACAAAAGATAGTAACCAGATGTTAGAATAGATTTATTAAATTCTTTGATAAGGGGCTAAAATAGGTACTGAGGATAGTTGATCGACCCATTTATACATGCTAAGATAAAAATCTGTTTAAAGCAGTTTTTTCTTTTCAGACCTTAGCAATTTCGTTTTCACAGGTTTTACTATACCTTTATCATTAATCTGAATGTTTTTCAATCTTTTTATTTTCTTATAAATTTATATACTATATGAATTTTTTAATACTCTTTGTGTCTTTTTTATAGTTTGTTTTTATATGCCTGTTTATCAGCATGTAGTCTTTTCATTTTACATGTAAATGTACGTGGTATTATAGAATTTTGCATTATATAAATCACATTTCACACACCATTAACTTTATAAAATAAACTTGTTCAAATATGTCTTTAATGTATCAGTATACAGTATAAGATCTTTATTACATTCCTTGGAGTTATGCAGATTAAATATTTTTGCATAATATCGATCATGTCACACATTAAATTTACATTATATGCCTGAACCAAATCATTATACTACTCTTCCAAAAAGTTTTAATTTGCAATTTTTTCATTAAAAGACTTTGAATGGAGAAATGGATGAAATAATGGCTGAAACTTAGTCCACTATAGGGTAGCAATATTTTTACAATGTGTATTGCAGGTACTTCTTAACTGAAAGTTCATTGTTTATATCTGAGAAGTTGTGTGTTATATAGAGAATTCCATTAAACTGAATAATGTTATAAAGATCTTCTACTGTATATATAAACATAGTTAATTTTAACTTTATATTACTGCTGGGAAAATTGTTGTATATATGCACTTAAATGGTTACAATTAGTTGTGTTTTTATAAGCCTGTCTTTATTGTTATTTTTTTTTTATTGGTGGCATTTATAAAATTTAACATATTTTTATAGTATATTTTCAATGATATCTCTAAAAATATAATAACAAAAATTAAAGCAAATATATTTTTGAGTTCAGTGTTATGAGATCTTTCAAACAATACCCCACACAATGAAAATAAATAAATAAATAAAATCAAGTAATTTAAATTAGCTCCACTAAAGTTTTCCAAAAAATATTTGTGAATGGCTGTCTGTAAAATCAGTAAATATGTGGTTCAATTGCCTTTAAAACTCTGCCAAGTTTGCACTTTCCATGTTCCATAGTTTTCGAGAACAATGGCTGTGACAGACAGGCACATAGATGGTTTTAAAAAGGTTCTGTTTTTACTTTTTAAGTACAGATTCCTGTTGGACCGAATCATTGATACCTACCAATCCTGACATGGTTTAGTTCGACAGCCATGGTTAAAAAATGATTTTTTTAAAAGCTGGAAGTGGTTTTTTTTCTTTTTTAATAAAAATCATAGGCCATGCTGTTTGGGAGTGCACATTTTTAAATCACAATCTTCTGCTGGCAATTTAAATGAATATTCAGAAAATATCAGTAGCTTAACAAGAAGAAAGAAAAATTACATAATTTCTTAACTTAATCATTATTAGCCTAACATTTGCAGTTTAAATATGCAATCTTTAGTATGATGATAAAAAATATATATATCTTTTACTTTTTCTTTCATAAATTAGTGAGATCTTTTTTCCTAAAATATGTTCCTTTTTCAATTGAGCTTATATATGTAACTGAAAAAAAGCCCTTTATGCCTCTATATAGAAGATTGTTTTCCTAAGACCAATGTCAGACGGGTATCTTTTTTGCTTAAGTATTATCCATTCACAATGCTATAGCATTGTGAATGGATAATACTTAAGCAAAAAAGATGCCCGTCTGACATTGGTCTTAAAATATATATATATATATTTGTATTTTATCAGCATTTGGTTTTCTTTTTTTGTTACTTTTATATTTTATTAACAATGTTATTTTTACACTTAATTACTGTGTTCATTTTATATTTCATGCATAATATGTCCATTTAGTTTTCTAATTTTTTCATTTTAATAATATATATATATATATATATATTTGATAAAGAGTTGCTTTTGTTATTTTTTAATATTTTTGATAAGCATTCTTGCTTTTCATTACTTACACTTTTTTGCAATATATATTATGTCTTGTCTGGTGATTTTTCTTTTTCACATATTCTAGTTGTATTTATCATTTTATGCTTTTATTTAGAAAAAGGCATTGTCCTTTATTTTTTAAATGTTAAATATTTTTTTGTAATGTTTTTAAAAATAGTGGATAATTTTAGTATCTGTATGATTATCAAGACTTAAATAAAATAAATAATTTTACTTATTATAGTGTTTTAATTTAAAAAATATTTCTTCATTTTATACATTATTAAATTCTTTTGGCTGTGTCAAAAAGCATTTAACCTATATCATGATAAAAAAAAAAAAAAAATCTAGTGTATAAATATGTATATTCTTTTGAGAGCTTTCATAAATTACTTTTGCTGTCAGTTTAAAAATATCACTTTAAGAAATTTTATAAGATACATTTCGAGGTAGCATTATATTTTAATCCCTTCAAATACAAATGATTGACAGATAAGTGTAAGATACTTTTTTGAACAAAAGAAACTGGATAGTTTAATTTCAGTTCTTTAAGAGAAAGTTTGTACATACACACACAGATAAAAAAAAAAGGAGTGGTGGTGGTGGTGGTGGGGGTGTGGTGATCTCAGTTAATTAAGAGCAATTTTGTACACACACACACACACACACACACACACACACACACACACACAAAAAAAAAAAAAGGTGGAGTGGGGGGTATTGGCATTAACTTCCAACATAAAAAAAACTGTTTCATAACATTGTAAGATAACAAAATGAAATAAAAAATTACAGAAATAACTAGACAAATATAACATTCATAATAGATTTTCAAATAGAATTTGCTTACTTTGTTTATTAAAGTTATCTAGCTGAATATACAATTTAAGTAACTAGCAATAATGATAAATTGTCCAATTTAATTAATTTTTTTAAAGAGAAATTTATTAAAATTTTGTACAACATAACTAATGCACATGTTCTTCCTATTTATGTATAGATAATCAAAATATCATATCCAGTGTCTCAAGATTTTAGCTGGTATTGTTTTGCATAGATTATTTAATTAGCATTAAAAATTACTCTTTTTTTTTTAACTAAATTTTATTGCTACAAATCAGTAAATTTTAAATAGTTTTAAAACAAGCATCCAATTAAATTTATGTTTAAAAATTTCTTATACAGCAGGTCAACAATTTTTTTAATATCAGTTATAGCTGTTTGTTGGAAGATTTCTCAATATAAGGTATATGTTACAAATTTTAAATCATTCATATCATTCAGAATTTTCTTTTCTATAATAATTTTGTTGATTCAACTCTTTATTAGCCCCCGATATGCTATTTCTTTCGGGCAGCAATTAAAGTGTTGTCTGTAAAAAATAACGTGCCATTATTGAAGCCAGTCTTAAAACAAAGTAGATATATCATTGTACTGTTAAATACTCTACTGCAATTTTTTAAACATCTAAGCATCACACATTTTCAATTCTTATACCGTCGTATAGGGGAAAAAAAATTACTTTTAATTTGTTTGAAAACTGCATCTCAGTTTATTTTTGAGATATTATTTTTTTTGTAGTTTTAACACTTTTTCTTTAATGTTGACAACTGAAGTACTCCATTTCTGTAGAAAGTAAAGGAAAAATAGTTGAAAAATATTAAATTATTATATCTTTTTGTTGCAATTTTCCTATACGTACTGAAAAAAAAAAAATGTAATTTGTGTTATTTTGTAAAATTATAAATGAATGATTTCTGATAAAACATTGAGTTATTATAAACTATATTTAAGTTTTAAGTATCTATATTAATGTTACAAACAAATGAAGGCATATGAATCATTAGATAACCGATTTTTTTTTTTTTTTGACAATTTTCTTGAATGATGACATTGCTTTTTGTGTATTTTTCTGCGATAGTGATGTCCTATGCATACTTTTCTGTAGATGTTGTTTAAAGACTGGATCGTAAATGTGGAATTCTTCAGCGGTTGCAAATGATGTCATTTTATGTAAAATAAAAGCATGTGTTTTAAGTCTTAAAACTGAAATATGTTTTGTACTATCTATATTTAGATACTTTATTTTTTTTTTTTTTTTGGGGGGGGGGGGGGGGACACAAAATTCTCAAAAAGCAGAATTCCTGTTTTTTCCCTATTGGCTATTCTGTTGCTGGTATATGAATCCATTTCAGAGGCTACACTAGTCACACTACCAAAAACGAATTTCAGAAAATTATTTTTTTCAAATGGTTAAAACAAATTATTTTTAAAGTAAAGTATTTAAAAAGTAAATTATAATTAAAATTATTTTTAACAAATAACACTGTTGGAATTGGAAAAATACCCAGATTATGTGGATATTTTTGGTTTTTTCATATTTCGAACAGGAGGTCAGATGCTGTTTGTAAAAACACAGAAAGAAAGAAAAAACAATGAAATAGATGGTTTCAAAATATTTTTTTCGAAAGGGTTAATATTAATGTTTTTAAATAGATTGCATCCTTGTGTGAATTCTAAGTTACATATTTTTTAATTTTTGTTGTTGTTGTTGTTGGACCTCCCACAACTTTTAGTTTATGGGCTCGTGTTAATTATGCTAATTAATATCTTGGCTAATTATCAAAAAATGAAAAATCTGACTTCAGGTGCATTCGGACCTGCTTTGAACTATCCTCAACCAAATTTTCAGACCTCTGTGTGCAATAGATTTCCCTTGTCGTCCTAGACATATGAAAACACACACAGATAAACATCTTTCTTTTAGTAGTACAGAAATTAAAACTGTTCATTTGTTTGGGAACTTTTATGCACAGACGATTGAAAATTTTGATGACGATTGACTTGCAATTGTAACAGAAATTTATCATAATATGAAAAATACAGATTTGGATTAGGAGAACAGTTTAAAAATATATCTGTTTTAAATGAGCCATAAAGTTGGAAATATCAGCACATCTCCAAATAATGTGCAAAACAAATAACTCTAAATTACCTTTAAGGCTAAAGAAAGACAAAATATGAAAAGAAATGTTACATACATATAAGGATATGAATTTTAATTACAATATGTATTCTAATTATGTGCATGGATTATTTTAAATTATTTAAAAAATAATAAATAAATAAGTAAATGCATATATGTAAGGCATTCTCACATAATTTTGACTTTTAAGTCCCTGAATAATAATTTTTATTTCAGTATATATTCTCTTTTTTTTTTCTTTTTATATTGGAAAATATGCCATTGTATGATTGTATAACAATATTAACAAGATAATTAAGTTTTGGACGATGTTGGGGGGGGGGGGGGGGGGGTAAAAATGTACCATAAAATTCCTTATCACTGTTCCGTGTCCCTGATGCTGATTTTTTAAGTTCGGAGCTGTCTGTTTAAAATTGTTTCAATAAAAGTAATTCAATGTATTTTTTTCCGAAACTGGGACTATTGTTTTATAAAAATATGTAGCAAAAAATTAACCTACATACATTTTTACTTTCCTCTATCTTTAATAGAAGAAAGTATTGTAATCAAAATTTTTTTCGACTTCTGGTTTTTGACGGATTTACACGTTTTAGGGGTCAGAGATCTAAAAAAAAACATGTTTATAGAAAATGTCTGTCTGTCCGTGTGTCTGTCGCCATTGTACCATCAAAAAGTGTATGAAGTTATGCATAGAACTGCGCAAATTTTTTATTTTAAGTTTTTGGCTATGGCAAGCAGATCTTCTCTGAATTTGGAAAAAATTCGGCGGTAGGGGGTGCTGCAATAGCAATTTTTGTGCAATTTTAAATATTGTACCATCCAAAAGTGTATGATGTTATGCATAGAATTGAACCAAATTTTTATTTTAAGTTTTTGGATATGGCAAGTAGGTCCTCCCTGAATTTGAAAAAAATTCGTCTGTAGGGGGCGCTGTAACAGCAATTTTTGTGCGATTTTGAATATTGTACCATCCAAAAGTGTATGAAGTTATGCATAAAATTGAACCAAATTTTTTGTGTTTTTTTTGGCTATGGTAAGCAGGTCCTCCCTGAATTTGGAAAAAATTTGCCGATAGGGGCGCTGTAATAACATTTTTTGTGCGATTTTGAATATTGTACCATCGAAAAATATATGAAGTTATGCATAGAATTGGACCAAAAAAAGTTTTAAGCTCTTGGCGATGGCAAGCAGGTCCTTCCTTAATTTGAAAAAAATTTGCCAGTAGGGGGCGCTGTAATAGCGATTTTTGTGCCATTTTGAATATTGTACCATCGAAAAGTGTATGAAGTTATGCATAGAATTGAACCAAATTTTTTGTTTTTTTTTTTTTGGTCATGGCACGAAGGTCCTCCCTGAATTTGGAAAAATTCTGCCGGAAGGGGGATCTATAATTGCGATGTCTGTACTATTTTCATTATTGTGCCATCGAAAAATGTATGAAGTTATGCATATAATTGAACCAAATTTTTTGTGTATGTTTCTGGCTATGGCAAGCAAGTCTTCCCTGAATTTGAAAAAAATCTGCCGGAAGAGGGTGCTGTAATAGCGATGTTTGTGCCATTTTCTTTATTGTACAATCGAAAAGTGTATAAAATTATGCATACAATTGAACCAAATTTTTTGTGTATGTTTTTGGCTTTGGCCAACAGGTCCTCCTTGAATTTGGAAATATTGCATGGTAAAGGAGCTGTGTGATACCGATTTTTTTATACTTTTCTTGATTTTTCATAGTTCTATTGTCCTTCGGCAGCTCGTGCAGTGACTGGAACTCGCTTCCTGCTAAGTCGGCTATTCGCAAACAGCTGATGACAGCAGAATAAGGAAAAACTAATAATTTTAACAAATATCATGATATATATTAACTCGTTTTTAGCCCGTTTAATAGACTGAAGTAGAAATTTAAGATGAAAATCAATGTTGGTATAGTATTGAACTAATAATATTGAAGTATTAACATGCGTAATTAGTTTTTGAAATATTAAGATGTATAAGATAGAAGAAAGTTTTGGGATTGGCACATCCAACTAGTTACGGTTATTATCATTTTGTTAACTCTGTCCTTGGATTTTAGATTTCTTACCGTCCCTCTTGCTAAAATTATGCAGAAAATCACTCCAGATGCAGCTATAGAATTTTCTTCAACTTTTTTCTCACGCAGAAGTATGCTAGAGAAAAAATGGCTGTAATTCTTTGACTGGAAATTTACTGCAGAATTTAAATATCAATTTCAAGCATTGTGACTTTATTGGTAGTCTTACTGTCCCCAAGATTTATTCCTGCAATTTTAGAGGTAAATTATTATTATTATTTTTTTTTAATTTAGTTCAATGAAAATTGCGGCTATCACTTAGGCTTAACATGACTTGCCTAAAAAAAGGTGGTAATTTTCCTTACCACCCCTTACTTTCTTACCATCCCTGTTCTATTTCACTATTAAATGGATGGCAAGGGTCTCACTGGGATAGTACAGTATTAAACATTATTGCTGACTAAGAACATTTTGTAATTGTAGCAATAAGAACATAAAGTTTAAAATTGGAAGTTTAAAAATGCTTTTTTTTTTAAAGTTTAATTGCACATGTTTCTTATTCAAGAAATTAAAAATTATCAGAGAATGGTTCACATGTATTTTGCTATAAATGATTGTTTTTAAAACTTTTAAGTATTGAGACCCTCTAAACATTCATAAAATAAAGCAAATAACCTGTTTTATTATACTGTTTTAATGAAATCTTAGTAACGGATTCTTTCTTAACAATGATCCCATATATTTTTTATTTCTTACATATTTTCTTCAATAACTAATTTAGTTTCTTCAAAAACTAAATTACTTGAAATTAATTTACTTCTGTGTGTTTCAAATGTAAATCCTCGTGTAGAATAACTTTCAAGCCATAAATAAATGCAGCCGTGTATTAATGCATGTTTATGTTTATCTATCAGACTACATTGGTATCAATACCAAATATGTAATATTTGATTATTATTACTTAATAACAGAAATTTCTTGTCCACAAACATTTTTTTTGGTTTAACTGCAGCCTCTCATTATCTGTTTGCGACCAACAGTTGGAGAAACAATGTTCTAAATATTTAATTGTAATTACTTGCTACAGTCCTTACCATCCCTATAATATTCTTACTGTCCCTACTCTTATATTTCTCTTTGCAACCATGAAATTCTTAGTAAAAGATTTTAAATAACAATTTTTTTTTTTTTTTTTTTTTTTTTAAACCCTGGTAGGTATATATAATAAATTAGCATGTCTGGACCATGTGTGTTACAGGTAAATAATAATAAAATTAAATAATTCAGCATAAAATAATATAAACAGGTAAATTTCATCCCTTAAGACAATGTTATACCAAACTTTAGTACTAAAAATACTGCATTATTATTATTTCTTATTCAAATGTTCTATGGGTACTATGCAAAATCATTATAAGTAAATATTTAGAAGAAAATAAAAAGTTAGAGAGATAAATGTCAAGGGCATTGTAAGGAAAATTAAGCATGCAAGTTTAACTATCTTCAGTTAAATAAAATATTATTAAAAATTATCGCTGCTGACCATTTTGTCTTTATTTTGAATCATTAAGGCATTTTTCTATAAGTTTAAAATGTTATTTTATTAAGTTTAATTTCACCAGATTTTTATCCCTGAAAGTTAAAATTATGTGAGAAAGCCTCATCCTCATACATTGCGTGATATGTCAAAATATTCTATCCTGTATTCTTCTTATTACTTTTGTAAAAATAATATTTACATGGGTACTGCATCCTTAAGAAGAACATAAAAACAAAAATTAATGCTGAGACTTGATGTGAGAAATTTGTGATTGAATTATTATCATATATGTGTGATCGTACTAGTTCAATGAGAATGGGAAAAAAAATAAATAAATAAATAAATTACATAATCTGAAAGACATCAAAAATTTTTCTTGTGATTTAATTATACTATGGAACAACAATTCTTAAACTGGTCTACAAACCCCTTGGGGTCCCACAACATAATTTAAGTCCAAAAGTCTCCCTTTGAATGTAATTTATTTTACTTATGTAGAACAGAAGAAAATTGTGTGAGTAAAATCAAAGAAAAAAATAAAAATTCTTTAAAACTGGTCGGATGTGGCAATCCCAAAACTTTCTTCTATCTCATACATGTTGATACTTTCTGGAAAATGCAGCGTATCAGCACGACTGGTTAGATGATTTACACCAAAATCTAATTATCAACAACTTTGACAACTTCTAACTGAATCTGAAGTTTGATGAAAATCCGTGCATTAGTTTTTGAGATAGAGCTATTGCGGAAATTGTAAAAAATTCTGCATAGCAGCGCCACCTCTTGGGCGATTTACACCAAAAACTAATTAGGACCAATTTATACCAGGAAGTAACTGAATGTAAGCATGAAGAAAATTCATGCATTAGTTCTTGAGATACAGCTATTACGGAAATCGTGAAAAATGCGGCACAGCAGCGCCACCTGTTGGGCAGTTTACACTAAAAATTAAACAGCACTAATTTATATCAGTGACTAACTGAATCTGGAGTTTGATGAAAATTCATGCATTTTTTTCTTGAGTTACAGCTATTGTAATAATCATGAATAATGCAGCATAACAGCGCCACCTGTTGGGCGATTTTCACCAAAAAGTAATCAGCACCAAACTATATATCCTGGACTAACTGAATCTGAAGTTTTATGAAAATCTGTGCAGTAGTTCTTGAGATATAGCAATTGCAGAAATCGTGAAAAATGCCGCATAGCAGTACCACCTGTGTGGCGATTTTCACCAAAAACTAATCAGGACCAGTTTATATCAGAGTCTAACTGAATCTAAAGTTTTGCGAAATTCCGTGCATTAGTTCTTGAGATAGAGCGCCCACAAAATTTTTATCACATACAGACTCGCAGAGTGACAGACAGACCATTTTCTAAAAACCATCAAATCATGTTCAGGACATTCTAAAACGTATAAATCCGTCGAAAATTTTCACGAATCCAATACTTTCTTCTTGTAATATTCTTTCATATTCTGTATTTTAGTTTTCATATTCTGTATCTAAAGTCTAAAGTCTATCTGTAAATTGTCTTGCATTCTGAGGGTCACTGAATATAGAGCATCTATGAAAAGGGGTGCATGGTGTGTAAAAATTTAAGAACTGCTATGCTATGTAAATATAATAAATTCAACAATGCTGAGATAGTTAGTCTGAAAGTGTTATGGAGATAATAGTATTCTACTAATTGTATATTGCAGTTTTCGTGATTTCAAATGGGGTGTCATGCTTGTCTGTGCTATACTCATTAAACAGTTTCATAGTTTGTTACTTAGATATATTTTAATTCAATAATTAATTGAAAAAAAAAATACATTCACTGTCCTTTTATAGAATAAACATGTCATTTCACATCTTAATACAGTAGACTCCCTCAAATCTGCACAGCTTGAGACCAGAGGTTGTGCGAATTTTAGAATTTTGCAGATTTCTGGTAATTGCTTTGTTTACATTTTTTAAACAGAAATTTGAATGCAATATTGCAATCAAAATTATAATGAATGCTTGCAATATAGTAAAATATTAAAATAATTAAGTAAAGTAATTAATTACAATGATTAAAAGTAAGATAATTTCGAAAATGATTAAATTATTAAAAGTCAAGTCAATGATCAGTAATGTATAGTTAAATATGCATAATAAAGAAAAGATACATTTTCCTTGAATTATTCAACGAAACTTTTCTCATAAAGGTAACCTATTAATTCATGTCAAAATCATAAAATAAAAAAGTTTTATTTTAAGTTTAGTCAGTCTTAATAAACCAAAAAAGCTTGATTAATACATAAATATATTTGGTAAAAAGATTGCGATTACCAGTGATATCAGCAATATCATCATTTTTTTCACAATAAATTTATACTTCCTTGATGAAAAATCACAAGTTCAGTCATATTATCGAAAATTACATATAAAAACACATATGGAATCATATAAAACTGAAAAACTCTGTAATTTTACCCCTACATCTGAACTGAAAGTTTCATTGTTTACATCTGTGATAATGTGCAGATTTTAGGCATTTGTGGATTTTAGGGTTCCGGATTTGAGAGAGTCTACTGTAGTAAAAACTGTACTTTTGTGTTGAATAAAAATCCAATATATTTCCAAAAATACTACTCGCATATGCATTTGTGCATAAAAAAAAGGCCTTATGATTATTTTTCTCTTCAAAGTTCATTTAAAAAATTACCTGTGTCTTTTAAAACCATTAAAAATTCCTTAAAAAATCCCATTCACCTTGGTCAACAGCATTCTGTTTTTACTGTTAAGATGTGAAATGACATGTTTATTATTCTATAAAACGATAGTGAATGTATATACAGTACAGAACCATTTATCTGGAATGCTTGGGGGCAAATTATTCTGTATAACTGGTTTTTCCGGTTAACTGGTTGTGCATTAAAGCAGCATCCATTTGATAAGTTTTGTGGAATATGTGTGGTTGTGGCCTTATTTCTGATTTTAAATTATTAGATTACTTGGATTAAAAATCAATGCAAGAAAGATCAAAAGTTAACCAGCGTTCAAAAGAAGGTAATTTATGGTAATCCCTTAGGAGCAAAAATTCTTCTGTTTCCTCTGCATAAAAATTAAAACATCTAAAATACAACTAAATATGTTTTCATTTCAAATACTAGATGTTGTCATCAAATTCTACAATTGTTTCAAGCAAAGCCTATGTCAAACTGGGAGTGTATGACACCTTTTTCTGCAAAGATTCTGAAATCAGTCTATCAGAAACATCATTCCGGATAACTGATTTTCCGGTTAACTGGTTTCCGGATAAATGGTTCCTTACTGTATATATTTTTAAATATTGAATTAAAATATATCTAATCTAAGTAACTATATTATGAAACTGTTTAACGAGTATAGCACGGACAAGCATGATATCCCATTTTTTTAGTACAAGTAATGCTTAATGGAATCTGTATAGATGTAAATGTATAATTGTTAATATCGTTGTTTTTATTTTCTAATGCTGAAATCTAATATGTTTTCGTCTCTCCGTAATGGCCTCGTGTTTGATTTTTATACCAGTCTTCGGGCTCAGGCTCAAAGTGAAAATTTTATCTATTTGCAAATTGGAACAAAAAAGAAAATTCCTCTGTCAATTATAGATTAGGAAAACTTTCCAACACTTCTGTAGTACTTTAACAAAACTTTACTGTTTAATAAGGTAAATAAGGTACGACAAGTAAACATTAAAAGAATTATGGAAAATGAAACACATTTGAAAACCAGATTTCAGCAATTATCGCCCATAGCTGGAAAAGTACTCCAATTCTTTTGTACAGCCCTGCATTTGATCTATAGATTTGTATATATTCTACATACAGTAAAACCTCCCTAAAGCAACCAGGTTCCGTTCCAATAAAAATTGGTTGCTACGAGAGGTGGTCTCTTAATGGAGGTCATGTTTAAATCTAGATTTTAATTGTTGAAAAAAGGTAACAATTAACGTTTCTAAAATTTATTTTTCACATTGGGAAAAAATATATAAATTTAGGTATCAAAACAAAAGTTAATTACTGCAGAGTTTAAAAAATGAAAACATTGACGTTTGCTTTGATTTTATGGTTTTATCTTTTATAACTTTTATTTCAAAGTCCTTTTGAAGTTCAGTAAATAAATGCAATTTTTTTTTGGATGGAAACAAATAATGACGATTTCATTAATTTATCTATTTCTTTGAGAGTTTGAAATCCTGACAGAATAGGGCAGGGGAGTTTATTGACTGTCATTCTTAATTTGTCATCAGAGTTAAATACATTGCCTAAAAAGGCACAAAGGAGTTTAAACACTTAAAAGTTACCAGAATAATAAAAAAAATTCTAAACTTAGTTTAGAAGTTTGATGAATAATGTGGTCTCCGGAATTATTTTTCTAATAAAGCCTTCTTCAAGCAACCAGGAAAAAATGGAATTTGTTTGATTTTCTTCAAAGAAATGGGTCGCTCATGGAGGGAGTTCAACTGGGATGGTCTCTGAATGGAGGTAAAATTAGTACTGAGCCTATGGGAATAAATTTTGTTCCATGAAAAAATGGTCGTTCAGGGAGGTGGTCGCACAGAGAAGTTTCACTGTAGTATGGTAAAACTTAGTTTAGTAAGAAAACACATAATAGGTTGAAAATTCACCTTCAACAATTTTTACCAGTAGATGGAAGCATATTTGAAAAGAAGCTCTGAAAGCTCTGAAAAAGAGCTCATACTCATCTCTAGTATGTTCATGATAATTCCTAAACAGTACTTCTGATTGAGCTCCCATTTAGAGAATTTGTTATAAACCACTAATTTGGTATTTAATCCATTTTTAAACCATTTTGTAATTGATTTTATAGGGAAAATCGCCAAGGAAATGTGACAGAATATAAGTGATAAATATTATGGTTATGTAATGAAGCATTAATAGTGCAGAGGTAATGCCTCCAATTTTAAAACAAAAAGATTTAGCCTTCAAATTCAACTGATTCAATCTTGTCAAATTGGTTTTCCTATGGTTTAGGGAAACCATCACTTCTACAAAAGATAGACTGTGTCCCTCTCTTGGAGAACAATCAATTTATCTTCCAAAACCCTCATACTGCAAAAATAAAAGCAGAGGAAGTAGTAGTACTAAGTGATTAAGATGAAGATATTTATTAAACAGAACTTTCCTACATTACTAACATTTTCATTGAATTATTATTATTTTTTTCCTCCTCTTTCTCAATGTTAAAATGTAAGTGTTTGTTTAAGTATTAGCACAAAATAAGAATTTTCAATATTTTAACTTAGCAAAAAGCAAGCACAGTATAAGAAAATTAGAATATTTGAATTTAGTAATTGTACACACAGTATACGGGAAATTAAAAAAAAAAGAAAAGAAGGGTGAAAGAAAGTAGTAGAAATTTAGGTTAAAGAATCTGACAAAATGTATGTACAGTTAAGAAGAAAAAATATTCATACTTGTAAATATTTCACTTTTAAAAAAAAGTGTACGATAAGTTGAATAATCTTTGTTCAAGAATTTAACATTTGGCATAGGTTTTACTTGTGTTATTAAGTTTAAACAAACTATTAGTCCAAGAGCCGACAGCACAAAAACCTATGTTATCATGCACAAGAAAAAAACCTTTATTTTATGGAAGAGTAGAAGTAGGGGAATCTTATGATCCGTGTCTGCCGGAAGTGAAGTGAAGTGGTGCATAAGCCAAAAATTAATATCACCAGTGGTTGACTCGTAGGTTTATCATTGTGTTTTCCTGCTCCCAGTCCTCCATGTTTTCATATCTTTGCTTGTAGGACAAACACAATGATAAACCTACGAGTCAACCACTAGTGGTATTAATTTTTGGCTTATGCATCACTTCACTTCTGGCAGACATGGATCATTAGATTCCCGTACTTCTACTCTTCCATAAAATAACGTTTTTTTTCTTGTGCTTGATAACATAGGTTTTTGTGTTACCGGCTCTTGGACTATATGTTGAGGTTCAGTACAAGTATGTAATAGTATTATTGTATATTATTCTGTTTTGTACTCCATTTAGGTGTTGTCATTGTAAAATAATGTCAGTATAATGTTAATTTCTCAAAAGTAATTTCATCAAGGATTGGGAGATCTCCTAGTGTTTCTGCTCTTTGCAAAGCCAGACAAAGTTTTGGTTGTGGGGTGCGGGGGGGTCTTCATTTTCAGAAGTTTTTTCCAGTTGTTTGTAGCTCACAATTAAATTTCTCTACTCACAGTTATGCAAGCTAAAACCCATTTGATCACAAGGTGTCTATAGATTCTGGAAATCAGAGATGTTTATCAATCTGGAAAAGTCAGGAAATTTTGCAAAAATACTCAAGGAAATTTGTCTATATGTGAAAATATTTGCCTTGCCAGTGAGACTGATTTATTGCTGAAAAAGTGATATTTAAGCAAATAATAGGACGTGATTGTGCAATTTTTATGTTTTTCTCTTATTTTTTCACCCAAATGAAAGACTAGCGTTAGCAAGCTGGATAAGTATGTTATACGACAAAGCACATACATTGAAAAATATCATATGTGTATTGTTAATAAGGAAATCAGTGAAATTAACTTTTTTTCACAATTTCTGTAGTAGTCCTAAGCCATTCTGTTCAGTTAAATGCGTCAGAAATATATATCTATATTTCTTTTTTTTTTTAACTCATTTGATTTTTTTACAGATCAAATGAGTTTAAAACTCATTCGATTTCTTTACCAAACAGTATGATTATGTTAAAATGATAAAGTGTAATTATGTATTCAGCATTTGTTGGAATTCCTTTTGTAGTTTATTTTGTTTAGCTGTGTCAGATAAGACCAAGATGTCTTTGCAAAAAGGTTATCTCTGTAAATTATGTCCACTGGATCCGTCCAGGATGCTTTTAGCTGGTCAAACATTGGCAGTTTAAGCCAAAGTCTTGGATTTAAATCCTCGCCTGGTCTTTCCTTCAGTTGAAAAAAATTACATCTCAGTAAAATACATAGAAATGCTTAATTCATCTTTAAAAAGTTAAACTTACACTATGTGCAAAACTACTTAAAAGATGACATAATACTAAAAAGATGTTAAATTATTTTAATACCTTAGTACTTTCAACTATAAAAAACATAGTCTTCGTCTGAGGAATATAAGAAATGCAATTGTTGTTGGCGTCTAATTTTAAAAATTCACATAGATTGTGACGAAAGGAGTGAAAGTTGAAGTTAATTTTTAGATCCAGAAAACATTAATAAATAAAACATGGATATAGGGAAGTAGAATATTACTCGTTTTATGATTATTTATTTAATTTATTTATAGTTTATACCATAGTTTAACGTCGACCAGTGATTTCATTAACCGGATTAAAGATTTGAAGCTCAATAAAGAGAGTGTTTTAGCAAGTTTTGACATCATTTCACTTTTCCCATCAATCAACGTTGACGAAGTAAAATTAATCATTAATAACTTTATTGATAACGAGCCATCTTTAAACTCAGAAATGAAGAGCAACGTAAAATCTGGACTTAACCTAGTAACTGGAAATAATATTTTCATTTTTAATAAGAGGATTTATAAGCAGACTAAAGGAGCACCAATGGGTTCCCCCATCTCAAGTATTTTAGCCGAATTCAAATTATGTCCATTTGAAGAAAAATTTTTGGCAGACAGCGTTTTAACTCCGTCAGTATGGTATCGTTATGTGGACGACATTTTCATAGTATGGGATCATGGCTTATCTGAATTGTATGCATTTCTTAACAGAATAAATAATATGGACCCTAACATAAAATTTACCATCGAAATAGTAAATAATAACAAGTTATTTCTTGACGTAATGCTAATTAAAGATTTATCAAACTTAACAATTGAGCGCACAGTCTACAGAAAAGTAAATAAGTCTAACAGCACCATTCCTTTTGAAAGTACATCACCTTCTAACTACAAACTTACTCCGTTCAACTTTTATGTAAGACGAGCTTTTAGTGTTTGCTCTGTTAATCACCTTGAAAATGAATTAAATACCATTAGAAACATTGCAGTTGAGAATGGTTTCCCAATACGCATTATTGATAAGCTAATCAACTCACAGAAGAACCATATGAAAATACAAAAAACTCCACGGTGTAATATGAGATATTGCAAGATGAAGTACATACCCAGACTTTTCGAAAAACTCAGACATGCACTTTTCTGCTTTGACGTAAACTTAATCGCCACTCCTCCAGCAAAACTGAAAAATCTAATTTGTGCCAAAATAGACCCGATCCCGGAAGATGAAATTTCTGTAGTATATATAATTCCACTGAAAACAGAAAATATTTATCTCGAATACATAGGAATGACTTCACGTAAACTTAAAGCCCGTATTAAAGGACATTTGAGAGATTTAAAGTATAACCGACCTACAACAGCCCTGTCAAGACTTAACCAGAAGCAGAATATACAAGTTAATTTCGAAGACGCAAAAATTATATATCCCTCAAAGAATTATCATGATTTAATCATCTGCGAATCAATAGAAATTACTACTAAAGAAAATACTGTTTGCAATGACGTTTTATCCTACAACATACCCAGAATTTGGCTCAGTTTACTTAAATAATCATAAAACGAGTAATATTCCCCTTCCCTATATCCATGTTTTATTTATTAATGTTTTCCGGATCTAAAAATTAACTTCAACTTTCACTCCTTTCGTCACCATCTACGTGAATTTTGAAAATTAGACGCCAACAACAATTGTATTTCTTATATTCCTCAGACGAAGACTATGTTTTTTATAGTTGAAAGTACTAAGGTATTAAAATAATTTAACATCTTTTTAGTATTCTGTCATCTTTTAAGAAGTTTTGCACATAGTGTAAGTTTAAGTTTAAATTACATCTCGTTTGATCATTAAAATAGTATAGTTTAATGTACAACAGTGTTTGGAAAGTCGAGTGGAGTCGCTTCAGATTTTATGAGTGACAAAAATTTCTGAACTCTGTAACATAGAAGACAAATTATAGACATTTTTATAGACCTTTGTATAAATGAATGGAATAAAAAATGACCTTAGAAACAAAAAAGTGCACTACTGGTTTAATGCATCTGAAATTTCATTTATATTTCTGGTAAATATGCCAAATAAAATTTCAAATTAATTCTACATTAAAAAAAGAAGAAAGAACTCTAACCTCCTTGGTCCATAATTATTTAAAAACCTTTTGGGGCAACATGTGCAAATAATCTCTTGCCCACCTTTTTTTTTTTTTTTTTTTTTGTTTTGGCTCCATCATTCAAGATAAGATAGGATCTCAAATTGGTAATATGTTTTTCTTTTTTGGTCCTTTTAATCTAAATTCTTTTTAACTGTTTGGTTTTCTAATATTATAATTTCTGGATGTATTGTGTGTGGTAGTCCTAATTTCATATTCTTTAGCTTTTTATGGCTAATGCAAAAATGAAACCACACAATTTATTTGCGGTAATCAAGGTAATTAGGACCTGATAAATCTGCCTTAGCTCCACAAATTTCTATTTTTACTTTTTTTCTACTTTTATTATATTTTTAAACTCCATGTTGCTTTTGTTAAGGTGATCAGTTTTATAAACAATGAATAAATTCCTTTTTTATTTATAATTTCACAATTTTTGTAGATAATTTGTAATGGTTTATAATATATATAATTAATATTAATATATATATATATATAAAGTATAATACTTAATATTATTATTTTACTTTTTTACAGATGACTGGTACTCTATTATTGGAAATTTCACAAAATTTGGTTTAGGATTAGCTTCAATCTCATTTGATGTCATTTTCATGATTCAACATTTCTGCCTTTACAGACACACATCATCTGGAGATTCTTTGGAAAATTCACTGCTATCTTAAGCTTATTATTGATATTATTTATTTATTCATTTATTTATTTACTATTTTAGAAAACTAAACTTTTTTCTTTTAAATAAGTTTGCAAATATCTTATAAGACCGAAAGTTGAAATAGCACAAATCCTTTAGATACAGCACAATGTTGTTTTACTGTATGTATGTACAGTCGGCCAAAAAAAAAAAAAAAACTCTATGCTGTTTAATCATTGAATTGTTGCACAAAAATGAAAAAGGTATCATTCTGGGAATTGTTTTTTGTGATTCCTTATAAATAAAATAACATACTTTTATATTAGACAGGCACAGATGATAAATCGCCAAATATTGTATCTATTGCCATAGTTTGTATTGCATCGCTCATTTAATTTAAAATATCAAAGATCATAAGAATAAAACATGAGATATATTACCATAAACCAAAGCATTTTATTTCATTTTCAAAGTATTTTTTCTAATTTACACATGTGAAGATAAAAAAGGCTATTGGCGATATTTGCACCTGGCTAACATAAAAGTACCTTAAATAATCTTAGAGAGACATCTCAATATTTAAATAGAAGCAAATTTAAAAAGAAATCAAAAGCAATATCAACATTTGGTGCAATATTCAGATTTTAGGTTTAGATATCAAAAGTTTTTGGCAAAGAAGTTTGAGTTCTTAATGTTAAATTTAATTCTTAATATTTTCATATTTCCAGTTATATATGTATTATTTGTAATGCCTTTTTATAATTTTTATGCATGAAATCTAAATTATAAAATAATTTAAAAAAAAATATTCTGTTAAAATATTTGCAACATGCAAATATTTTAACAGAAATTGAGATCTGAGGCCTGTTGTATGTGTATTAAAAAAATCCGCCTAGTCTTTGAGTTTTGCTTATGTTTATCAACAAAACATTCTCACTACTGTTAGGGAACTACTGTCATTGAAGAAGTGATTAATTTTATAAAAAAAAAAACCCTCAAAAATCAAAAATTCCAAATTGAATGATATTTTTTATTTTACTGTGTGATAGTTTGGGGGTTAAATAGTATGTGGTTTTCAGTTTGTTGGCTGTAAAAGTATATTTTTGATAATGCTGTAGATTTTGTTCACTTTATAGATATCTTTTTCCTTTCAGAATGCATTTTAGTATGAAATTATATACATGCATTTCTTCATATACCCTTAGTTCGAAAATTTATTTTATCATATATCGTTATTTTAGAAAATATTTTTGAGTCTGTAAATATCAAAAATTAGTTTATTTAAAAGTAAACTTGTAAATGTATTAGAAGATAACACCAAGTATGGTTAAATTAATTTTATAAATTGATATTTTTATTAAATAAGCTTAAAATACTCTTTTAAGATTTGTATTATTTCGTAATGTACCATATTAGAGCTAAAATTGCTGAACATTTTAGGTGTTAAGTTTATTAAATAAATTAAGTTTATTAATTATAGATTTTAATATAAATGTAAATAGTGTTATATTTGTTGCCAAATTTCACCTTGTTAATTATGACATGAAATCATTTGTCGTTTGTTTTTATGATTTTGTATTTTTTACTGTGATTTGATTCATGTGATATATATACTTTTTTTTTGTATAATAAATTCCAAAGAATACTCAAATGTTGATCTGAAATAAAATCCTCATATAAATGGTATTGGGATTCATATATATAATGAGTTCATCCTAGAATGCTGATACCGTATAAAGGATTAAAAAAAAAAGTAATAGCTAAGAAAAATTATGTAATAAGTGACTATATATATATATATATATATATAATTTTAAATTGAGTAGTGTGAATGAAAATATAAACTGTATGCTATGAAATATTCTATAACTTTTTGAATGAACTTTTATCATTCAACAAATAACTTTAGATTACATCATCTTTTAGTAAGTAAATTAACTTCTGTTTAAGTAAAAATGCTGTTTAAGTAAAAATGATTTAAGAAATTTAATTTCATTTTAGTGGTTAATCATCAGAACTAAACCATCATAACTAAACAGCAAATAAGTTTAAAAGAGGCCCATGATTGTTAATCTTCTGTTATCTTTTTCTGTAATATTTTTTTAAATATCATATACATTTAAAAAATACATTAAGTATGAAGCAAATACATATTTAATAAATATACAATGAAACATGCATAAATTGTTGTATCAAAATTGTTGAACAAAAAGATTTTAATTCTGGGTACTTTTTGGTACTGCTTCAATTTTTTCATTTAAACCATACCTTGTAACATGTTTATCAGAATGTAGTCATTTTATACGAATTTTGACATTTTAACTTCCATAACGTTCCCTAAAACTATGGGCAGTTCTTTTAAACTATAATGTTATTTTGGTCATTAAAAAGTTTTTCAAGCATTTTCTTAAATCACCTGTCAGTGGTTGTTTCATAATAATAAATATCTTTAGAGTTTTGTATTTCTAGTTTCTTAAAGTATTCATTTTTAATCAGTTTTGAAGTCTTAGATATCTTTGTTAATATGCACTTCAGAATAAATTGTTGCCTTAGAATGACAAAGTTCTAACTAATAAAGGCAGCTACAATGAGATAACATCATTAATTGGATGTCTTTTGTTTTAACTATAATTTAAATATAACCAGGGTCAGATTACCAAATAGGTATAGGCAATTGCCTAGCCATTCATGCCTCATTGCCTGAGAATGTAAAACATGTGCGATTCCCCAAAAATAAGTGGATTTTTCTCATTAATATTTTATTATTATTAGTAGTAATATATGTTGAACAAAACAATATGCTATCTGTTTGCATGAACGGGCATATTGTTTTAATCAACAGCTTTGAGTAATTTGTATAGCATTTTATATTATATGGGGTTTTTTCCCCTTATAATATTTAAATATTATTTAAAATATACCCTTCAAACTGATTAGCAATTAAACTGATGCACTGTTTTATTATGAGTATATATATACTGAGTTACGGGGGAATTCAATGCATAAAAAATAAATTAAAGCCTAGTTTTGAATGCTGGGTATGTGAAAGAGGGAGCCCTTAGAGGCCTTAATTCAGACTTGCAGATAACATATTTTAGCAAATTAATTGAGAATGCAACAAGCTTCAAACTGCAAAGTTACCCATGCACAAATGAAAATTTTATCTCATTTTTCTCAAAAGAATGTTTGCAGCAGTTAGACACCGTTATCTTCCAAGGCAACAAAATATAAATTGAGAAGTGAATGAATGTAGCTTCACAAATCTTCTAATTGTCTTTCGCTATTAAATATTGTAGTGTACATATGTGTTGAAGGATATCAAGTTTTTAATTGTAGCGTAGTATTTGTGTAAAAAATATGCATATAACACTTGTAGATGTGTATTGTGTTTTAGCTATATTATAGTTTCTTATTTAATCATTTATGCTATTTGATACGTATATAAACCATTGAAATATTATACATACATTTTTCCCCCTTAGAAATGCTGTGTACTGTTTTGTTACTGCCCCTAGCAATGCTTTATGATCAATCACACCAATTTTTAAATTACATGGCAATAATGGATTACTCTTTTTGTTCCTACCTAGTCATTTATTATTCTATTTTATTTGGCTCAGTGCAGAGTAAGCTATTCCACTGTATATTAAAAAATAATAAAAGCTTTCTTTCCTCCATTGGGTTGTTCTGTAAAGTCTCAATTGCTTTAAATCATAGTTGTGTGTACACTGAGTTTATTTTGTCAAGTCTCAATTGCTTTAAATCATAGTTGTGTGTACACTGAGTTTATTTTGTCTTGGATTATTTCAGATTTACTGAGACAACTTGATAGATCCAAATAAACATAATATATCTTAATGTATTGATTTACAATTTTATACATTTATGCTATTTTCCCATTTCTTAATTAATCTTATAACAGTCTGGCAGGAAGTGATTTCCTTTAAGGGGATTCTTCGTGCGATTGAAACACCCGCTCCGTAATGTTAATCCTATGGACAGGTTATTTTCGAATTTCTCGTTTCAATTTGAATATTTTTGAACGATTTTTTTTACATAGGCTAGATGAGGTCGATCTTTAATATGAATGTTTTTTACTTTTTCGATTTTGGTTGCACATTTTTTTTTTAAAAAGGTACTTTCAGTTTCCAAACCGGTTTCGAAACTGAAAGTACCTTTTTATAAAAAATCTGCAACCAAAATCGAAAAAGTAAAAAAGAGTCATATTAAAGATTGACCTCATCTAGCCTATGTAAAAAAAATCGTTTAAAAATATTCAAATTGAAACGAGAAATTCGAAAATAACCTGCCCATAGGATCAACATTACGGAGCAGGTGTTTTCAATCGCGCGAAGAATCTCCTTAACTCCTTGTAAGCACACACAGGGTAGATCTCATACCAGTCACATATTTTTCTTTGAAAAATGGGAGCAGGATTTTTACAGAAATTGCAATAAAATCTTTAAATAAAAAAGCATTTTTTACCTAAAAATAAGTAGAAATGATGCATTTTACAATATAAGTCAGAAGAATTGTTTTTAAAACGTATTTAGTAAAAAATATAATGAGAGAAACATGGGATCAGCGGAGTGCTATTTCCCTCTACTTTTGGTATCAAGGTTTCAGTACTTACGACGTCGCTTGTCATGCAAAGGAGAATTCCTGCAACAGAAAGGAGCTATTTGTTTAATTTAAAATAGAATTTTTGCACAAAAAACTTTTTGTTTTTGGTCAAAGGAGAGCTTTTTTTCTTCAAAACTGAACACTTTTCACTAGACATTTTTTACAGAATATTTTTCATGTTTTTTTCTAAGAATAAAGCGATTATAAAGGATTTTTCCTTCAGATGAAATACTTGGGTATTATTATTATTACTATTATTATTGTGCTAAGATAGTTTTTATTGGTTGTTATCTTTAGTCGATCATTGAAAGTGGGCAGGAAGGGGGGAAAACATTTATTGTCATTATATTTTGTCCACACATGAAGCTTAAACTGCCTCTCCGAAAGAGCTATTTCCATTGTTTTTCCTAAATATGTGACAGATATTTCTCAGATTTTGTTAACAAACATCAGTTGGGAAACTTTTAAAATAGCGTATTATCTGCAGTGATTTGTTTGAAAATGCCCAGTACTTATGCTACTGCACCATATACTAACTGTTCGGATAAAACAAAAAATGTTTCTGCATCATACATTACTGAAGAAATATATAACATAATTGTTACATTTTGCATACCATGTATTAATTACAATATTGACACTTTTATGTTAGCCGAGCACAGGCGATAAACTGCCAATAATTGTTTCTATACCATATTCATATTACATTCATTTTATTTAAAATATAAACTTTTCATTCACTTGAATTAACCCTTAAATGCCGGGTGTTGCTTTTCGGCAGCATACCCAAATTAGGGTCTAAAATACTATTAGAATAATATTGAAGCTATAATGTCTAATGTTGCCAATAAAATACATTCTGAAAATAATATTAAATCGATTTTCAAAATGTAGATGGCAACACTTGTGCTGTTTAAGAATAGAGATATATTTCTTTTTGCAATTGTTGCTACATGTTCTTTTTGTTTTGTTTGGAAGCTTGCGAAATACCCTATTTTGTTCTGCAGTGAGCAAGTAAAATTTATTTCTTATTATAGTTCCTAAAATTCTTGTGTGTTTAACATTATAGAATTTTATCAAGGAAAATTATTTTTTCAATTAAAGACCAGTATTGCCGATTAGTAACAAACAGTTTTTTAGTCGTAAACCATACTTAAAACAAAATATGATTTTTTAAAGTATTTTTCCCATGATTTATTTAAAAAATGAAAGCCGAAAAACATTATTGCAATGATTTTTGAAAAATCAGGCATTTAAGGGTTAAAATACAAGATTTTAACTAATTATTTCCTTGGCTTTTTTTTTTTAAAGCCTGGTACAGTTTGGTATTTAGAAAGTGAGATATGCAAAAAAGATATAAACAGCGAAGTAAACAAACCTAATGAAGGTTTATGCTTATTTTTACATATAAACATTTTATTTATACATAATATTTTTTTTTTAAATATACAATTTACTTTTGTTTGTATATAAAAATTGACAAATGGCTTGTTTACACTAAATAAATTGTATAAATGTTTAAAAAATTGGTTGGTTATATGAAACAATGAATAGGTTGCTAGAAAATATGCACGCAAAGTTCATTCCTCTTGCCAACCCATTTTCTCTACCTCACCAACTCATATACTGGAAAAGTATCAATTTTCATTTAAAATACCAAAAAGAAAAAAAAATAAGAAGAAATGATACAATAAATGAAAATATTTTATTAAAACATCAAAGAATTGTTTCGAATTTGCACACACGAAATATAAAAGAAGCTATTGGCAATTAAAAATGCTATTGGAGAGATTATCGCAAAATCTCATTTACTAAGCTTTATTTTCTTTTAAATAGAAAAGAAAAAAATATCTAGATTTGTTTTCCAGTTTGATTAAATATTTAAATATGTTTTATTGTACTTTAACATTAGTGTGTGCATATTTTCTTTGTTCCATGTGCTCTAATTCGGTTGTCTACATCCAGCCAGTGAAAATGCCATACACTAAATTTCCGTGACGTATGTAGATAAATTGTGCTTTTTTTTAATCAATTTTTTTAATATAATTTTTAAACAATTTAAAACTTATTCTTCATAATAGGCTGAGATTAACTTTGTTACCCTCATAAGGGGCTGTACATATCTAACGTTATCAACTTTTTGGTAATTTTGGACCCCCTCCCCCACTTACGGTAACATACGTTATCATTCCTCACTTCATACGTTATTTCCCTCCCCGTAATGATATCGTTATCAATGGCTAAAAATTTTTTTGATTTTTGGAATTTTTTTACTTTTGTTTGGAGTGATATACAAATATATTTACATTTATTTTTCACATACTTTATTGATGCAAATGAAGAGAGGTTGATAAAATATCACTTTATATATGAAATAACTTTCTATCAAATAACACTTAAAATAAATTATTATTATTTAAAATTATTTAATAATAGCTTTTTGTTGCATAATGCATTAAATAGTAATAATGTGTTCTTGCACTTGCCCCCGCACGGGGCAGGGCAGACAGAACTTTTTATCTACAAAACAGGAGGACAACATTCTTCCTCTTTTATTTACTAGTAAATACAAAAATCCTTTCAAACATACTTTGCATATGCTTTGCCGAACAGCGGATTATATAGGCATACACGTATGAAAGAAGAATAGGAATGCCAAACGTTGGTATTCCATATTTTGGAATTAAATAATTTTATAATCCTTTAAGAATTTTAATAATAACTTTGTATTTTCATAAACATAGATAAGAGAATAAAAATAACATACTATTTTGATGTAAAGACCAAGTTACAAAGAAAAAGAGAAAATTTTGGTTGGATAAAAAATTATAACGATATCAAAAGACAACTCCCCCCTCCCCGTAGTGATATCTTATGATATCATGTGCCTGACCCCCCCCCCACCCTCCCTCCTAAAATGATAACGTTATATATGCATAGCCCCTAAGTACCTTCTGTGACAATTAGAAACGAAATTTGACAAATATTTTTTGAGTTATGCTTGCCGAAAGGTTTTAATATCCATCATAGATATATATGGTTGGAAAATAATATTGCGCTGTGTAGTAGCCTTTGCTTCACTCAAACAGTTAAAAATTATTAACCAAACATTAACTGCAGTCTTGTAAAAATCAAATTTGCTGCTTTTGTAGGTCTTTTTATTTATAAAAATTATTATTTTACATTTTAAAAATGTAAACAAGCTTTTTCATATTGAGTCTTAAACGAAACAATGAAAAAGACAGCAAATTTAACAATTAAATTTCAAAGAGTTAAATAGAGATAATAGTTTAAATTTTAGATGTGATGTTTGTCCTACGTATAAATAATATTTTTAAATAGTTAAATTTCTTTTCACACAAAAATTTCTACTGATATGTTTCAATTAAAAATAGTGCCTTTCTAATGTAAAATTAATTGGAAAACTGATCCCAGCACGCCTAGTGACATCAAGCAGTGTCTGTCTCCCTATTGGCTACAGGGTGAAATGGCACAATGTTTAGATATAGTAACCTTGTATGGGTTGAGATTTACCCCATGCAAGGCTTTCGGTATACAACAGTTTGTTGATATGGAAATATTATTTAATTATTTAAAAATAACATTGAAAACTCAGTTTAAAAAAAAAAAAAAATGTGTATGAACCTTAAATTGTAGTCGCAGCAACTGACAGCTGTTTTCGTGATGAAGTAATATCATTATATATTTCAAAATAAGCATGTATGATATCGCTTAAAATTACCTCTGCTTACTTGACTATTAAGACTAATATTTTTGAGTGAAGATATTAGTATTAAAAGTTTATTAAAAGGGTGTTCATTTACTAAGAACTAATGGAAAACTGATTTAAAATCTCTACATTTGAAGTTTTTTTTGACAGGCTAATTACAGTGTAACCTCTGAAGAACGGTTACCCATGGGACCGGTGAAAAGTGACCGCTCTTCAAAGGTGGGTGCTTGTTATTAAGAGGTTTCATTAAAAAAAAATCAAAATTACATAAATCTAAATAGAAATGCACACAGTCATTTTAATTAATCCTCATTGTTTTAATACATTAAAAAGATCAGTAATTTGCAGCTGTTTTGTTTTTTGCTGCAAATATCTTTCTTCAAAGAAATAACAATATGAGTTGTTTTGCTATAGAACTCATCACCATTATGATTTGATGTGAAATTTTTGATTTCCCGATGGTTCATAAAATCTTCAGTATATGTGTTAACACAGGAAATTTTGGGTGATTCTACAGCTCATATTCAAAATATTAGAATAATTGAGAAAAAGTAATAAGAAAAAATTATTTTTCATTTATTTATTTTCGATACTAAGTAAATGCAATAAAAATTTTTATAAATTAAATCTGGAATGCTTAGATAAGATTTTAACATTTACAAAATTTAAAATACAGTACAATAAATTAGGTATACAGCTTTCTGAAACACATCAAAATATTAGAATAAAATTTAGATTGGTTCAAATTATTAGAATATTTTGTTTTACGCAACAATATTACCATATGAATGTGAAGAAGTAAATGGTAGTTAATATTTTGTAGCATCCCCTTTAGCTTTCATAACAGCATACAATCGATCTTGCATACTATATACAAGATGTTTACAAACATTTCTATAAATATTAGCCCAAATATAGACTTTATACATACCACTAACTCAGTTTTACTTGAAGGAGGATTTTCTTCATTATACACCATAAGTTTTCGATGGGATTAAGGTCTGGTGAGTTTGGTGGCCAAGGAAGTACCTTAATGTTGCATTGGCGGAACCAATTCTTAGTTGACACCGAGATGCAATGACACTAAATCTTGCCAAAAGATGAAATCATCTTCAAATAAATTTTCTGATGATGGAATCATGTAATATTCCAAAATTTCTTGATATATCTGAGAGTTAACCTTTTCGTAGACTATGCATAACTTTCCAGGTCCTTCTGCACTCATGCAGCCCCAAACCATGACACTAGCAGCAAATTTTACAGAACGTTTAAGGCATTCTTTATCAAATGCTTCATTCTCCAAACTCGAATACCTTGATTACCACATGAAACACAAACCATACTTTCATCACTAAATAATATATCTTTTCAATCTTCTTCGCTCCATAAACGTCTTGATTTACTCCAATTCAATCTTACATGCTTTTGTTTTGCAGTCATGAGTGGTTTTGTTTTCGGTACACGAGATTCAAATTTAAATTTATGGAGACGTCTTAATGTTGTCGATGTAGAAACTTCAACTCCTTCTTCTTTCCATTTTCGGTGCAAGAATTGCACACTTTTTAAATGGTTTTTCTTAACTATACACTTCAGTTTCCTGTCATCTCTAGCAGATGTTTTTGGCCGCCATTTCGACGATTATTTTGAAATTTTCCATTTTTTTAATATTGTGTTAGTATTTTACTAACGCTTGATTGCGAACAATGCAAATAATTCGCTATATAACATTGATTTTTACCATGCTGATATAAATCAACCATACGAAGTTTAATAGATTCAGGAATATCACTCGCACAACCTATTTTAAGACGAAAAAGCAAACAAACTGCAAAAAGAATACCGATTTTAAATAAAATCGTCTGAATTTAATCAATGATGCCACCAGTTATGAATTGGTGATAAATTAAAGGAGAATTAATGTGAAATATTCTAATATTTTGAATCACGTGAAGAAATATTCTAATATTTTGACTTTTCAAAATAATTTTTTTTTCAATTTATCTTTTCAAAAAAGTTCTTAATAAAAATATCGTTTGCATATTTGGATTAAAAGACATTAAATTACCAAACGATATTTTCAATTTGTAAAAAAAAAAAAAATATTCTAATATTTTGAATATGAGCTGTATAATCCATAAGCTAAAACTTTTAACAATGATTTAATGCATAAATACATACAAACATGACACAAAAAATCACATATGATCATTTCGAGGATTCCCATATCCCCTTTCTCAGTGCGGGGGAAAAAAAGATTAAAATGGGTTTGAGAAACTCCTTGGTTATAGCCCTGAGTACTGTCTAATGGACTGATTGAAAAGGCGAAAGCAAGAGTTTATATATCTTAAAGAAATGACGTAATTGACCTGAACTAATTGAAAAAAAGGAGTCACTGTGCAGGATCCTTCCACACTAGCGAGAGGAAAGGGATGCTGGTCATATCATTCAACTAAGGAAGAAGTATATTTATGAATATAGTAAGTTTCGTAAAAGTCTAGATCCAAAACTGAATTACATTTTGAATAATTTTAGCCTCTGGATGTTTAAAGTCGTGGTTGGAAACAACAATTCCAACAATGTTTAGCTATTGTACATTTCTCACATTCCTGCCTTCTAACGTAATTCTGGTGTTTTTTCAGCCTAATTCTAAGAGCACACTTAATCTGCTCAACGTAACAGAGCATTTTATTTCCTCTCTCCTATCTTCCACCATTTGCTGTGTGGAATCAAATGTGGCAGTAACTGCCAAATCTTTGTCCAGACATAAACCTGCCATTCTAAGATTATTATCTAAATTTCCCACATCATTATTAATGCCTTCATTTTCTGTTTGTTGACATATCAAGTAAATTTTGTTTGATCTGCTTCACATTTCGGTTTGCAAATAAATATGAAATTGTACCAGGAGCTGTAAAAAAAATTTCTTATGACTTTTGAGTGGACGTTGTTCAGAATAACTTATTTAGAGGTTCGTACTAATGTTAATACTATGGAACGTGTTTGGTTCCATCAACATGCAGACGGTATTCAGGTTGTCGTTGTTTAGAGGTGGCCGTTCAAGGAGGTTTCACTGTATTACAATTGAATTATAAAAGAATTATTAAATTGGTTCAGTAGAAAGCACAGGGTGATTTCTTTCAACATCTGCCTTGCACTTTCCACTGACCAATTTTAATAATTCTTGTAAAACTATAAGCGGTTCTTTTATACAGATGTGCCAGTACTGGCTGTTTTCAAAAATATTTATATTCAATTAATAGTTTATGAAATTTCTTTCAAATGGTGGCAATTACATTACTCCATTGTTGTGGAAAAAAAGAGAAATGATGGAGATTATTATATATTTATTCAAACCATTTTTTTTATTACAGCTAAAAGAAAAAGATATTTTTATTTTGAGTAGATAGTGTTAACATCAAGAAGCTATAAATTCATAAAACTGTAATATTTTTCTATAATTTCAACAAAATGACATCGTCTCCAGAAATTTTTCTTTCCACCAGTTTTGAAATTAAGAGGTCAAATCTTTAAAGGAAGTAATGCTTTCATTTGTAAACTTAACGTCAGCTTAACTCTGAGGTTATATCCAGAGTGACGTATTAAATGCATAAATCTGACAAGATATTTCAAATTTAAGCATTTATCAGATGCTTAATTGCAAGGAAAGCTACATGTGTCATAGACAAAACTTAAAGCAATATACATTATATTGCCATTCATGACCAGCAACTTTCAATTTTAGACATTTTGTCGAATATTTAGAAATATACTTGACAGATTCTTCTGGAATTTCAGGATTGAAAAGAACAGGTATGACCTCCTATTTAGCAATGTCGATTTGATAAGGGGGGCAGTTAGGGGGCCAGCAAAAAATGAAAGAAAAAAAATAATACTTGGGATCACCCTGTAAAATAAAATGCATGAAATGATCTACCGCTACCGAATATAAATAAACAGACATTGTGCAATATGTGTATTCTTTTGTGTAAGAATAGCACGTATATTAATAGAAATATAGCGATTTATTTAAAAAAATTAAAAAATTCTTGCATGTTTTTTGCTTATAAAATGCAGGGTTTTCAACCAAATTTAACGCCAGTTTCAGAAAAATTGACAAAATATAGTAGAAACAATATAGTGTAATTGGAATATAAATATATTAAATATTTTAGGAAATATGAGCAGTTTTATGAAATATTTTTTATCTGCGCATGCGCAAACGATAACAAGGATCATTTTACATAATTTAATAGTCAACTCTATGGAGCAACTTATTAAAAAAAAACCTAGTCAAATATTGTAAAAATTCAGAACGATATCGGCGTTAAAGTGAGCAAATTTTTAGTTCTCTAAAAGCAGCTGAATGATAAGGGATTTTACACAAATTGTCATTTTTTATTAACTGACTTTCAGAAAAAAGTTAGTATTTACTAAATACTATTTAGTGAGTATCAACGAGTAGATTTGGAAAAAAATGCTTCGATTTTTATACTTCTTTTGATCATGGTATAGGCTCGTTCTGGTGGTTATTCAAAAAGAACTAAAGCATCAATAAAAAATGAAAATTAAAAAAAATTAAAAATGACAATTTGTGGAAAATTCCTTATCATTCAGCTGCTTTTAGAGAACTACTAAAAATTTGCTCACTCTAACGCCGATATCTTTCTGAATTTTTACGATATTCGACTAGATTTTTTTTAATAAGTTGCTCCATAGAGTTGACTATTAAATTATGTAAAATGATCCTTGTTATCATTCGTGCATGCGCAGATAAAAATTATTTCATACAACTGCTCATATTTCCTAAAATATTTAATATATTTGCACTATATTGTTTCTACTATATTTTATCAATTTTTCTGAAACCAGAGTTAAATTTGATTGAAAACCCTGCATATTATAAGCAGAAAACATGCAGCAAGATTTTTTAAATAAATCGCTATATCGCTATTAATATACATGCTATTCTTACACAAAAGAATACACATATTGCACAATGTCTGTTTATTTATATTCGGTAACGATAGATCATTTCGTGCATTTTATTTTACAGGGTGATCCCAAGTATTATTTTTTTTCTTTGATTTTTTGTTGTCCCCCTAATTACCCCCCTTATCAAATCGACATTGCTAAATATGAGGTCATACCTGTTCTTTTCAATCCTGAAATTCCAGAAGAATCTGTCAAGTATATTTCTAAATATTCGACAAAATGTCTAAAATTGAAAGTTACCGGTCATTAATGGCAATATAGTGTACATGTAGTGAAAATAATAGTTAGTCAGCTGTGGCTGACCGGAGCAGTAAGTGTTGATAAGTAGGAAAATACACAAAATACTTAGTTAATACAGAAGTTTTTCATGGGGAAAATGCATGCAGTATCATTATTGGGAAAACTAAGTAGTCCTGGTTAATTTTAATAACATTTTTTTAATTGAGAATCTTCTTTATTTACTCATTATTTTCTTTCATATTCATAAGAAGAAAGTATTAGTTTCACTAAAGTTTTTGACTTTCAGTTTTTAATGGATCAACCCATTTGAAGATGCCCCAAAACCGAGTTGGCTGTATTTTAGAGAAATGTCTGGCTATGTATTACACAAAACTTTGCTGCTCTAACTCAAGAATGGATGCACATAATACTATCAAATTTGGTAAGATGTTGACAAATTAGTGCTGAGTGGATTTTAGTGTATACTTTTCACCCTACAGGTGGCACTAGTCTGTTGCGTTTTTCACAATTTCCATGTTAGTGCATACCAGGGCATTTATGGAGTGGAATTGCATTAAATTTAGCATTCCAGCTTCCATTGCACCCTCCAGGGTGTGCTTCTTTCTTCTGTAATTCTTAAAAATAATGCTACCAGCCAGTATAGGTTCATGGCCTATTTATGGCTTCTCGGGGAATGCGTTTTTTCTCTATCTTTTGGCGAAATTTGCCGTTTTTCCGCGATCTTTTGGGGAAATTTGCCGTTTTTTCGCGATCTTTTGACGAAATTTGTCGTTTTTTTCGCGATCTTTTGGGGGGAAATTTGCCGTTTTTTTCGCTATTCTCTGACAAAATTGGCGTTTTTCCCGCGACCTTTTGACGAAATTGCTTTTTTTCGGCGAATATTTGTTGAAATTTGCGATATAGTTTATGTCCGAATTTCCAGATTTATACAGATTTTTTTTTTTTTTTTTCCGGAAATGACTGCCTTAATTTTTCTGAAAATTCGAAACAGAATCACCCCTAGTTACCCCCAACCAATTTATTTTCCTTAGCCATAATCAATTAAAAAAGCCAAAGCATGCCAAATAGCAGTGATTGCTGGCTAATGTGAACTTTAAATATAGATTGAACATTTTTCTAGAGTTGCTGACAAATTTTCTAGTTTTTTTGGAGAATTTACTGACATTTCCCTGAGATTTTAAGGCCAAAACAATTTCCATGCGTTTTTCCCCATTTCCAAGTTTCCCTGAGGAGTATAGATCCTGTGAAAGTATTGATATCTAATCAACACTTGCTGTTAGAACTTGATACTATTTATAACTTTATAAACTTTCTTGCACCCTTTTGACTTGCGACACTTTGACATTCCCCAAATTTTGTATTTCATGTCATGACTTACAAAGGGAGTACTGATACTTTATGATTTTTTATTAGTAAAACAATTTTTAAAAATCTTATGCATGAAAACTGTTCTCCCAGTGCACAATGCATTGTATAGTACTATAACAGCCAAATAAAATAAAAAATTAAAATTCATAGAAATCTTATACCAAAGTTGGACTATATTAACGATCAAAGTTATAGGTACCTGATAGCACCCTCTTAATGAATATATTGGAGAAGGAAGACTCCTCCCTCCTTAATCTACGTCCCTGTGTATATCAGGGCTGCAGAGTCGGTGGGAAAAATGGACGACTCTGACTCCGTTGCTCAAAAATGGGCCTGACTCATTCCGACTCCGCAGTCCTGGTGTATATGCATTTTTTGGGAGATTGATTTATATATTTGAAGATTTTGGAAATCAAAAATTGCCCTAAGTAGTTTTTGAGTTATGCTTTAAGAAGCTATCCATTGCAATAAGTTTTGGAATTAATTTAACATTAAGAGATCAAAACTTTCAACCTTCATAATTCCTAATGGAATGACTTCTTGTTTGGTATCCTAAAGTAATATCTTCATAACACATGCTGCTAAAATTGGGTGTTTGCATTGAATAACCCGTACGATTACTTTTATATTATATTTATTTAAAATATTTTTTTTTTTTCTGGTCAATTGTAATTAAAAATAATTTATATTTTTAAAAAGAACATAAGATACTAATATGGGATGCAATAGTTGTAATTATTTTATTTGAAACTTCATGTTCTTAATTATGAAAATAAATCATGAATTAAAATAAAATAGAAATCTTATATTTAAAAAAATTGCACTCCATTTTAAGGTGATTTATGAAAAAAAAAATCCCTCCCTCCCCTTACTTAAAATGAAAATCCTATTTTTACTTTTTTGGCCTAAAATAATCTCTACACTTTAGAATTTTATTTAGTTCATGTTTGATTACCATATCTTCCAGAAATTAAGTACATTTATTGCAGAAATGTTATATTTAAATTAATATACCTCAATTTCTATGAAAAATAAAGTTACGACACTTTGTACCATGTTTTTCAGTTACATAGGAAAAATATTTATAAATAAAAAAGTAAAATTTTGTGTGTCAGATCATCTTAAGAAACTACACTAGTCGTGACAAGCTAATGTGAAACGAATGGCAACGTTCTTTACAAATATATCTGAAACCAAATTCAAAAAATAAAAGTTACCGGTTAGAGATTTACTTCAGCTATTTATGCAAAAAAAAAAAATAAATAAAAAAATTCCAAAATACTGAAATTAAAACGAGAAATTTGAAAAGAATGCTGCCATTGGTTTAACATTAGCATCTTCATGTGACTAATATAGGCTCTTAAGAATTGATATTTTAAAATTAAAAACATTATATCATGAATGGTGAATCTTTTTACATCAGCATGTCGATTTTTTCAAAAAATATTGTATGTGACATGTCAACAACAACAAAAATTAGTGGATCAAATAATAATTACTTAAAATTCTGTTTTCGAGATTAAAAAATATTTAAAACTATTATTTCTGTTGCTAGAAAAATTCCTAATAATTAACAATGGGTTCACACTTACTTATTTTTAAGAGAGTATAATCTGAATTGAAGTCATCTGATGAGTCCTCAGTCCTGATGTCAGTTGTAGGAGACACTAAAGGACATCCTTTAATTTAAATGCGTCTAGAACCGTTAAAATTACTTCTAGACCTTTTTAATAAATGTGTGCATATCATAAGCATTAAAATATAGACTGATACATCTTTGGAGATGTTTTATAGTAATTTTGACTCTCTGACAGTCTTGGAAAAGGGCTAAATTGTAATGTTGTTTTCTCTGCATTTTGTTTTAAATGCTAAAAAAGATGATTCTTTCAACATTTTATAAAAAAAAACTTAATAACGAATATGAATGCAATCCTTGAAAGTGTTAATCATTGTTCAATGTATTGAAAACATATTAAATCAATAGAATTATATTACTTTAAAAGTTGCTTGTATTGCAGTAAAACCTGGAGCTTAGTGAACGTATTAGCACGGGCTTGTCAGTGAGGGGGTTAAACAGGTTTTTGTAGTCCAACGTAATATTTCTCTCAGGACTAAGGAGGTTAAGTCGAATTTTTAATTTTTTACAAGTGTGAAAGCATTTAGTTTTATCATCAGTTTACTATCCAGAGTTATCTTGGGCAAATGAAACTTTGCATGATATAGTTTTTGAAACAAGGGACAACACAAAGTGATACCTGACATTTGGTACACTGGTATTTGGTGTCTTTTCTTACTGGATTACATCTGGAATCTCTTATGCACACACTTTATCATTGGATTTTTTTCTCTGTAGCAAGGCTATAACCTGGCAAATGCCTTGATGTTAGCCTGAGTGGTGAAAGACTAATGCTGGGTTTTCCTGATGTTGCAAAAAACTTGTTACAATGATTTCCTGCATTTAGTTTTTCAACAAGTTCCATTCTAAATTGTTTAGGTAATCGTGAATCTGATCAATTTACAATACAAAATGTAGGAATTCCACAAAGCCAAATCCAATAAATGGAAGAAAGCCTTATAATATTTTTCCCTCTTTTTCTTGTGTAGAATAAAGCAACTAAATACTGGTTGACTTTATCCACAACAACCATTTTGTCAGTGTAGTGAATTACACATTTAGGCTTGGACAGTGTCTCTCCACGTTTGTTTGTCACATACTGCATTTCAATTGTATGTATTGTGGAAATTAGATTAACATCCTTCTTATCTTTCCATTTCATTACAGTTGCTTTCCCTCTCTGATACCCAATAATTTCTCAACCGTACAGACCAGGGTTGCCAGTTTGCCCCGCATTTTCAATCAGAAATTTCAAGTCATACCAAACATAAAGAATACTTTTTTTTTTTTGCCTTTATTTAATAATACACATTTAACGATCATTTACAATAAAAATTCTTTCAAAATTTCCAGTGTCAGTTTGAAATTTCAGATTAAAATTGGAGCCCAAACTGGCAACCCCAGTACAGACAAATTCTGATATGCCCGAGTTTTTTTGGGATAATAATTAATTGCAATATATACGAACCCGAGTTAACTCTCGGGATAATCAGGGAAGCGGTTAACTGTAACAGGATATTAAGAAATTTAATTTTTTTTCTGATAATGAAATGAGATATCTAAATACGTGTGGTAAAAAACAAATAACTCCAATAGAAATCCATTTTTAGCAATTGTTGTCCATATCCGGTAATGTGTGTAATGTCTTTTGTGTAGCCCTTTATGCAATCTAAAATTATACACATCACCTAATACACTCAAAATCAGATCAGTTTAAAAATACATACCACAGAGGAAAACACACTTCCAGCGATTATCAATCTTAGTCAGCCCTTTAACCTGATTCTTTTGTGTGTGTCTAGAAATGAACGATAAATGCTATGTACTCCGTAATCTACAGGTTGTCCCTAAACTGTACGTTAGGGGGTGATAGAACAAATTAGACAAGCACAAATCACCATACAATCCAAGGTCGGAATGCAAGTCGTAAAAAGCTAGAGCGTGAAACATACTGTGGCACAAAATGAGGAGAAAGAAGATAGCAATGGAATGAAAAGAAACCGATAACATGAAGAAAAACATTTTAAACGAAATGAAAGTAAACAACACGTACGTCCCCCATCACAGCAACTGCTCAAAATTGCAGCTGCCAACAGTAACACAGGCCTCACACCATCGATGGAGTGACCGCCGTACATTGGCGAAAACACCAGGCATCTTTCGTATGGTGTCAGCAGCTATGGATATCCAGGCAACAAGGTCTTCAATGGAATCTATGGGACGTAAATGAGGCTCTTCATGTGACAACAAAAGAAAAAGTCCAGACATGACAAATCGGATGAGCGGGACGGCCAGTTGATTGGCATAACCTTTGGGCTTCTCTTGCATTGCTGTCTGTCGCTCTGTACACGTAATGCATCTCGGCCTTCTCCTGATTTGAGTACGCATCCATCTCATCGATGATCCACAGAACAAATGAAGACAGCTGCAGTGAATAGCTTTTTATTGCGGTCGCTGGGAGGCACCCTGTAGCGCTTTATGCCTTGCATTCCAACCATGGATTGTATGTGATTGTGCTTGTCTAGTTGTTTTCTATCACCCCCTAAGGGATGCACCATGAGTTTAGGTACATCCTGTATAGAAAGCATGTAGTGCACTTCAGTGATTTTGTTTTGTTTGAAGTATTATAACATAATTAAAATGCATTGCAAATGATTTTTACCCATTGATCATAATGTACTGGAATAATTTTGTATGTCTTTGTAAACAAACTATAAATTCTACTTATTCTATATTTAACTTTTATAGTAAATCTCGGTAACATATAAAATTTTATGGGAATCTGAATTTACAAGAGTTTTAGCATAGATAGACAGACAAACTGAATATAAACAATTTTCAACTAAGTTGAAAAGTGTTAAAAAGGTACACAGAAAAAAATGTCAAAATGGCAAGCAGCAGCTATTTATGTTTGGCATTGAATTCAAGTTGACATACATTTATCATCGACATTTTTGCTTATAATGCCTAATAATGTTTTCTTAAGCTTTAAGTTAAGTTTCCTTAAGGCTTTAATAAGTTGCATTTCAGTTTCTTCACTTCTCAATCAATCGAATTTAGACAAATTCAGACAGTCTAAATTCAATTTTTACTGTATTTTAATTTAGAACTTCAATCAATGTCGTACTGAAAATATTCTGCTGCTTGCCATAGATCTGTCATCCCTACATTAAAAGATGAAATCAGAAAAAAACTAAAATTATTACTCAGATGTGAATTCACTCTGTAAAAAGTTAATATAAATAACTCTTTTAACTGAAGAACGAAAAGCAGTAATAATTTACCATAAATATGCATTCAAGTTACAAGTTATGGAACCAAAATATATTCTAAACATATCATATTTATCTTTTATTTAATACAAAGAGTTGTATATTATTTTTATAAGCAGATGTTGTATATTATTTTTATAAGCAGATTTTAAATAAAAGTGTATGACTTTTGTGTAAAAAAAAATTATCATTATCTGCTTTTAATAAATGTTAGTGTTTTTAAGAATAAATAAGAAATATCAATCCATGTGACAACAAAAAATAATTTTATTAGAAAAAAAAAATTACTGAATTACAATCATACTAATTTATATATATATATGAAAAATGCAATTTTAAAGGAAACATCACAGTTATATATAATTATCATAAACATAGCAACGAATAAATTACATTATGATAAAATAAGAAATAAAGTCAATGCAATTAAAAATATAAATAAAAAAAAGACTTAATTTAAGAAGCATTTTTCGGTTGATTATCTGACTAGGAGGATAAGAAATACACATCATTTCAGAGATAAAAATATCACATGACATACATATATGCATTCAAAAACAAATAACAATTATTAAATCCACACCCTTTAGAATTATATTATTTTTATAACTTAGAAAGCCCTAAAATTTGTGATTTAACATCAATACGATAAAGAGGAGTTCTGTATTTGACAAGCTTCTGGTTAAATGCAGCTTGTTAAAAAATGAATAAAATGCTGCACTGCATGCCCATTCTATATAAGAGAAACTTTAGGAGGCAGTGGAGGTGCTTCTTCATCACAGTTAATCAGAGGTGGAGGTGGTTTCAAGTCATTAGGATTAGGTTCACAGAGAAGAACATAACTCACACTTTTTTTCTGAAAAATAAATAAAAAATAAATTATACAACTATGTTTAGAAACATTTTATGTAAAATTCTGGAGGCCCATAAATTCAGTATTTTATTTACTCTTTAAGAAAGATGTCTCCTGTCTTTTGAGAAATGCAGTTGTTAAGTGAGATTCCGGGATATGTAAATTGAAACGAAAATTCGAAAAGAAAATCTGATCGAAACAAATTCAATTCACATCTCCCGAAATCACACTATGGCTTTGATCGTATAGTGGCCAGTGCAATAGCGATGTAAACAAATTTAAATAAATCTGAAAAGGAAAAACAAATAATAATACTCACTCCTCTTTAGTAGAAAATTCATATAAATAATAAAACCACTCTTGTAATGATTCGGACAGATTTGACATAAATATTATTTATTATATGATAAGAAATATTATACCGGATCCGGGTACAAAACATTATTAAATAGAAAATAACATTTTAAATCATTTAAGTGAATACTATATTATTGTAACAGGAATTAATCTATGTATTTATTTATAAAGATGTATAGTTTTTATACTATGTCACTGTATTGGAAAGTTCGGATATATAAAAATAGTTCTTATTATGTACAGTCCGTTGATATTCCTTTCGAAATATTAAGATGATGGTATTTTATTACAACATATAAACTCAGGATTTTACAATAATGATGTAAGAAAAAGTAGCTTATCAGTTATAACTTTATCTGTAGTGGATAATCATTAAACCAGGTGATCATTTTAATAATTAGTAAATTGATGAGCAGTTGCAATATTTCAACACGAATTTCACCAACCGGTAAGATGATATCGTTGAGGGAGCATCTAGTGAAATACGAAATTGAGTTAGAAGATGGGCATTATAGGAAACTCAACTTGAATTGTACTGGACAAACGGGAGTGGTATTTGGAACGAATATGCCAGCCAGTGGAAAAAATCAGGAGAGCATCCTTCATATCTTTAAATTCAAGCAAAACATCCTTATTTAAACAGTATAAATTGCGATGAACTGTCTTAGCTGAAATGACGAGATGGAATGAACAGGATGATGTTATAACGAATTAATCTTAGTTGAAGTTGAGCACATGAAATGGGCAATTAATGCTGAATAAAATGATGAATTGAAGTATCGCCATCAATGGAAAAGTAAACGTCCGTTGGGCCCAAGGCCCAACGGCTTAAAAAAAAGGCCAAATATCAAATCAGTGTTTTCTCTTCCGACAAAAATAACGAACTCAAAACTTTTTCAAATGCCTGCCGAAATCTGGAAACGATCTCGGCAACGTCAGCCAATCAGAATATTTCTAAAGATGGCCTGTCGCTAGCACTTCCGGCGAAAAAATTTTTTGTAGTAGGATTATCACCATGGAATGGCAACGCACTTAAGAAGCGGGGAGAAAGGAATGTTTGCTATGTGGGAGTTCCTATGACGTCGAAAGGAATTTCCTGTCCGTTTTGAGATAAGGGACAAAACCAGACCTGCCAACCTTTGAAAATGAGAAATCGTAGCACACAAAATTTAAATTAATCTGGAGGTTGGTTGGTTGGTTTTTCATGTTTCACAGCCATCTTTTGACATTCTTAAAAGGAATAAGGTTTCCGTCTTTCAACTCAATATAGTAAATTTTTTCCTCTGAAAATTTTTATACAATTTTTAGAGTTTATTTTCGTTTTGCAGCGTTTTTTTTTTTTTTATTTACATTTGTAAAAGGAGCCTGGTTCCAATTTTTTAGCCCAGTGCAGTAAATTTTGACGGAATTCGCGATTTTTTTAACCGCCATCATTTCAGGATATTCACAATTTTTTTCCACAATCGTAATTCACATTTTCCTATCACGATTCTTTGTTGAAATCCGCACTTTTTACTATGAATTTTTGACGAAATTAGCATTTTTTACGCGATCCATTGATGAATTTTGCGTTTTTTTTTTACCACGATCCTTTGACTAACTTAGTGTTTTCTTTCAGCGATCTTTCGGTGAAATTTGAGTTTTCTTACTAATATTTTAATGAAATTTGCATTATCTTACTATCTTTTGACGAAATTCGCGTTTTCTTTCTGCGATATTTTGACAAAATTCACGTTTTACCACGATCCTCTAGCGAAATTTATTTTCTTCTGCGACCAATTGACGAAATTGATTTTTTTTTACACGGTCATTTGTCGAAATTCGCGATAGTTTATCGCAAATCGTGCAATTTTGCACACTATTTCAAACCTTGCCTCTTAAGGAACCCCCTCCAGAATTCTTAAAATGGCACCCTTGTTTCTAAGGAAGGGAATTCCTGTATAAATATTTACAAAAACACGATTAGAGTGTTTTATGTTAAGAAGTTTTTTTTGCAGCCCAGATTTTGTTTTTCTCATCAGCATTTTTTAATGTCCGAATTTTCGGACTAACGGCCAACTTTTTAAAACTTTCGGAAATGAATTACTTGGAAACTTCGGAACAGAATCACTCCTGAAAAATATGATGCGTGGGATAAAAATCGCAACTAGAAACAAAAAATGCTTTTGTGTTTTTTTGCAAAAAATCGTAGTTTAAGACCGATTTTCGTAGCATCGTAGTTCATAAGTCCAAATCGTAGCAACTACGATTTTTTCGTAGCAGTTGGCAGGTCTGCAAAACCTTCTTAAAAATTGCATCTTTTGGGATGCGAGGTGAATGGAAAGCAATAAAAGTAAGGGAAACTGTTTCTCTGGCAAACGATTTCAGTAATTTTATGAAAGTTTATCAGAGAAATGGAAAAAGAAAATAGAATACAATAAATGTAATTTTAAATGAAATAATTAAAAATAAAGATTTAGGATTTAATATTTAAAACTTAATAAAATTTGCTGTCAAAATTGAAAGATGGTAAAAGGAAGTAGATTATTAAAATTAACAGAATACACAAAATTAAATTTATGCAAATTTAAGAAGGGGAAATGTTATGTAAAGCTTTTACAACATAACAGCAGTAAAAACAGAGTTTCCTCCAGGTTAAACAAGTAATATAAAAATTTTGTTTTTAAAGTCAATTCCTACTTAGGTCATCAAAGAAAAATTTAATATAATCCCTTAAGCTAATATTAGTTTTTGTTGCATTAAAATATCTCAATTTGTTGATTTTCTATAAGCAAGTAGGTTTACAATGGAAGTCTATGGGAATTTGGCGAAATATTAGGGATATCACCAAGTTGGTGTCACTTTTGGTCACCAAATTTGGTGATATATCGCCAAGTTGGCGACATAACAGGGTCCCTCCTATGGTAACCCCCCTTATAGATGTAAAGATGCATTAAATGCTTCAATAACCAATGGCTGCCATTTTGTCTCCCATGTAAAACTAAAATTAATTAATTAAAATTTAATGAATGAATTAATATTTGAAAAAACTGTATTAACATCAATTATCATCCAGTACAAGTTTAAAAAAATGTATTTCGACTGATAGGATGAATAATAAGTATTTTATTAACGATTGAAAATTTGAACAAGATATATAAATAAATAAATATAGAGAGAGTGTGAACTAATAGTAGGAATTGAAGAAAAAAAAAATGTGTTGCTGATGGAAAAACAGCTTTTATTTAACAGGGTGTCTATTCCAGATCAGCAACAAATTTCCCTGACTTTTTTAGGTATCGAGATTTTGTGATGTTATACAAAAAAACTCTTAAAAGTTGTGAATTTGAGAGTGGAACTTTCACAACTGATTCTGAAGTAACTACTGCTGAACTGTTAAATGAATTCTTTCAAAATTTACAAATTGTTGAACATTTTATATGCTAAACATTTTGCAGATACACACTTTTAGCATCATGTTCTATCTATTTTGTTCAATCAGAATGAAATTCTTTACCACATCAGTCACAGTTAAATACAGATTGCTTTGACATATTTTGATACAAATAATAAATATTCAATAAATTAAGCTAACAAATGTTCACATCCAAAACAAGGATAAGTAAACATACTGAAACACCTAATCAATCATACAACATTCAGTACAAAGTTTCAATGAAGCTGGAGTTAAAATCTCTGAGTTTATAAGGAAGAATTGAAAAGGGATAAACAAAATTATTTCCACAACAGATTGAAATACTCTTTACAGTACTTATAAAGAGCAAAATTTGATTTTTCTGGCGCTGTACTTTCAAATCCTTAGTTTTATAAGAAATTTTTTCTTGTAAGTTTCAAATTTTTGTAACTCTTTCTCAGAATTTTCAAATTTCCCTGACTTTTCCAGGTTATCCAGATGGCTAAACACCTTGTTTTAAGCCACTCTTTTGAATTTTAAAGGCACTTTAAATATTTAAAAGTCTGGATGCTCTTTTAAAACACCCCAATGAATCAGTTTTCACTATGCAATAAATTTTTTTTAATACAAAAGGCAGTTACAACATTTTTTTACTAGGATTTTTTTTTTTTTTTAACAAAGGGCTCGTCTTGAAACTGTTTGGGAGAAATTGATAGAGAAACATTTGTTTGAGAAAATTTTGATTGCAATATATCATTGCATTCCAGCTAAGCAGACCTTACTCTGGACTGGAAAATTTACAAGTCAAATTGATTTGCGACCACCAAAATTATGACTCAAGTTCAGTGACATAGCATCAGGGGATGCACTGCATCATTTTACTACAGTATTATGTATTAAATTTGGCCTTTTTTAACCCTTTGTATCACTGTGTTTTACATCTGTAACATACCCAAAAGCCAATGTTACTTAAACGGTGGACTTTAAAAGATGATTTTATTTATTGCAGCTTTCTTCTAACTCACTTATCTTCCATGTAGGTAATATAAATTATTCATAGAATTTACAACTGACGATGATACTCAGTTAACTTTTCATGCTAAGGTTTTATTTATCATTTGAGCAGTTTCACGTCATAATTTCTAAAATTAACTTCGTAAATTATGTAAAATAAAAAGGCTGGAAATGTCCAAAAATGGTTTTTTTTACAAAGGTAAGCTGGTATACTTTAAGAAAATTTGCAATATTTATTAGAATTATGTAATTTTCTGTTTGTTTCAGATATGAAAAAATCCAATTTTTGTCAATGTGTATATTTTTTAATGTTCTAATTTTTTCAAATTTTTTTTTTTTTTACATTCTTAAAATGATGTTTACCTCAGTAAATATTTTTCAAATCAGAGTTGTTGGGTTACAAAGAGTTAATTGCATAGCATTCAAAGATTAAATAAGGTTAAATTTAATATATAATAATACTGATAGTAAAGTAACGCAGCATCCCCTGATGCTATACCACTGAACTTGATTCATAATTCACATACTGATTTACAATTCTAAAAACGGATAGTCAATAATGTTTTAAGGTAACATTTTTATTTGTATATTTAATAACTCTTCATCCCAATTTAGGCTATTCTATTTCACTGTTGAATAAAATAGTACAAATATGCCAAACATTACATGAAAAATGTTTGAATTATCATTATTTTAACCGATTGTGCTACCTATATTTATGCAGTACTAATATTTAAATTTCTTTAAATAAAAACATATATAATAACTTCTGTTTAGACATTTTCAAGTAACAATGGGCAAATACGAAAAGCACATTGATGAACATCTTTTAAAATGTAATATGCAAAAGAAAGAATGCAGAACTGTACTTCAGATTGGAAGTTAGATGTGGATCATGTATCTAGTTTCTTTTGAGAATGAATTGCTGATTTTTGTGAGCCAAATCTGACTCATGACTTCGAAAACTAAGAGTAAAATTTTTTGAAAAACCATCGATTGACTTGTAAAATGAAAGTAGCGTGCAAGCTCTGAAAATTTTAAAAGCTAAATTCAATAAGCTTAAGACATCGACCAGTGGGTTTGGGAGTTCTGGAGCCTTTAATATATTGGATGACTGGGATGGATTCAAGCTCGCTCACTGCCTTTAACTGTGATCAAGGATGGACAGGGGTATTTTTTTTTTTTTTACTTACTTCACACTTTAGCTAATGTTAGGCACAATGTTTAGTTGTAAAAATAACATAGGGTATAGGCTATATAGTATATATATATATATATATATATATATATATATATATATATATCTATGTGGGATCCCATTTCCCAAAACCCCACAGAGCTAGCTTATCACAACTCCGCCATAAAGCTACTCTGATGCTGACAGCGGCACGCATGCATGCAACAAATGACTGTCGGCGACAGACACGCTGCGAGGGAAATAAACGGAAGTGATGGGAAGAAGTTTAGAATTCGAGTGTTGGTGCTGGAAGGAGGAGGTAGACGCAAAAATGTAATGAAAAGACGTAGACGTTTTTAAAGACGATAAATGTCACAAGATGTAATAATGTTTGTGTGAGTGCTGTCTCCATGTACATTTTGTAAATAAGTTTCAATATAACTAGTTTTTTTTTAAGAGAAATCGTCTTTATTTCTGGTAATAAAGTGCATTTTATTCTCTAATTAAAGGGATATTCCATAATTTTTGGTGCTAGAAGTGGAATGAATGTTTTAATATTTTGACGTCGCTGCCCACAAATATGATGAGTACGATAAAATCGCCGATGGTGAAATAAAAATAAAAGTACAGAATTCTGGATTCAAGTGGATATTGTTCTTAGTGGTGAGTACTGTATAGAATTCATTTTTTATTCCATGATGAAATTGATTGATATCCCTGAGCTAGAACTTGCCATTAAAAATGAAAAAACAAGTAAAATAAAGCTTTTGCACAAATTTCTTTTTGATGCTGAAGGTGATAGATCAAATCGAAAAAGAATCAGAGAATTTTCTGGTTATGGTTATCAAACCGATAGTTCCGAATTTAAAAGCAAAATAACAAAAAGTCAAGCAGATTTTTCTCTGAATGATTTAATTACAATTTGTAATGTACTTTGCATTTCGAATGAAGGATCTTTAGTTGATCTTACGACGCGATTAGTTATTTATCGGATTTAAGCTTGCTACAAGCTAATGTTCAGAACAGAACGACAGTGACACACATTCAGAACACAAAGTACCTTTAAATAATAGTTCAGCAAGTAATGACATGGAATCATCAAATTTGGATAAAAGCAAGCAATTTCCAATTCAAAGATTTGTGCCATCAACTATTAATTTTAGTGATATTGAAAATGTTGTACCTCCGTTTGATGGTAGTGCATGTCAGGATATAAATGTATGGTTGAGTAATTTTGATGACGTCACCAGTATATTTAATCTGTCGGAATTGCATAAGTTTATTTTTGTAAAAAGATCCTTAAGAGGAAAAGCTAAATTGTTGGTTCAGACCGAATTACATATAAATTCATATGAGAAATTGAAGCAACTTTTGATTGCTGAATTTAGCACTACTTATAATTCTGCGGAGTTGCATCATTTCTTAAATAAACGAAAGTTACGTGAAAATGAAACCCTTGAAGAATATTTTCTATTAATTAAGCAGTTAGGTTTACGTGGTAATATCGAGGATTCCGCGATGATGCAGTATGTTATAAATGGTATACCCGACCCTGTTTTTAGAAAATCAATATTGTACGGATGTCAGTCGATTTTAGAATTTAAACAAAAATTAAAAGTCTATGAAAAGTTACGGTCGGAGTATAAAAATGCAAAATCTTATAAACATGAAGGAACTAAGCCTAAAATTAAATCCGAAGTTGAAGTTAAGAACAGATTTAAGCCTGTAAAGCCAGATATGCACTGTTATAATTGTGGCGGGAATAATCATAAAAGCATTAACTGTGTTAATAAAGATAGAGGGCCCCTTTGTTTCTCTTGGAACGGTTATGGTCACAAATCATTTCAGTGTAATAAATCGAAAGATACAAATGTTAAAAACGCTCAGCCACAGGTTAACAATATTACATCCCAAGATTTAATTCTAAAAGAGGTAAAGCTTTATTCTTTACATTTAACCTCCTTGATAGATACTGGTAGTCAAAAGACTCTGTTAAAGAAAAGTGTTTATGATAATTTGAAGAACTTTGTGGAATTAAAACCTACGGGTATCACTTTGACCAGCTTAGGGAAAACCTCAATTAAGCCAGAAGGTTATTTCGATTCAGAAATTGAAGTTGATAATTCGAAATTTAAAGTTGACATTTTTGTCTTTAATGACAGTTACATTAATTTCGATTTAATTATTGGCACTGATGTTATTCATCAAGGTACATTAACTATTTCTGAGAATGAAGTGAAATTGTTTAAAACAGAAGTTCAGTCTAATGACTTTTTAGTTAACATTGTAAATGTTCTAGATGAGCCTAAAATGGATTTAAGTCACATTGCTGACAGAAATTTACGTTCGGAATTATCCTCTTTAATTGAGAATTGTGTGCCTATTAAAACTAAAACTGTAGATGTTAAAATAAAAATTAATTTAACTGATGAAATCCCAGTTTGTTCGTCCCCTCGAAGATTACCGCCATGTGAGAAAAAAATAGTTGAAGACAAAATTGAGGAGTGGCTAGCTCAGGGAATCATTCGGAAGAGTTCTAATTTTTCATCGCCGGTTGTGTTGGTTAAGAAAAAAGATAATACAATAAGACTTTGTATTGATTACAGACGTCTTAACAAGAAGATAGGGCGTGAACATTTTCCATTACCAGTAATAGATGGTGTTATAGATCAATTACACTCGGCTGAAGTCAGGGGTGATTGTGACTCAGAGTGAAAAACTCTGAAAATTAATCGATACAAAGTGAAAAACCCTGAAAATTATCGATGCAAAATATACCAATATCAATTTACATAACAACTGATGCTGCAACAGCATGACATATTGCTGCTATTATTTGAAATATATAATTGCAGAAAAACATAATTTGGTAAACTTATGTTAATTTCACTGAAAGCTAAGTGACTTCATCAAATGGAGAGTGCAATTTATCTTGTTATATGCAAAGTTCGAATTCTATATTCAGTAAATGAATTTATTCTAAGTACTCATGAAACAGGTTCAAATTATGTGTTAAGAGTTCTCTTAGTAGATTTAATGCAAGTCATATCTAGTTATTTGAAAACAGTAAAAAAATGTCAAAACCAATATAATTTTACTTCTAAGTGGCTAAGTATTAGAAAAAATCAAATAAAAATCTATTTTTAAAGCTTTACTCTTACACAAAGTAAATTTCTTTTTCCTGCTTTCTTCTTGGGTATTACACATTACAGATATGCAATTCTGGACATTTTTGTACTGAGATTGAGATGGGTAACACAATACCAGGGGTGATTCTGAGTAAAAAAAAAATATATCTGAAATTCACAGCAACTTTTCTGAAAGGTTACAGAAGAGAGGGTGGGGAAAGAATCACTCCTGGTTCCAATTATGTGTTTTTTCAGCGATCCTTTCACGAAATTTGCGTTTTTTCCGCGATTTTTCAGCGAAATTTGCATTTTTTAGCGATTCTTTAAAGAAATTCACGTTTTTTTTCCCGTGATCCTTTAACAAAATTAACACTTTTTCTGCGATCCTTTGAAGATATTTCAGTTTTTCTAGCGATTCTTTGATGAAAATCGCGTTTTTTCCCGCGATCTTTTGACGAAATTTGCGTTTTTTCCGTGATTCTTAGAAACTGTTTTTTTTTTCGTGATCCTTTAATGAAATTTGCGTTTTTCCCGCGATCCTTTGGCAACATTTCCGTTTTTCCCGCGATCTTTTGACGAAAACCTTGTTTTTTTTTTCGCGATCCTTTACAAATTTTGCACTTTTTTGCGATATTTTGACGAAATTTGTGTTTATTTCGCGATCATTAGAAGAAATTTCTTTTATTTCGAGATCATTAGACGAAATTTGTTTTATTTCGAGATTCTTTGAGATATTCGCGTTTTTTCCGCGATCTTTTGGTGAAATTTGCGGGATTTTTTCGCGATTATTAAAAGAAATTAGTTTTTTTCGCGATCCTTTAACGAAGTTCGCGTTTTTCCAGGGATCCTTTGGAGATATTTCCGTCTTTCCCGCAATCCTTTGACGAGATATTCGCGTTTTCCCCTGCAAACTTTTGACGAAAATCGCGTTTTCCCCCGCAATCTTTTGACAAAAATCGCATTTTCCCCGCGATTCCGGGGATGGGGAAAATTCTTCCTGGTTCTAATTATGTGTCCTTTCAACGGTCTTTTGACAAAATTTGCATTTTTTCCGCGATTCTTTAAAGAAATTAATGTTTTTTACGTGATCTTTTAACGAAATTTGCGTTTTTCCAGCGATCCTTTGACGATATCCATTTTTCTGCGTTCCTTTGACGATATCCATTTTTCTGTGTTTCTTTGACGATATATCTGTTTTTCCCGCGATCTTTTGACGAAAATCGCGTTTTTCCCCGCGATGTTTTGACGAAAATCTTAGTTTTATCGCGATCCTTTGCGAAATTCGCGCTTTTTCGCGATCCTTTGACGAAATTTGTGTTTATTTCGAGATTTTTTGACGAAATTCACTTTTTTCCCCGCAATCCTTTGACGAAATTGTCGATTTTTTTCAGCGAACGATTGAGGAATTGATTTTTTTCGGCGACCATTTGTCGAAATTCGTGATATTTTTTAATGTCTGAATTTTCCGCTAAACGTAACGATCTCATAAACCCGGAAGGATCGACCGAAAAACCCGGAAATCCGGGCTACACCTGGAGCACAATCACCCCTGTGAAGTATTTACAACCATAGATTTAAAAAATGGTTTTTTTTCATGTTAAGGTTGAAGAAGGCTCACAGAAATACACCTCTTTTGTCACTCATGAAGGACAGTACGAATTTTTAAAGTGTCCATTCGGGCTGTCCAATAGCCCTAGTGTTTTTCAAAAATATATTTATAACGTATTTTGAAACCTATTAAAAGATCACACTGTAGTCATTTATATGGATGACATAATAATACCCGCCAAAAACGAAGCTGAAGGTCTAGAAAAATTAAAACTTGTTCTTGAAACTGCATCGGAATACGGGCTGGAATTAAATCTTAAAAAATGCAACTTTTTGAAGCGTGAGATTGATTTTTTTGGGATATAGAATCATAAATTTAGTAAAGTGCATTTTATTCTCTAATCAAAGGGATATTCCATATATATATACATATATATATATATATATATATATATATGAGTATATTCTATAATTTTATTTGAGAAACAAAGGGTAAACTGGGTTTCTTTAAACAATTTAGAGGGTATACAGCATATATCATCGTATACCCTCCATGATAGGTTTGATTAGGGAGATATCTACTTATATAAAATCCAAGTGTAAGAAAGTGTAGGTAATCATTCCGGGCGAACCACGCCATCTATATTAGGGATGCACCAAATATTCGGTATCTATTCGGTATTCGGCCATGTTACCAAATATTCAGTTTGGCCGAATATTTTGATATTCGGCCCAACCAAATATTTAAAAAAAATTTTAAAACATATTTTTAAAAAACCTTATACCACTTCTATGTTTAACAGTCAACTTATAAAGATATTCAGAATAATTAGAATAGAATCATGCATTTAAATAAAAGAGAATGTTTTTAAATTATTTATTTAGTGTTTGTTAAAAATTAACCAATCATGAGGTTTTTCATAGGAATTAGTTATGCACAAATGCAAGTTCCTGAACATTGTCCAGTAAATAATCTGTTTCTTGCTAACATTTAGAACAACATTTACAATCTCTGAAAAATGATCGCCCACTCCAGACACTGATCTAGGATGCATTTAAGAACTTCCTTGCTTAATCAAAGGGAGTAGAACAATTATTCTTGCTGAGTTGCCACCCTATAAAATTTGAATAGATTGTATTATTTATTTACTTTTACTTTAGTCTCTTCCTGGGAAACAAATAATATATGATCCTGTACAATTTTTCTTCCAATTTTTTCACAATTTCCCTTTGATTTTAAAATGTTTGTTTTAGAATTTAAGAACATTTTATTCCTTTTAATTCACAGAAGAAGACATGAAATTTAAAATTTTATTAATTAAAAAAGTTTTATAACTATTCTCTTCTTAAATAACTCAAAGCAGATTTTTTTCAGCATAAAGTTTACTTGAAAAAAGCTCTTGATTATAAAAACGAAAGTTTCTTTTTTAAATATTATGTAAAATTGTTTTAAAATTTAACATTTTAATGCCTTTAAACTTTGAAATATAAAATTATTTGACAAGCCGAATATTTGGTATTCGGCCTAGCAGTTACTATTCGGCCAAAATCACTATTCGGTGCATTCCTAATCTATATATTTAAAACACAAGGTTATTTTTTTTTAAGTCGTTTGTCCTGAATTTGTAGATGTGTCTGCACTAGGTATTTAAAAAAATATTCCCATTTTTATATTTAAATTTTAGTTTTGAAAGTTTTTTTTTATGAAATTTCTTTACATTGTTTAGATAAAAAAGAATGAAAAATATTCAGAAACATGACTTTTTGGAAGTATTTTTTCATTTGCAAGTCGATAAAAAAATTTATGCATGTGTACTGTATATTTATAAGTGAATAAAATTTCATATTTATTGTGACATCACGAGAATATTATCTATTGGGTTTATTTTATCTTTATGCATTATGATTTCATTAGTTTTTTTCATTAAAATTAAATAGGAAATACATTTTTATTGGAATACAGAGTGGTTAAACATAAAAGTACATACATAAAATATGTTTGAAAAGTTTAGCTTGAAATTTATTTTTACAGTAATAAAACTAAGGAGAAAAATTGAAAGGATTGTGTCAACATGACACTGTTTTTACTGATTTTTTATTTCCTAATTCTAAAGATTAGAATCGAAGTCTTTATTGATTATTTAATTATATAAGAAACTGAATTATGAATTAAAAAAATATCCTCATCATTTGCATTTATAGAAATAATTTGTCATTTTTAAAATGTACTTTTCTACAATACAACCTTTCAATAATAAAATCATTATGATGTTTGTTTGTATTAAGTCTTATAAAAACAAAACACAGATCAACATTCTGTCATTTTTGATGGAGGTTATACACTAGTATATAGATAAAAAAAAAAAAAAAAAAAAAAAAACACAGGCCATCATAGGGGTTGCGGACTCCTGGCTTATTGTGATAACTAACCAGTGGCCTTTGAGAATGTGGGTTATTCTTTAAGAAATGTACAAAGCGATGCCACAGGATATTTATTTAAAAAATAACTGCAACTGAACCAAACAATACATTTAAATACTAAAATATATTAATTTTTCATATAAATAATGCATCCACCAAGTCTGACAAATTATATCTGTGGTTGGTTACAGTCCTAGCTTTTCTTTCGAGTTATACTTGTTATGTTATAAAGACATAGCATAACATTTCCCATTCAAATTTAACATAATTTTACATAAATTAAATTTTTATACTTTGTTTATTGAAATAAACAAAATTTCAAATTAGATCTATCACACTGACAGCAATATTTGCTAAGTTTTAAAAGCTAAAAATCTAAAAACCTTTATTCTTAAATATTTTGATTTCAAATCATATTTATTGAATTTAATACTTTTTCTCATTCCTCTGGCAAAATTTCAGCATAACTGCTCTTCTATTTTGCCAGATAAACAAGAAAATATTTTCTAGACCTTGTCTGTATTTAAAATGGTGCGTGTCCTTGATTTCCAAATTCATAAGCCGCCATTAAGCCATCCAACTCAAAACAGCATCTTTCTCCCAGTTACAAGTAATTTGGAAGCCATATTACGGAATGCTAGCGGAAATTCCATTATCAATGATGCGGCTTTCGGCATTGCTAAGCATCTGATTTTGTCCCGGGCAATCGCTGTTGCCATTCACAGCAGTAATACTAGCGCAAAAGCCTTTTTCGTATGCTATGCGTCCGACAAGTCGTTTTTCCCGCATTCTGATTGGCTCTTCTGCCAAGAGCGTAATCAGACTTCGGCGTTCGTTTTAAAAAGTGAGCTGAGTTCATTACTTTTGCGAGAGCAAGAAGCATCAATTTTTCTGCTCAGGAAGTTTCTTTTTGCCGTTGGGCCTGACCAAACGGGCGTTTTCCTTCAATAACGTAATATTCAAAAAGGACATCAATTATAAAGATTCATCAAAGTTATTTATGGAAGATTTTTGTTTTTACAAAATTTCCAGAACTGCATCATAGAGTGTATCGTATACAGTATGGAACCATTTATCCGGAAACCAGTTAACCGGAAAACCAGTTATCCAGAATGATATTTCCAACTGACTTATTTCAGAAAAATGAGTCATACAATCCCAGTTTGATATGTATATTACTTTAAACATTACAACATGCATGATATAACTTGATTCCAACAACTAAGATTTGAAATGTAGACATATTTAGTTTTATAGCATTTTGATTTTTATGCAAAGGCAAAAAGGGGAGTTTTTGTTTCAAGGGTATTTCTACAAATTGCCTTTTTTCAAACTTTGATTAATGTCTGATCTTGTTTGGACCTGACTCTTTCTGAATAATCTAATAATTAATTTGAGATCAAAACACTGTCATAGCCACATAATATAGTTCAAATCTGATCAAATAGACATTGGTTTAATGTTAAACCAGTTATCCAGAAAAACCAGTTATCCGAAATACATCTGACCACAGCCATTCTGGATACATGGTTCTGTACTGTATTCCAATCTTCCCAGATCTCTTAGGAGTTGTATTAATGAAATGATACCCCATCCTGGATAAATTTTAGGAATGCTGATGGTGATCTCAACTACTAAGCCATTTATTTCCAATAACTTGACGTGGATTACTTCTTTTAAAGATATTTTCCGCCAGATGATAGCATCTACCAAATCTTAATAGATCGTTCCTGCTTTTTCTCCCTCTCATTGCAACTCACAGATTTCACTCATGTGTCCTAATCAACCCTTTGGATTGAAATGACTCAAATTCGGAAAGGGAATTTTATTTATTCTAGGTTCCGCCAATTTTCGATATCATCACATTAATTGTCCTTCAAGCATTTATAGAGTATTTAATAACATTTCATCATGATCCAATTTTTTAACTAATTTCTCAAACTCTAATGACTCTCCTTCACAAAAAATATTAACTAAAAAACTTTCAAACCGATTCTTCACAGTTATATTCTTGTATTCTGTATTAACAATTTTTACCTGAAAGATAATTATTGTACCTCAAGATAAAATGTCTACAGCATAATAATGTAATATAAACATATTTTAATAAATATATGTATCTCCTGCAAGGATCCTGCACAGTTCGTTATATTTTTATATGAATAAAGTTATGAGTTTGGCAATGTTATTTCATTTTTGTATCTCAACACTTAGAGTGTTTCATGGGGTGAGTAAAATTTCCTTGTTTTTATTGTCAGATTCACAATTTTATTGCCGAGTTTGGCCAGTTATATAAATTTAATATGTTTATTATTAGGCCAATATTTCTGAATTATTTCTAATTAATAGTGAAATAATATTTTGATATTATTTGATAATTAATATTTTTGCATCTCATTTTCTTTAACGTAATCGTACCCACTATACATAATCAGCTGTAGTGTGATTCTGGGTTTGTGAATTGGAAATATTTTAATTCAATTTGAATTTTTCATCTTGATTTCACACTCCAATTTACTTGACCCAGGGTCACATTACAATACTATTTATTTTTACTTCATTTCTTTGTAAAGCTGATTTCAGATTCAATTTCAAAAGGTAATAATGTTTATTTAAAATTTGATTTGATAAATAACTACTGTTAAGAAGAATCATCTCCCTGGACAAAAATTACTAACTTCTAACTGAACAAATAGAAAAAAAAAATATTGCGATAGTCCTTGTACAGAAATTATTATCTTCTAACTAGCTCAAGAAATGCTTAAAAAAAAAAAAAAAAACAAATAAAATTAAGTAGAACAACATGTAGCAATTAAGTTGCAGAAAACCCAATTCATCAGCATCATACAATGTCTAATATTTACTGTTTTACAAATAATTTATGAAAAAAAGTCAAGTGTGTAGGCATCACAGTTACACACATATATAGAATAAACATAATGTAAAAGTGCAGTTTTCACAATCTGGGAGAAAAACTGGCATGATGTTTTGTTGTTTAAGTTCAACACATTTTTTTTTTTTTTTTTCAGAAAATTTAGCACTGAAAATGTACATTTCTGGGAGAATGAGATTCACATGTGACAAAACTGCCACCAGTATTTCATATTTATAAAATCTTACGGATTTTGTGGTAATGAAAATTAGTCAAAAGTAATATACCACTTTTCATTATGACATTTATTAATGATAGCGGCTAGTTAAAAACATTCATGACATCTACCATTATTTTTCTTTCCTTTCTGGAAAGATTTTGATAAGTTATATAATTTTAATTAATTTTTCAATTAATTTTCAGCAGTAAAATTACGTTTGAAATTATTGAATATTTAATACGTGATTTATCACGTTGCTAACTAAGCGTAGAACCAACAGAGTGAAAAATGTCCAAGCTGGGAATTGAACCCAGAACCGCTGGAATAGCACTCCAAATGCTCTACCATTTAAGCTACGAGAACGATACACGACACCTAGCTTAGCATCTCTCACTCACATATATTGGTAAGGCTGCAACTGCAGCACAAGATGAAATGTGCTGCAGTTGCAGCCTTACCAACATATGTGAGTGAGAGATGCTAAGCTGAGTATCGTCCCCGTAGCTTAAATGGCAGGATTGCCGGCCGGCTTTTTTTGGTTTTAACCACTTAAAAGCCGATTTTTATTTTTTGAAGTTGGTTTACAATAAATTCGTTTTAAATTTGGATCAATTCATTTTTAACACACTTATAAATATTTTCTATTAAAAAAAATATATAGATTTCTATTAAATTTTATCAAATAAATAAGTCTTTATAACTTCGAGAAGGCAACTGTGAAGGCATTATGTCTGAAAAAAAAAAAATGAAAAAATTATAAACATTGAAAAGAATATAAGTTAGGCTCCAAACTGGTGTCTTGAAATTCTATATTACATAGCTCCACATAGACTACACATTTTAAAGATTATATTTAATTAATGACAAAATGTAGCACATCAAAATGGAAACATTCTTATGTGTCCATATGGAAAGATTAAGTTATAAATGTTAAAAGAGAAATTAAAAAAGATGTAATATTTGAGGAGAGTGGTACATAAGCGATATGTATAAAAAATAGAGCATTTAAACAAGGGAAAGAAAATCTCTAAATAAAATTTTAAAAAGCTTGTTGCTAATTCATGCATATGCTATTCATAAAAATTTTAATAGTGAGAAATGGTGTTTTTATTAATATGACTATGTATAATTTTAAATGTTTATTAGAAATAAAATAAGACTTGCATATTAATAGCTCTTAAAATTAAGTAATAAAATATGTAACTAAGTAACCATTGTCCTCTTTAATTTTATAAAGCAGTAAAAATGAAAAAATTGGCAGTTGGTGTGGCCCTTTTAAAATTTAGCTGACATATTTGCAATTCTGACTACAAATCATTAGCAAAATAATATAAGTTTTATTCCAGTATTAATGTCCTCATTATTGAGAAATTGGGCTACTTATTAAACTCTAAATCAATTAAATGTCATTAAAACTAATTAAAAACATTTAAAATGTGTAGTTTATAATTACAATGCTTCATTGTATAAAAGCCAATTATGGCCAAAAAAGGCCAATTTTAGCCAAAAAAAGCCAGATAAAACCAATAAAAGCCACCAGCCTGGCTTTTTTAAATTTTAGCCGGCTTTTTTGCAACCCTGTTAAATGGTATAGCATTTGGAGCACTATTCCAGGTATTCCGGGTTCGATTCCCGTCTTGAACATTTTTCATTCTGTTGGTTCTACGCTTAAGTTAGCAATGAGATAAATCACATATTAAATATTCGATTTTTATAAGTTGTTTTCAAAACAAAATGTTCATTATTAATCAACATTGTATAAAATGTTTTGGATACAATGTTTTGCTGGGATAAATACTTTTTATGAGTTTCAATGTTTGATAGAGCCTCTTTTGAACATATAATACACACTTTGGTACTTTAAGGACAATCAAATAATTTCCACTTTCACTGTCACCTGCTTCCCCTTCTTTCATTATATTTTCAATGATGTCTTTTGAATTTAGGTCAATTATTTTGCAATAATCAAACTAACTTTGATAATCGTTTTGTGATTAAAACACCTTAATATTTTACTTTATTGTAAGCATTCATTATAATTTTGATTGCATTATTACATTCAAATTACTGTTTAAAAAATGTAAACAAAGCAATGACCAGAAATCTGCAACACTCTAAAATTCGCACAACCTCTGGTCCCAAGCTGTGTGGATTTGAGGAAGTCTACTGTATTAATATTTTTTTTTAATGAAAATTGCTTTAATTTCATTTTCTTTCCCACATGTGTACTTAAAAAAACTACCGTATATACTTGTGTATAAGCCCGTTCGCGTATAAGCCGACCCCCCTATTTTGAAGGACAAAATATTGGTAAAATTCTTGACTTGCGTATAAGCCGACCCTAAAAAATTCCAAAGACAAAAACAATTCAAAATATTTTCGAGCAAAAATTACATTTTTATTAAAATATTAGACAAGCAAAATTAATTACCTAAAAAATTAAGAAACATCAAATGGTTCACTCAGATTTGGAATCAATATTTGAATTACCAAAAAGTTCAATTAAGTCCCGTTCTGTTGCTTCTTCGTCATAAAAATCTGACTCAGGATATGATGAATTTTCATCATCATATTCGTAGATGAAATCGTCCTCAGTACCATCCATCGCATTGCTAATACAGCACTTTTTAAATGCTTACAACTTTTCTCATCAAATGTGACTCGCATATAAGCTGACCCCCTTCTTCATAAGACAATTTTAGGTTAAAATTTCTCGGCTTATACGCAAGTACATACGGTAAGCATTTGTCACTGCCAAAAATTACAGCTTTACAAGATAAACAATTTTTTAAATTAAACTGTACCTTTGATGATAAGTAATGATTAGGTGCAGTGACAGCAGTAGCACAGCATAGCCACAGTAACGCTAAGATGAATCCAAACAGAACGATAACTAAACACCAACGGGGAATTCCAGATTGGTGCGAGATGCAATCCATCCAATCTAACTTTTCTTCTTGCCAGAGCGATTGATGATTTTTAGCATAGCTGCTTCTCTCCTTTACTGGCGCTGTAATTATAGATAAATCTAATTATGAATGTACACACAATATAAATTGCAACAGGCCTCCACACAAGAAAAGAAAAAAAATTAAAAAGCAGTTTAAAAATAAAAAATAAAAATCGCAAATCATTTAACAGGGAAGAGAGGAAGAAAATTTTCTATTTGAAAAATAGAAAAAATGAAAAGAGTCTTTAAAAATCCTTCTGATTTTAAGTTAAAAAAATATTTGACTTTTTAAAAAAAATAAAAGTGAATAATAATTAAATAGAACTAATAAATAACATAAATTCAATGGCTTAATCTAATTAATGAAATAATATCTAACATTTGATCACAAATAAAAGAAACTTTTCAACAAAAGACTTTTTAATTTACACATGCAACGACATTGGTCTTTTGACAGTTGTAAAATTATAAAATTTAATTTTATCTTATATTTCATTACCAGCAGATTTTATTCATAAATATGTTTAAATTCTTCAACAGCATATTTAAAATTACAAAGTAAATATAGCCAGCGATTAAACACACATTTTAATTGAAATAAAAAATTTAAAGTCTACACTTCGATTGAAGGACTATGTTGAAGTTGAATTATAATGTTTTCATTTTGAATGCAATATGTTTGCCGGATATCTGCTGCACCCCTGTTAATAGTTTAATATTAATTAATTTATGATTATACGTTGGGAAATTAATTTAGAAATCCTAAAAAGATAATTTAAATTATTTTTTTCTTTTATGCTCCCTTTCTTCAAAAATAAACAGAGTAAAAATCATATATTTTCTAATAAATTAATTTGCTTGAGCTTTTTACCAAGTGTATAAAAAAAGCATGAAATTTTTCATGCTTTAGTTCAGTGCCCATGCCAAATTAATGTATTGTAATGGAAATCTTTAGGATAAAAAAACATGAATTTCTGTCTGTTCCATGTAGCGAGACATGCCGCGCCACCTATAATTAAAATTACAGTGACTATAATCTGAAGTGAACTGAACTAAGCTTTGAGTATAGTGTTGAGATGTGAGTGTGGGAGAAAGCGGCGGTGCACTGCTTCTGTGTTAAATAAATTCTTATATCAAGTAATCAGCGTCTTTAAATAATTTGTGTTATAGTGTGAGTTATTATTCATTGTCCGTCGACCCAACAGAGGAGGAGTATAATTAAAATAATTCATGTGTTTTCGATAACAAGAACAAATTCGAACAGTAGGTGATTTAGTTTCTGTTTGTGCTTAAAGATGTTTAGTTCACCTTTGTTGTGAGAGTGTCGTGATAATTTGTGCCTAATAAGAGAAGTTGGTGACTAAGAAGAATTCAGCGTTGAGATATTATTTTTATAAATGTGCCCGTGGAGTTATACTGCTAAATCTATTTCGAGATTGCCGCAGCAACTGAGGTAAGAGCAATTTTCCTAGTTTTGATTTAGTTAAATTATGTCTATTATTGATAATTTAAATAAAGACGAGCTTAAGCTTGTTGTTGAGGAATTAGGTTTAACTGCTCCTGAAGGCAGTAAAATTATAGAGTTGAGAGACATTATAGAGAAAAGTGAGCACTACTCAAATGAGCTATTAATGAAAGGCGTAGTCAATTCGATTGTTGAGAAGTATAAGTTGCGAAAAGAAACTGAGAAATCTAAACTAGAATTAGAGAAAATTAAATTAGAACAATTAGAAAAAGAGTTAGAAATAGCAAATATTCGCAAAGAACCTTTCCAAAATTCTGAATTTGAAAAAATTAAATTAGCTCAGTTAGAAAAATAATTAGAATTGGCCAAGGTGCGTAGAGGTTCCCGCAAAAATTTGCCGTCCTTAACAGAAAAATCGGAAACGGAAATAGTGAGCAATAACCTAGAAAGTTTTATTAAAAGTGTTAAAACATTAACTATCTGTGTACCGACGAGAGCTGAGTCATTTAACCTTTTCTTTCAATCACTTGAAAAAGCATTCAAAACTAAAAATGTACCCAAAGAGTTTAAGGCAGAAATTCTTCTAAACATTCTCGGGGGAAAAGCGAGTAATTTAATGATTTATTTGTCAGAGGAGGAGTTGATTAGTTATGATAAATTGAAAACTATAGTTTTAAAGGAATTTCAACCTACAGTGTAAGAGTGTTTAAATAATTTCCGGAAAACGCAAAAATTACCGTCAGAAAATTACGTTCAATTTGCATCTAGGTTGAAATAAATTTTTCTATATTACTGTAGTCTGTGTGAAGTAAATGATTTTAAATCATTATGCGATCTGATTCTTTCAGACAGAATTTTCAATTCGTTAGATCGCGAATTAATGAATCATATTGCACTTAAACAAGCAGAATCATATTTTAAACCACAGCAACTTGGCAGAGAATGCGATATTTTCTTATCGGTTAAAAATAAAAACAGAAATGAATCAAATTAGAGAAATTTCGTAAGTGAAAATAAACAAATAGCGGGAAATAAATTGCGAAATGCACGCCCTGAAAGGGAGGTCTCAAATGTTTTCCTTTCGGAAACAAAAAATAATAAATGTGTTTTGTGTAAAACTATTGCGTATCATGCATTACATTCTTGTCCACAATTCAAAAAACTTTCGATAAAAGAAAGAGTTGAAGTTGTGAAATTAAATAAAGCATGTTTCAAATGTTTAAATTATAATTGTTGCGTACAGAAATGTAATTATAAAAACTGCGATTGTGGACTACCCCATAACAAACTCATTCATTTTCCGAGGGAAGAAAATGATTTGAGTAATAATCAAAATAAATTTCGAGGTCATGTGTTTCAGGCAGGTGCAGAAATAAAAAGTTCAAGCGAAGAAAAATTTTCCTTCCCTCCGAGCCAGACTGTCGCCACTAGTTTCGAAAGAAATAAAACAAAAACTGTGTTATTGAGTACAGCTCGCATTTTCATGAAAGATAAATTTTCGGAATGGCAGGAAGTTAGATGTTTATTGGATGTCGGCTCGCAATCGTGTTTGATAACTCCGCAGTGTGCTAATCGATTGCAACTTAAAATTAATAAAACAAACACTTTAATTTCATGTTTAGATAATTCTTCTATCACAGTAAAGGGTTGCGTAAAGACAAAAACTGGGAATAGAGATAAAAGTTTTGAAAGGGAATTGAATATGTTAGTAGTAAAGAAAATCACAGATTTAATTCCGCAAAGAGTGATTAAGGTAAATATTGAGGTCCCAGATTTGACTATGTTAGCAGATTACCGATTTAATTTTCCTGATAAAATTGATCTGTTGATAGGTGCGGAAATATATTATGAATTATTAAGACCAGGACAAATATATTCTCAGAGTTCGAAATTACTTTTTCAAAATACTGTATTTGGATACGTGGTGAGTGGAAGCATAGAACAGGGAGATGAGGTTAAAGTTCATTGTGGGCTAATACTGAAGGAGGATTTAAACAAAACACTAAAAAAGTTTTGGGAAGTCGAAAACATTGAGGTAGAGTTACCAAAAAATAAGGAATTTGAGATATGCGAGAAACATTTTGCGCATACGCATTCGAGAAATGCAGAAGGTAGATACGTAGTGAAAATGCCTTTAAAGGAAAATCCTTCGCATTTAGGCTGATCTAGGGATCTTGCTCTCAAAAAACTCAGATCGCTGTGGACTCGCTTATCAAGGGATGAGCAATATTTTAATCTGTATAAAGAATTCTTGAAGGAATACGAAGATTTAGGACATATGAAACAGGTGAAAGAAACAAAAGAACCTGATATTGTGTACTATGCTCCACATCATGGTATATTTCGTCCAGAAAAATCGACAACTAAACTCAGAGTTGTTTTTAATTGTTCTGCCGCGACAACAAATGGGACATCCCTAAATTCATTACAATATAATGGCGGAGTCATCCAAAACGACTTATTTACAATCATGATTAGCTTCAGAGAACATGTTTATGCTTTAATTGCAGATGTCAAGATGAAGTATAGAATGATTAATATTGACACTAGTCAGCACTCATTGCAGAGAATTTTATGGAACGATAATGTTGAGGAAGAACCAAAAATTTTCGAGTTACAAACAGTGACTTATGGAACGGCCAGCACGCCCTATTTAGCAATGAAAACGCTCAATCAATTGTCAATTGATGAAGGAAATAATTTTCCAATGGCAGCACCAGTTCTTCGTGAAAATATGTATATGGATGATATTTTGTGTGGTGCACCTACGCTTGAGGAAGCCAAAGAGTTGCAGCGGCAACTCATAGGAATTATGCATAAGGCAGGTATGCAACTTCATAAATGGTGCACAAGTGATAAAAATCTTTCGCTGACACCTGGAGAAGGGTATAATTTTGAGAACAACAGTGAGACTAAAACATTAGGGGTTTCGTGGAACCCAAGGGATGACTGTTTCCTATTTAGAGTTAAAGTAGAATTGAGCGATTCCTATACCAAGCGACTAGTATTGTCGACAATTGCCAGAATTTTTGATCCGCTAGGACTTCTTGGCCCAGTTATAGCGAAAGCCAAAATATTTATGCAGAGATTGTGGAGACTTAATATTGACTGGAATGACGAGCTCCCTGAGTCAGAATATCACGAGTGGCACCAATTTCTTATATCGCTTAAAAGTGTTAATAATATACAAATAAGTCGACGCATTATAATTGAAAACCCAAAAATTGTTGAAATACATGGCTTCGCAGATGCCTCAGAACGTTGTTATGGAGCAGCGGTTTATTGTAAATCTTATGATTCTCTAGGAAATGTGATGGTGAATTTAATAGCTAGCAAATCACGTGTTACACCAGTAAAGAGTCTAACTATTCCCAGACTTGAACTATACGCCGCAGTTTTGCTAACGAAACTGGTAAACAGTGTCTTATCATCCATGAAAGTAATAGTTACTAATGTTTTCCTGTGGTTCGATTCAACTATTGTGCTAGCGTGGATTCAAAAGGAACCTATTGATCTCAAACAATTTGTGCAAAATAGGGTGGCTAAAATTCAAGAAAACTCTAGTCCTGAACAGTGTTGTCATATCTGCTTTGAACATAATCCGGCTGATAAACTTTCACGAGGTATGGATCCAGATAAACTCATTGATTGTGACTTGTGGTGGCGTGGACCCATTTTTCTTAATAACACTGACTATCACCAAAATTCAGTAATAATACCAGAAGCTAATGAAGAGTTAAAAAAAAATTCAAATCCTTTTAATGAAGTTAGTGTAATGAACTGTAATTATACTTATAATGGCACAAAGTGTATAACGCTTCCGGAGTGAACTCATCCGGATCTTGATAATCTTTCGTTAAAATCAGCCATTTTATTTCGACCATGTTAGGCTTAAGCATTCCGATGCCGTATTATAAGTGGAACAACTGCCTTATTTAATGTACGTTGTGTAACATCTATCCTTCTTCAGTTTTTTAAAACCTTCAAAACCTATAAAATCATCATATATATTAAAATGCAATGGTACAATTTTAAGGAGACTCGTTTCGGGACATCTGCACATGCATCAACCCTGTTCAATGTAGAGGGGATGAGAACGAGTTCTCGGTGGCTGAGCGGTCTAAAGCAGCAGGTTAAAGTTCCGATATTTTGTAGTGGAAAGCAGGTTCGAACCTAACGCCCGGCAAAATGATTTCTGTAATATATTTCGCGATAAGTTATTTCAATAATGACATATTTTATTAGGAGAAGAAGTTATATGATTTTTATTTTATTAAATAAAATTTAACGCTGGACAATATTTATAATAATAATAATAATAATTTTATGTTTAAAATATTTAAGCTAAATATTTTTTATGTAATTATCAATTAAATAAATTGAGCTGATCTACAATTTTTATTATATCTTCTGACCATTATCAAGAATATATGTGTCAGAAAGAAAAGTTTGCCTTTCTTTTCCTTAAAAAAAGAAAACGGAAAGAAAGAAAGATATTCATATAAGAACTATTAAAAAAATTACCTGGATATCTATTGTTTAATATTTAAAAAATGTATAAAAATGTAAAATAAAATTCAAGTAATAAAAATTATATGCTGCTGCAAGTTTCAAATTTGGGCTTTTAGAGAATGAGACTGATAAAAATTTAAATTCATGGCAGCTTTTAATGGTCATGTAGCTAAAAAAATCATAATAAATAAATAAAAATAAATAAAAATAAATACTGTTATTTTTTCGAAAAAATGAGACCATAGTAAATAAAAATAAATGCTCTACCCACTATTTTTGGTTAAATTTCTGGTAAAAAGAAGCATAATTGCTTGTAAATTATAAAGTTCAAATTCTGTGACTTCATTGAAAAGGTTTGGCTGACTGTACCCTCTATCGCTTTAAAGAAATAGGAATCACTTATGCAATATAGAAGTTTGTCACAATTTCAATAATTATTTTAAAAGCAATTCATTAAAAATTCAAGAATTTTTCTAATGAAACAAACAATGAAAGAATAAGTTTTCTAATGAAAGTTATTTACCGTCAAATCTTGACGGGTACCATCTAGTGTTACAGATAACTGTTTTGTTAATGACTTAATTAATCTTAGTAATAATTATATAACTATTTTACGTATTCTTAGTTATATTTTCAGGTTTGTCATGAATGCAAGAAACCCACTTTATAAGTGTGGTGGGCCTTTGTCAACCTCAGACTTGGAGCAGTCAGATTTATTTAATTAAATCTGTCCAAAGGGCAGAATTCAATGCAGATATACGTAGTCTGCAGACGAAAGGTTCAGTAAGTCCAAGTAGTAAGCAAAAAAGCCTCAACCCATACTTAGATGAATTTGGAATTTTAAGGGTTGGAGGCCGGTTAGATAACAGTGATTTAAATTTTGCGAGAAAGCACCCAGCAATTTTGCCTAAGTCTAATAATTTTACTCTAATTGTTATAAATTATTATCATAAAAAATACCTTCATGTCGGTGCTTCAACATTACTTTCTTTGGTAAGAGAAAAATTTTGGCCAATAAATGGTTGTGCAACATGTCGAAAGGTAGTTCATCAGTGCATCCCATGTTTTAAAGCTAAACCAGTTATTGCAAATCAATTGATGGGCGATTTGCCCAGGGATAGAGTCCAATTGGACTACTGCTTTAATATTTCGGGAGTAGATCTGTGTGGCCCATTTATGGTCAAAGTGGGGTATGCATGTAGAACTATCTTGCAAAAAATTTATATCTGTATTTTTGTTTGTTTTGTATTTAAAGCTGTACATATAGAAATTGTTTCAGACTTAACGTCCAAATCATTTATTGCTGCATTGAAAAGATTCATTGCACGCAGAGGTAAATGTGCCAAATTGTATTCGGATAATGCGAAAAATTTTATTGGTGCAAATAAGATTCTTAAGGCTTTTTATGAGTTAGTAAAATAACCTGATGAAAAATTAGCAGCATATTTATCCACGGAAGACATTGAGTGGAAATTTATCCCTCCCAGGGCACCCAATTTCGGGGGTCTTTGGGAGGCCGCTATAAAATCATTTAAGTATCACTTTAAGAGAGTTGTGGGAGGTGCTAATCTCACTTATGAGGAACTTCTTACTGTAGTCATACAAATTGAGGGAATTCTAAATTCCAGGCCTTTGAGTCCATTATCAGATGACGAGAATGATTTTGGAGTCTTAACTCCGGCTCATTTTCTGATAAACAGGCCGTTAAATTCCATTATTGAGCCTGATCTAACCAATATAAGAGAAAATCGCCTCAAAAAATGCCAAAGAATAACTAAAATTCTACAACTTTTATGCCGTAAACGGCATCATAATTATTTAAGTGAATTACAACAAAGGGGTAAATGGAGATTTGAAAAAGATAATGTAAAAATCGGAGATTTAGTGGTGTTAGTAGAAGAGAATTTACCGACAAATAAGTGGCCATTAGGCAGAATTATTGAGGTGTATTACGGTCAAGATAACAAAATTCGAGTAGTTAAAGTAAACACTCAAAATGGAACCTTTAAAAGGTCGATAAGTAAATTATGTGTTTTACCCATGCCTGATGCCAATGACAGTTAAAAAAAAAAAAAAGTAATTGTGTATATATGTGTGTTGTATTGATATTTTTTCAAAGGATTATATTTAAATTAACGTATATAGTGAATTTTTGTATTAATTTGTGTAATTTAGAGTAGTTGGTAAAAATTGTTATTGAATGTTATAAACATGTCAATGGGGGCCGGTATGTTCCATGTAGCGAGACATGCCGCGCCACCTATAATTAAAATTATAGTGACTATAATCTGAAGTGAACTGAACTAAGCTTTGAGTATAGTGTTGAGATGTGAGTGTGGGAGAAAGCGGCGATGCGCTGCTTCTGTGTTAAATAAATTCTTATATCAAGTAATCAGCGCCTTTAAATAATTTGTGTTATAGTGTGAGTTATTATTCACTGTCGAACAATTTCGTGGAATTTTCAAAATGACCATTGAATGCTTATAAAAGAGTGTTTTTTTTTAAAACTATTTTTACTTTTGTATTTATTCCTTTCCAGTATGTGTTCCAATTTTTTATTTTTTTTTTGTAATTATTTTTACAGCAGTTATTGATCTAAACTGTACTATCAGTTATAGAAAATAATAAAATGAATGTATTACATATGCTTTGTAAAGTCAATTAAAAAAAAAAAAAAATCCAAACCTGATTTATTCCTAAAAATTTTATGAAACAAAACCCCAATTAATTCATGATAGCATGTTAGTAGGAATTATATGAATGAAAATAAATTTACTATTTATAGAAAATGCAAATGGGAATTTCGATCCGGCTGCTTATAATTTGAGTTCTGCTGAATGGATTTTAGCAGAACTTACATTTAGTTAGACAATTTTTCAGGGAAGGTTTATTATATATAGTCAAGGCTCGAAATGGAAAAATCCACGAATCAGAATGATATTTCAAAATTATTGTTGACTATTTTTTTTTTTTTCTTTTTGAAAGTACAGTAAAGTCCCGATTATCCGAGTCCCACTTAACCGAGTCTCCACTTTAACCAAGTTATTTTCTTCAGATGGACTGATGGCTTCCATTATGATGAAACAGCCATTATAAATGAAGTGTTAAGTGAAGATGAAAGAGTAGTCGTAAAAAGTTAAAACTCTAATTTTCTGGTCAGAATGGGGAAAAAAAAAATTGGCCATAATTTTTTTTTATATATAAATTAGAATAGATAATGAAAGTCAAACAAAAAATATTTTTTCTTCTCATGAGGAGATAATTGGGGGGTGTTACGTAACAGGGGGGAAAACAGAGCATTGGCAATGTAAGCCAAGGATCTGGGTTCATTTCTTGGCTTGTGCTTTTTGAGTTCAGTTGGAAATATTCAGTTCGTATGACAACTTTACTAATCAGTATGATTGTGTTAAAATAATAGTATACAGTAACCCCCCCCCCCACCCCCCCTAAAGCAACCACGTTTTGTTCCAATAAAAATTGGTCATTCCGTTCCAATAAAAATTGATTGCTCCGAGAGGTGGTCTCTTAATGAAGGTCATGTTTAAATCCAGATTTTAATTGTTGAAGAAAGGTAACAATTAATGTTACTAAAATTTATTTTTCACATTAGGAAAAAATATGAAAATTTAAGTATCAAAACAAAAGTTAATTACATAAGTTAATTACTGCAGAGTTTAAAAAATGAATATTTTGACGTTTGCTTTGATTTTACGGTTTTACCTTTTATAACTTTTATTTCAGAGTCCTTTCGAAGTTCAGTAAATAAATGCAATTTGTTTTGGACGGGAACAAATAATGACGATTTCATTAATTTATCTATTTCTTGGAGAGTTTCCTGACAGAATAGGACAGGGGAGTTTATTGACCGTCATTCTTAATTTGTCATCAGAGTTAAATTCATTACCTAAAAAGGCACAAAGGGGTTACACTTAAAAGTTATCAGAAAAAAAAAAAAAAATTAAACTTAGTTTAGAAGTTTGATGAATAATGCGCTCTGCGGAATTATTTTTCTAAAAAAAAAAAAAAACCTTCTTCAAGCAACCAGGAAAAAACAGAATTTGTTTCCTTTTCTTCAAAGAAATGGGTCGCTCATGGAGAGAATTCAACTGGGACAGTCCCTGAATGGAGGTAAAATTAGTATTGAACCTATGGGAATAAATTTCGTTCCATGAAAAAATGGTCGTTCAGGGAGGTGGTCGCACAGGGAGGTTTCACTGTATCTACGTACCCATTGTTTATATGGAGTTCCTTTACCAGCGGTTTATTCTGTTGAGCTGTCTATATGACAGACCAGATGTTATTACCAATAAGGTTATCTGAGCGAAATATGCTCGATTGCTTGCCGGTTGTCAGCTCAGATAGCATAAACGGTAGAGCATTGGCAATGTAAACCAAGGATCTGGGTTCGATTCCCGGCTTGGGCATTTTTTCGCCCAGTTGGAAATATTCAATTTGTATGATAACTTTACCAATCAGTATGATTGTGTGTGTTAAAAAATAATAGTAGATAAAGGTGTGTTTTTCTGTTTATGTTTTCAGTGGAAATATTTTGGTATTACTAAATTTTTCATGGAATATGCCAATGTAAAAATATAGAAACTTTGAATTACCCAATAATTTTTAACATAGATTTCAATTTAACTTTCGAGGGGGAATGAATGCCTATTTAAATTATCTAACTTTGGATTAAACAGAATCTACTATAATAATAAATAAAATTGAGTTTTCATTCAATTTAGAGATTAAATTATAACTGCTTTATTTATCAAAAATAGTAGATTGAAAGTTCAAATCAGTTAATAATTTTAACACTATTTTGAATTCAACTTTCAGGGGGAATGAATAATGAATATATTATTTGACTTAGCTAAGTTGGAATTAAACAAGGATTTATATATAGAAATATTGTCTAGAAAAGAAAGGAAAAAGAGAATAAATCTTGGTGAAATTAATATTTCATTTTCAAAACAAATAACAGAATACATTTTGTGTAAATTAAGAGTTTATCAGTACAATCAAACCTATTTATAAGGACATTCCTTTATGATAAAACTTATTATTATCAATATTTCATATTTTTCTAAGAACAAATTTATAGATAAATTCTGATGAATTAAAAACTAAAGTTAAAACTTGTTTAAGAAGGGGGAGTTAGAAATAGCATTTTGTATTTAACAGGGTCTTGTATTAATAATACACAGTTAAAGCTATAGGTGCAGATTCATGGTCGTCAGCCGCCACATGGTAACTAATTGTTTTGCTGTAGCCGCTAACTTTTAGTGTCTAACAAGGAGAGGTCCAACCTTGTTAATCACAGATTTTGATTATTTTAATATATGTTGTAGGGTAGAGACCCCTTAGTCTCAGGTTCAACGGATTTTATACAACGCTCCTTAGTTCTTGAGAAACCGGGGGGTCTAATATCAGTACACAACTTAAATACTTACTTTGTAACAAAAAGGTCAGGTTGGTCGTAGCTCAGTTGGTACGGCGTTTACTGGCTGATCTGCGGGCTCGGGTTCGATACCCGAACGCGCTACATTTGTTTTTTTTTATCTCTTTTTTTTAAGAAATATGCTTGGAATTATAACTTAATAATCTCATTGTCAATTAAACTTTATAATATTGTATATCAATTATAATTTTAACCTATTTAATTTTTTACTTTTAAGTAAATAGTTATATAAAAATCATAAAACTGTTAATTTTTTTAAAATCACTTTAAAAATATATTTCATGTATTCTTTATTGATGCAATGATATTGAACGATCGTGTCAATTCATGATTTTAAATAAACATCATTTATGATGCATTGCTTTAGCAAGGGAAGTCAATACGATGATACTATTACTCTGCTTTTAAAGTAACAAGCATAATTATATTAAAAATTAGCATCAGAATTAAATTACAACCGATTTTTTGCATATTAAAGATTTTTAAATTTGTAACACATATGCTTGCGCTTTTAATTATTTTGCTTTCCCCTTTATCTCCTTTCTGCTTTTACTTTTATTTTATTTGAATATGTTTTATTTTATCATAATTAGATGGCGCCACAGCAGATTTTGTAACGATTTTGGAATTTTTATTATTCAATAATAGATTCTGTTTATTTTTTAATCTATTTAAAGGATGAGAAATAGTTCAAAATAAAAAATGATAAATTTAAATTTAAATTTGTTAACATTATAATTAATTTACGATATTAAAATTTTTAATTGAGATTATTAAATTATAATTATAATTACAAGTATATTTATAAAACAAAAAATGAGAAAAAAAAATGTAGCACTTTCGGTTATCGAACTCGGGCCCGCAGATCAGCCAGCAAACGCTGTACCAACTGAGCTATGACCAAGCTATCTTTTGTGCTACAAAGTAAGTATTTAAGTTGTGTACTGATATTAGACCCCCCAATTTCTCAAGAACTAAGGAGCGTTGTATAAAATCCGTTGAACCTGAGACTAAGGGGTCTCTACCCTACAACATATATTAAAATAATCAAAATCTGTGATTAACAAGGTTGGCCCTCTCCTTGTAAGTCGCCCTTTATTTATTTATTTATTTTTTTAAAGATAACTTTTCTCAGAGAAAAACAAATGTTTGAAGTGTATTTTGATTTTTATAGTGCAAAATAATCTCACACATTCACAATTTTTTAATATGTACTTTTATATGACAAAATCAAAGTAAGGCATATTGTTTTCATAATATTCCTCACTATCATGATTGCTTAGCTTGTACATATTCTTTTTTAACTGTATCTTGCCCAATTTCATCTTCTGACTGTACATAGTTTAAGATTTAGATTATTCTAAATTAATATTCAAATTTCAAGAATTTCATGACTAAATTAAATATAATGTGTATATATTAAATAAATTACTTTTCACTTTTAACACTAGAACCGTGGGACTTTCGATATACCTAGAACTGCGGAGCGGGTCATTTTGACCCTAGATAGAGAAAATAAACAAATATGCACAAATGTTTAATTTAGTTAACTAAGACATTATCTCACTCTTTACATTACATTTTATGTATAAGTCACCAGAAATTACTTAACACTTTAGAAAATGACATTATTCATAATTATATTTTCTTCAGTATAATAACATATATTTCAAACAAAAATAAACTTAGGCTTCATACTTTTAATAGAAAATAGATTATCTCATTTAAATAAGTTTAGACATAATTTCTAAGAATAATTTAAATAAATATATAAAACAAACACCAGTTAATTACTAGTTTTACATATTTGTTTAAACCATGCTATTGTATGCATCTAAAACTGGGTAATAAATTTTGTACATATACCGTAAATGTGTGAAAAAAAAAAAAAAAAAAAAAAAAAAAACATCCTGAGTTTTATTTTCAAATTTCAAAGTGCAACATCGGTCTCGTTTATGCTTAGTTTATGGTTTTCCATTGGTTTCAGTGGTTGCTTCGCAGCCAAATGACACCTTTTTTTGCATTGAGAAAACAAACTTTTCTCGAAATTCTTCAACTAAGTCTTGAATAAATTGCCATTTTCTATGAGGTTTTCCAGTAAAGGCTTTACATGAAACTCAAGCATTGATAGCGGCAAGACCCAAAATATTATAAAATACATGACCTTGACACTTTCGTGAAGCATATTTGAGAATATACTTCCTTGTATTATGGTCAATCAAATCTACACCGAATTTAGTTGTGTTGTAGTAAGCGAGTGTATCAGTTTTTCTTTATAGAATAATTTAACACTTCAATAGCTGGATGTAGACTACTGAGCATCAAAACAGTTTTATATTTACTCTCCTGGTAACAAGTTAGACTGATTTCTTTACGTGTTAGTACAGTAGTCGCATGCAATTCTGATTTTGACATTTTTATAGAGACTATTTTTCTTCTTGAATGTTTTACACCTTCAAGGCTAGTGTTTTCGGATTTCAATGCTTCTGACAGCTTCAATGTTGTATAAAAATTGTTAGTAGTGTACACATCATTGCGATGAGAAGGTCCAGTGAGTATTAGGACACTGGCCGAGTCATCGTCACTATTATTTTCTTCATCAGAATTCAAATTTCCTTCATTTACAGGCAGAGTTTTATCCTCGCTATTGAAAATCGAAAAACATCATTTTTATCACTTTCTGAATCATTTTTAGATAATTGTTGCAATTATTCCAAGGCTTCTTTAACCCTAAGTTTACGACATCATGACATCTTGTCTATACTTATAATAAATACCGAATAGAAGCAACTTAAAAAAAATTATAAACATATATTGTAAATTTTCACTACAATCCACCCATCTTGACGGCGAGCATATATGACTTTTAATTGAAAATCTTCACTATTCCCTCTCCTGGTCCTGACCATTAGAGGAATTTAGGGTGAGACAGATATTCTTTTTCCTTACTTTCAACAAAATGCTTCACTTTTTTGTCATTTATGCATGAAAGCATACAACGGGTCAAATTGACCCGCTTTGCGGTTCTAGGTATAAATGGTTATAACTGAAAATTTATTTATGTTATTCGTTTTCAAATTCGATAAGTTGTTGTTTAACTTAAAATATGAAAAGTCACGGAGGGAAATATTTTTTCAATTTTTATATTTCGCGCAGTGACAAATTAAACATCGATTTGGGTCAAATTGACCTGCTCCGCAGTTCTAGTGTTAATTCCTGAGTGTTTTTGTTTAGACCCGCCCCCCCTCCCATATAAACATTATTCTTTTTATGTGTTTGTTTCACAATGTGGCCACTGGATTTTTTGGGTTTAGAAGCCAGTGGCTCCTTCCAGATTTTGGGAATCAGCACCTATAGCTAAGACATTCTTGTATGTTAAGGCTCATTTGTCTTGGACTGATAAGGTTCTAGGAAACAAAATAAGCTAAAATGAGATGATATCACCTACAGAGCACCTATAATTTGAGCTTGACATTCAATTTATTCTAGTGAGTATTTCAAATATTATTGAAGTTATGGATCTTTTTCCTCAAAAGAGTGGTTCAAAGCAGAGAAAATTTTGTCATTCCAAGTGAATGTGCTGATAATTTGAACAATGTATTAACAAATGACAAAGTTTCTAGCAGGAACGATTTAAGTAATTATTTATCGTATTTTTCTGTTATAAGACACATTCTTTTACTCTTAAAAGGTATCTTTAAAATTTGAAGGGGTGGCGGTGGGTCTTATAACATGAAGATATACATTTTTTTAATATTAATATATAATTATATTTCCAGTAACAGAATTTTCTGTGATAACCTGCAGCAAAACAAAACTTATCTGCAGCTCAAAAATGCTGTACTAAGCCTGCTATCATAAGAAATAATAGTAACCCATAAAATAAACAAACTTTGCATTTACAACGAAAATATAATTAAAGTACAATAAATATAGAAACTTAAAATACATTTTAGCAATATTTTTAAGCTCATAATTTCTTTTTAAACTGTTAGATTAATCTGAAAGATCTATTTGAATATAACTGTGTACTACCATAAAAGATTTGGGGGGGAATGGGGATTAATGTGTCACAAAAGCACATGAAATAGCTTTAAATATACTAATCACCACTCAATAAAAAACTTTCTTCAATATATAGTAATAAATCTTAATTAATATTAACACATTGTTCTATTTAATCATAGCACAAGAAAAGTAATGCTTAACTTAACAAGCTGAATGTTGGATTAACATTATACGATTTGCATATAGTCTCAACATGAATTTGTTATTGTTGAATGTACCATTTACAATATTTTATAGTTATAGAATATGCTTTAGCAGAATTCATATCCCACAACAACAAATTCATGTTGATGCTACAGACAAGTTAAGGGGCCGCTGCAATGAAACTCCCAGAACTCGAAATCCCATGTTAGCCTATGGCTATGGGAAAACTTTCAAGCGCGATGACTCATTACATAATATAATTATTAAAATACCGTTTACACCATCAGAAAGTAGACGTCAGATGCAGATGATGTGCGTTTTTAAAAATTGTCTACGTAAATTTTAAGTATTTTTAAGAAGATGATAAAATTTAATCAAATGGAAATTTCAAAGTTTATAGGGATTTTTTATGTACTTAAAATTTACGAAGATAATTTTTAAAAACGTACATCATCGGCATCTGACGTCTACTTTTTGATGGTGAAAACGATATTTTAATAATTATATTAGGTAAGGAGTAATCGTGCTTGAAAATTTTCCCATATGCTAACATGGGATTTCGCGATCGAGGAGTTTCAGTGCAGCGGAGCCTTAAGAAATAATAAAATGCCCTTCAATGTTTTAAATAGGAAAAAAAAAAAGAAAAGAATAAAATATTGGTAAATATTGGCAAAATTTTGAGGATTTTCAAAATTAACTTGTTATAGTGAAATTGTTAAACTGAAAAAAGTCAATTTTGAAGACCTATTATGGTTTTATGCCCACTGCAGGATTTAGATTATTTCTAACACCAATTTAAAAGACGAAAAAGCTTACTATTTATTACATGAGATAAAAATTAGGATTAACATGATATACATTGCTAGTGATATAGCTGTAATTTTTTGTTATGCCAAATTTTTATGTTGTACACAGCATAAAAATAAAGGTAAATAAAATAAAAATTTTTATTTGTTAAAGTGAAAGTTAAAAGTTTGTTACAATGAAATTTTTTAACACACATTAAAAAGGGAAGGAATATAAAAGCAATTTTACAACTATGAGCATTTCATTATATTGATGTTTGTCACAGACATTTTACTGTATAATGTAGTGGTTTTTCACCAGTGTGTCACAACACATTTGTACACACCATGAGAGGATCTGAGGTATGCCATAAAAAGTTTCAGTTAAGATTTATAAAGAAAGATTCTACAAACAAAAGTACTTTAAAATGCGATATTTTAAATTCTGCAATTTACTATACAATGAGGTATAGTAAATTGTCATAAAATGTGTAAATGTCATAAAATAGCATTTTCTTCAAATTTGTTCCAGTGTTTAAATATTCTTAGTAAGAAACAAAAAAATTGCAATGAAAAGAATTTAAAAAATACATTATAGTCTATTGATTTTCCCTCAATTGCAAATTTACAATTATTTAAAAAAATATTTCAGTATTATATTTATGAGAAATAAGCTTTTCTGCAAGAAACAATATTCCAAACAAAAAGAAATTTCAACTAAATCCTCCAAAGAATATTTACTAGTATGAATATTTGAAAATTCTATCTTGTAAAGAAGATGTTTAAAAAAAACTTTTCACTATAAATTGCAGAAAAATATTTCACTTTATTTATATATGATGGAGGAGTTTGTTTGTATTATTAAATTAATTAAAAAAGACATATATTTCTCTCATAGGCTTTAAATCATTATAAGTTTAAAGTGCCATCAAAGTTAAAGTTCTGGTTTGAAGGTGCTGCGAAATAAAAAAAGGTTGAGAATCATAATGCAATAATTAAATACAGCAATATTCAAATATACACCATTATTCATTATAGTACTAAAATCACACTTTAAGCAAGACTTTCAAAAAATGTCAATATAAACAATTAAACCTTACATCTCAAATGTCCTTATAAAGAGGCTTGATTATACTTACTACATTGTTCATCTGACCCATCAGCACAGTCTAAAATACCATCGCAAAAACGTTCAATATCTAAACATTCTCCACTTTTACAATAAAGTTTTCCTTGTTCACAGGGTCCCTCATATGCTAACAAAGATGAAGCCATCTGGGGTTCTGCAACTTTAAAAAAATTAAATATTCTGAGTTCATAAGATATGTTCACAAAAGTATCAGGCAAGCCCTCTCCTTTTTAAAAAAAACTAAAATGAAATGGAATGGAATGATATATTATAGCTTTTGATTTGAGTGAATAAAAGTTAGATGAAATTTTCTGACAGAACTAAATGATAAAGCATCCCCTTCTCCCCTTTTTTAAAAACAGTATACAGGAGGAAAAAGAAAGCTAGGATAAATTATATTCATATACAGTCAAACATTAATATAGATCTATCTTGTTTATAATTTATGTTTCAAAATCATCTAAAAAATTCAAAACAGACAATTTTATTTTGAGGCAGGATTACCCTGAATAGAAAGATATCTTGACACCCTTCAAAATATATCTTTTTGTTACTAGCCTTAAATTTAAAATAAAAATACATTTTAAAAGATATTTTGCTTTGAAATCCTAAGCCCTTACATGCTTTTATATTGCAATTTACACAAGGTTTTGCCTTCTTTTGTCTGTAAAAATGTTATGTAAATTATCATCTAGTTTCAATAAAAATGTATTTATTTAAGTATAAAATGTATTAATTTGATATGAAACTAAGTGAATGGACCAAAGAAGCCCCCAGCAGGGGCTACTTTGTTCCAAAACTTTGGAAATGTGAGTGGAACCAGGAAAAAGTGGCCCCGGTTGACAGTATATGAAATGAGGTTTGACATTTTAAAAATTCCTACTTTGTAAGGTCAAATGTTCTGATTCATAAATTTTATACCAAGAAGTGTAAGTAGGGTGAAATTTCTCCAAACTTTGTATACAACGGATCTAAACTTTACAATATTGGTTCTAAAAGATTTTTATCCAACTTACACAGGATAAAAATCCTTATTTCAAATATTTCTACTGTGTTTCAACACATTTCTTTTCAGATCAATAATTTTTCTAAGAAAGCACGTAAACTTTATCTGAAAGTTATTTTCTGAATACTCTTATAAGGCTATTTAAAGACTAAAACTCATCACAAATAAAATTGCATAATTTAAGTATACCACATTAAAAGTATTAATATTTCTGTAACGTGACGTTGGAGAAAGAGATTTTAAGTTAATTAAACAAAATATTTAAAATTAAAATAAATCAATCTAGTAAATTTCTAATCTTAAAAGTAAGACATCCCTCTGTCCAACATAACTTTACGGCTGGAACGTAAGTGGAAGAATATCGACGTTGCTACAGAAAATGAATTGAAAGTTTATAAATATGTACAGCCATCTATGAAAACTAAATTGTGCAAAACCTATTTTTTTTTTATATCTGTAAAATAAAGAGAAAAATAATATATTCACTCACCCATCTGTAATGTATAAAAGCTGAAAAGCGCACATTGAATAATACACTTTCTTTATTCAACATAATATCAAAATTAACTAAGAATCATCTGGATCCAGAATTACATTATTATCAAAGATGAGAGCACAGATGGGAGCACAGAAAGGAACTATCAAATAAACAGCTGTAGTTGTAATTTATGTTCAAAAACTTTGTGGAATTGTTGTTGTAATTTAACCTGTTCAGAAATTGGATTATAAGGATAGTTCATTCATTAAAGTTCACTTTTGAAGGAAAAAGTTACTAACGGAATGTCTGATGATTTCTAATATTATTGTCCAGAGAAACACTAAATTATAAGTAAAGTTCACGGAGGAAGTCTCTATAGTATAACGATGAAGTTGCGTTCAAAATAGTTCTACTGCGCTGCGATGATAAATAACTTTAAAAGTCTATGGTTGTAGGCTGGAGAAAATCATTAAGCAGAAAAGCCTCGGATATTACAATTCTGGTACAATATGATTTGGCAGGATAAGAATCTTTAATGTGAGAAATATTGGATATTATGCTCCTGGTACAATGTCAATCTTCAATAATATGGACGCTGAAGATAGTCTATTAACACAATAGTTGTAAGTTACATGGCGAATTGCGTCGGCTCATGTAGCAGAACATCGAGATCTGTGGATACCGGCACTATTATATCTTCAAGATTGAAAATCACGATTTTGGCAGAATGAGTAAAATGCATTCTTTTGAAAGGTTATTTGATGAAACATTAATAATCACGTTCCAGAAATTTTGGATACTGTTGAAATTGATACGGCAAAATCAGGAATTTTCATATTTAGTTTTCGCTCAGAGCCAAAGGAAAAAGCCTGCTATCTCGTCGGGGAAAAAACTTATACCTCTCTCCCGCTGGTGACGGCCGAAGCCACACCATACTCCAAGCACCAACGTCTCTTTGCTTTAATCCCTCGATGACCAACGAAAAACAGAATCTTAGCCTAGAAGAATGCAGCTGCTTTTGAATACAGCCAATCGGGAGCGTTTAGAATCTCCGCGTCATCCGGGAGAGCAACAAGTTGAACAACCTCAATGCGTCCCTCGTAAGAGACGCTACGAAACATTACGAAAATGGTACCGAAATTAATGTATTTTCTCACTAAAGAAGCACTTCAAGATTGCCTTGAATCAATAGCAGAAAAATCAGCTTGCGTGAATATTTGAAATTGAGAACCGTAAAAAAATATTAAATTCATAGTTTATTAACGGATCTTTCTGCAAGTTATAACAAAATAAAGAGAAAAATATACTCTATCTATTGCTTATAGATTGAGTTTGCAATATTAACAAATAAAATATTTTTATTTTCGCTATTTTAAACTTAGAAAGATATGCCAATCTATCGCAAATCATGATGTTTACGAAAAGTAAACATGAATGCAAACTTTGTAAACACAGATAATTGTTATTGTTTAGTTTAATAATTCTTAATGAATGATGGAAAAAGATAAAATTTAAGTTTAAATAAGAAAAAATATTAAAATATAATTTATATTTATTAAGATAAAACTTTAATGTTTTTAAAAGTGTTTTTTAGATTTGAAGTTGATTTTTAAATGATTAAATGTTAATTTTAGATTGAGGAAGATAAATAATTAATAAAATTAAGATTATTTACTAATAGAAATGCTGTATTTTATAACAATTTCTATAACTTTAAGGCTGCCAAACTTAATGAATACTAATGCTCAAGCTCAGAAAATATGTAATTTTAAGGTATCAAGTATGGTCCCTAAAATTATGAATATGTTCAAAGTAGAAAAACTTGAAAGATGATAATATTAAAATGAACTTTTAATTATGAAGTACATTGAAGTATCAAACATTAAAATCTCACATAGCGCAAAGAAAAAGCTGCAAAATACAAAAGCTGCATACAAATATGCATATCTTATTTATTATTTGTTTTCCTTAAGTTTTTTTCATAAATCAAAATCATCTTGTAAGTCAAATAAAGTGTCCATTTTTATTTAATATCCCCAGATAAAAGTATCGTTCAAAATACCAATTGAATATTTTTACATAAAATAATTCACACAGTATACAAAGTCCTGCACAATACACACTTTAAATAATAATGAAATTTATAAACGGAAATTTATATATGTTGAAAAATGAAAAAGAAATCAGAAACATGACAAGACAACAGCATCTCTCATTAGAAAACTTGAAAAAGAAAAGTAATTTACAGTAAGCTATGTGTAGTGTGTAGTTGAAGCAAGTCAATGTGTAGTTCCTACACATAATGTGTAATAGTTAGCAGCCCTGTTACTTTAAAAATTTTGTCAGAATCTGACTGAAGCTTTTCACGGCATACTGATTTTAAATCCATGTCCTATGGGCTTAACTGGCCATAAAATGATAGTATAACAGCAGGATGTAAAACCTTATCATTGAAAAAAGCAAGAACACAAATTCTATTGTCATAAACAATAAACTAATTATGTTTGTCAAAATACAGTAAAACATACATAACAGACACTTTTTTCTTTTCCTATACCTAAATATTAGTATGCTTTTAACTTTGACAAGAGGACATCGCCAAATAGCAGACTCCTGAGGCGTCCATTATTCAAAAGTTTTACTGTAATTGATTTTACATAACTCTTTCATGACAATGCACATGCCTGCCTAAACAATATTTAAAATCAATGAATACAATACTTGAATAAATTGCTTTTTAATGAAAAATTACCTTTAAAATTTTGAAATTGAGTATTGAAATGCAAGTCTAATTTGTTGATCTATGGTAAAACATAAGCCTTTAATTTTTAATTGTCAAACCAGAAAGTTCAAAGAATGATTACAATGAATAATTACATAAAATCAATATTCAGCTTTACAGGTCGTCAAAAGCTTGACTTTTTGATGTCTCATATAATTGAAGTGTAATGAAACTCAGAATATTAAGCAATTTATAAGCATATTAATGTTTCATACAAGAAAAAATTCTGAATATAAATAATATAAATATTGTTGTTTAAAAAAGATAAACTCAAGAAATTACACAATTGAATGATATAAAAAATAAATGTATAAAATCCAAATTCAAAATATAAAGATCAAGTAAAAGTTACAGTCTATATTTATTGATACATAAATATTGAAATAGATATTCCCCCCCCCCCCCCCTCAAAAATAAATAAAACTATTTTTTTTCATCTGAGAAAAATTTATGGAAAGAAATTATATTAAATTTTTTTAATTAAACATTAGTATCGATTAAGATATGATAGTCCAAAAAACAACAACTAGAAAACATATTATATATGATATTCCATACTTTCATAGACTTTAGGACTGCTCTGAAGGACAACCATCTTCCCAGCATCCTCCTGTACATATACAGTCCAAGAAGCTGATATAAACTGGCGAACATGATGAGCCATTGAATTGTATGCACTCCTCATGTAGAACAGTGGAGTAAGCAGGTGAATAGTTTGAGTTTCTTCCTAAAGAATGAAAAATAAATAAATAAACCATGGTAACTGAAAATATTACCAAATCAAAAAATAACTAAAGTATAGCCATTAAACAAAATCTGACTGTTAAATGGTTGGCTATACAGGGTTATTACAAATGAATCATCAGGTTTTGATATGTTACTACGTGTGAACTAGAAAACGTATATGTTTCCATGATAACTCAAACGAGAGGGCGTTAACTACAGTTTCGTGTTGCATATGTGTCATGTGCGTGTGGTTGCCATGGTTGCTGCACAGGCTTCTAATATAAGTAGACTCCCAATCCCATTGTTCTCTTGGGGAGGTTTTGTCTCCAACATGTTTTGCTTTCATTGCCAAAAGAGTGCCGTATTTTGGCGGTAATCCCTTTATTGGCAAAGCAAAAGTGCGGTCAACTCATGACAGATGATGTTTCGGCGGGAATCTGGAGAGAGATTCCGAGAAGAAAAACCGGTTTGGCGCGCTAAATCTGCCTTCCATCACGTGATGGAGGGCAGAGATGTAGGAGACAAGAAAAGGTTGCCGATTGGGAGTCTACTTATATTAGAAGTCTGTGGGTTGCTGCACGAACATCATATTTAAAAGGGCGACTGGACAGCAGAAAGCGTTTTGTGTACTAGAATTTTTGAAGTGTGAATCACTTATAACCATTCAGAGAGCATTTCGGAAGGCATACAAATGCAACCCCCCCACCCAACAAAGCATTCTGCACTGATATTGACAGTTCAAAGAAACCAGTTGTTTATGTAAAGGCAAAAGACCTTTCGCCACGTGACTTCTTTGTTTGGGGATATGTTAAAGACTTTGTTTACGTACCATCGTCACCTACCACTTTGGTTGAATTGCAGAACCGCATTACGACTGCATTCGCGACCATGCTGAGTAATGTATGGAGCGAACTGAACTATTGCCCTGACATCTGCCATATCACTCAAGGAGCACATATTGAATATCTGTAATATGGATGCCAGTCTTGTATACTTTTGGTTTATTTTCATGTATAACTTATTGTTGTAACCTAATTATGTTCCAAAATAAACGCTTCGGAAACCCAATGATTCTTTTGTAATAACCCTGTATAAATATTAACAGTATGGGTCAGGTGGGGTAAAATAGGAAAGTTAAAAAAAGAAAAAAAAAATGTAATTTTTTGCAATTATTTTGCCAGTTTATTACACGTATCAGTTACCATTTGTCAATGAAAATCAGAATATTTGTTGCTTGGATATGACTTGGTTGTAATGAAAAACTTTGGATTTAAAGTAAATAAGATAAGAACTTATTTTCAGTTTATTTATCTATTGTATAGCATAAAACACTTATTACAAAATAATGTAAAATTATTTTTTAGAGCAAAAAAAACCTATGTGGGGTAAAATACATATACTGTTAGGCTTAGCAAACAAATAACAATTTTTTTGATAACTTAATAATATTTTTTATGCAATATTTGACATTAAAACAATATAGAGCTTTAAAACTATTTACTTTAATAAGTTTATTAAAAAGGAATTAATTTGATAAATTAATATATTGTAAAAGCAAAACATGTAATTTTCAGCTTTATGCTTCCTTTTTACTAACTGT